>JAJJXG010000017.1:600000-1054167 GCA_024516215.1 Geopyxis carbonaria | reverse complement strand
CGGGAGTTCGGGCGTATAGGGAGTCGTTAGGGAGTAGAGGGAGTTAGGGAGTTTCTTAGCGTTCGGGGCGTGCGGAGGGGGCGTAGGAGGCGTTAGGGCGTTTAGGGCGTTCGGGCGTTCGGCGTTGCGGGCGTTCGGGCGTTCGGGCGTTAGGGCGTTCGGGAAAGGGGGCGGGCGTCGTGCGGTGCGGGCGTCGGGAAAGGGCGCGGTGTGGCGTTCGTGAGGATGCTTCGGTGGCGTTCTGCGTTGCGGGCGTTCGGGCGTTAGGGCGTTAGGGCGGTCCGGGCGTTCGGGCGTTCGGGCATTTAGTATGGTCTTCGGTATCGGCCTGGGCCCAGGAATGGACTTACAGTGATGAATGATATACCATTCTATGGCAAATTGTTAGCTGAACAAGATGGCGCTACTTGTTTTAGCAGATTCCTGAGTGTTCTTGCACCAAGAGGGCACGCTTGTCTTACATGATTAAACACAGTGTACACATACGGATATCTACTTGCAACGGCGATTCTCATGTATCGTTCCACACAAACAATGAAAAATCTGTCTATTCTAGCCCTATGAACGTTCATCTTAACCAGCTGTTTATGCAATTAGCAATAAACTACTTTGTTTCCATGTATTCGTCTTCTGAATCTAACTCTTCATCTTGCGGCCCCATTTCCTCCTCCTCTACTTCTTCACTGTCCCCGTCGTCTTCCTCACTTGTCTCCTGCTCGGCCTGTATACCTAATGCGATAGCGCCGTCACTTAACTCTGAACCACTGCCGTCTCCTTCTGAATCGATATCTGATGCATCGGAACCGTCAGCATCAGGGCCGTTCCAACCTTGTTCCTGGCAGAGAAAATATGATTTTCTGCCGAACAAAGCCTTTTCCAGCTCGACGACTTGCGGGAACGCAATTTTGTATGCACTGACTGTCCGTTTATGAACTTGGCGTATGAATTGGTATGCAACTTCGTCATCTGGCCCAAACAACTTCTGAAGTTCCAGTACGACTGCCGGAGAATCCCAGCGTTGTTTTCCCTGTAAAGCATCTCCAATATTAGATATCCACGGCAGATGTACTGTGGCCGGGAAATCCTTGCCCGTTGAATAGGCATTAGCAGAGCGGCCTGATGTTGTCCCTTTGGGAGCTGTGTGGTCTCGATGATGTTGCGAGAGGTCTGACCATGTTTCATTCTTCGGGCCGGCATTGTCAAGGTCCTGGTGATTGGGTCTTATGCCGACCCACCAGTTAAAAACTGCTTGCCGCCTGCCGACAGCTTTAGGAGTGGCTCCATGTATGATCTCCGGCCTGGTAATTCTAATACCTCCCTTGTTGCAGGGTACTGGTACTAACTTCCCATATTTTGCCTTGTCGGCAGCATTATATACTGCGTCAGTAATATTCGTCGTATCATCATTAAACCGATGGCCACGAGCCGATACATCTCGGTACCACTGCTTGGCGACGCGGTGGAATCCCTTGACAAAGATCGTACAATTGTCCCGATTTTCTTCCAATATGGAAAGAGCTCCTTGGACGATATTCGCACCTGCCCCGGTTTCCACAAACTTTCGTATATTTAAGTCCATGTGGCGGAACCCTGTCGATTCGCCCTCACGACTGGTGTTCTTTGTATAATAAGGAAACGAAATTAACCGGTGGTTGTTATCTGGCCGTGCGGCAACCATCAATGCATAATAGGGCAAGTCTTGCCTTGTGATGTGCTGGATGAGCGAAAACCACATGTTTCGCTGCCATCCCAGATTCTTGCCGGAATTGCCCTTTTCATGATAGTGCCATTGGTACATAGCGAATTCTTGCTGTACATAGGACTCTAACTCAGCATCGTCAAGGATGTAATCGAAAATACCGTCAATATTGACCGTACCATCTGTCATATATGACTTCCAATCATTTCGGCTGGCAAACCGTTCAAATATTTCCTGCGGAACAATTGATGGCATTTTCAATGGTTTCCAATCATATTTAGCCATGCCCAGACTCGCTCGCACTGCATTGTTCTGGATAGGTGCTGCAAACCATTCGTAACGTCTACGGCGTACCTCCGCAATGTTATCGGCATGTTGTAAACAGAACCGGGCACGTTCAATCAATGAATCATGTGAGGAACCGCTGTATGACGTCTTTAATCCAAGTGTTGTTGACGCAATCAATCTGAGATGATCGTGGCAGATTCCATTCCAACTAGATTCGGATTGCTCAACACGCCGTAAGATCTCAACGCCCTGTTCTGGTGTTAACCGTGATCGGTTCTGCGGAAGGGCTAAGATGAGCCGCTTCTTTTCTTCTGAACAACGACAACCTTGGACTGGCCTAGCTGTCTTGGACCGTAATTTCCTGGTAGGATGAATTTCCGGGGGGGTATCGGGTTCGCTAGGGCTAGAACTGGCAGTATCAACCGACATTTGCATGGGTGTTGCGACGCTAGAGGGTGGTGACATCATTGGTGGCGGACTGTTCTGTTGCTGTCGTACGTGCAGGCTTGGTCCTAGAGATATATTAGCCCGGTGATTGTTTGTTAAGGAGTACAAGGGTTAGATTGAGACTAACCAGTTTCATGACGCAATTGTATTCCCCTAGCATGTGCACTCGGTGACATCAGCCGTTGCTGATAGCTTATCGCAGCTGCTTTGAGATCGGCCCGAGTCAAACATTTTCGCTTGGTCCCTCTTGTCCCATCATCTTCATCTAGGCGTTGCTCAATGGCCAGCTTGATGTGCTCCCGTGCGATCTGCGGGTCCGGGCAGATACCAGCAAGGCGCTTGAGGTCATACAGGAGATGTTGGCCGAGATTTGGTGGTAGTATTGAACTCGGTATAATGGAGTCCAATCCGGCTTCCCATCTAGCCTCAATGTCCCTGCGCAAGTTGTTCTTCTTGCGGGTATTGCTTTCATGACGTCGTAATAGGGGCTCGACACGCTCCTCGAAGTGGATGTGGGTATTGAACGCTGCTGGGCTTTGAAAGGCCGACTGCCATAGCTCATTTTCCATGACGTGCCCATATGCAATGGTTGTTATTTCAGCTAGAGCATCGTCCAGTTGGGGTACCGTCATCAGAATTGCCGTAATCGTTGCCAACTGTTGTTGAGAGGTTTGCCGTGATAGAATCTTCCCTAAAGCTTGTCGGTAGGGAAGATTACATGTCTGAGAATAAGTCAAGAATTGAACAGCGGTGTCGTCAGAGCATGCGAGGGTGAAAGTTGGTTGAGACATGATTGATGGGTGATCTGGCAAGTTGGTCGACATCATTATCTTAAAGCTATTTGAAACTTTGAAAGTTTGCCGCATTGAATGAATCATTGAATAGCGACCATGACAGGACTCTGCAGAAGGCATTTGTTCGAAAGGATCGTGGCAACAAATAGCCAAGCCCCACTGCCAAGTTTGATAGAATACTTGTTGGCAGCCCAACAGGACCCTTTTGCGGGTCACGAACAAAACAACAATCACAATTTTCCAGTCGCATGAAAAAAAAAAACACAAGCAGGTCGGCAACAGTTGGGTGGAATTAGATTTACAATAAGAAAAATTTTCATCGGCTATGTTGGTACGTATTTGGTTCAATAAGTGACAGCCCGCCAAAAGTTGTGATGTACAGTCGTAACCAACTATGTGCCCGGCCGCAGTAAGAACACAATTAGTCATTCCATGGTCCTAGTAATTGCCTCAGACAAGACGACCGTCACATTCAGCCATCAGTATTTGTCCGCAAATGGAAATCTGTCATGGAGCTTGATGTCTGAGCGGTGGCTGGGTATATGGTCGTAGTCGGCGCTGAGTGTCTGCAGGGGGGTTTACCGTCATGAAGGTGGTTTACTGAGCGGCAGCACATGAGGGTGGTTTATCGTCAGGGTCGGCCATGAGTAATGGTCGGCAGGGGGGTTGACCGTCACGAAGGTGGTTTACTAAGCGGCAGCACATGAGAGGGGTTTATCGTCATGGTCGCGCATGAGTAATGGTCGGCAGGGGGGTTTACTGTCATGAACGTTGTTTACTAAGCGGCAGCATATGAGGGTGGTTTATCGTCATGGCAGCACATGAGCAATGGTCGGCAGGGGGGTTTACCGTCATGAAGGTTGTTTACTAAGCGGCAGCATATGAGGTTGGTCTATCGTCATGGTCGCCCATGAGTCATGGTCGGCAGGGGGGTTTACCGTCATGAAGGTGGTTTACTAAGCGGCAGCACATGAGAGGGGGTTATCGTCCTGGTCGGGCATGAATAATTGTCAGCAAGGGGGTTTACCGTCATGAATGTGGTTTACTAAGCGGCAGCACATGAGAGGGGGTTATCGTCCTGGTCGGGCATGAATAATTGTCGGCAGGGGGGTTTACCGTCATGAAGGTGGTTTACTAGGCGGCAGCACATGAGGGGAGTTTATCGTCATGGTCGGCCATGACTAATTGTCGGCAGATGGGTTGACTGTCATGAGAGTGGTTTACTAAGCGGCAGCACTTGAGAGGGGTTTACCGTCATGGTCGGCCATGAGCAATTGTCGGCAGGGGGGTTAACGGTCATGAAGGTTGTTTACTAAGCGGCAGCACATAAGGGGGGTTTATCGTCATGGTCGGCCATGAGCAATTGTCGGCAGGGGGGTTGACCGTCATGAAGGTGGTTTTCTAAGCGGCAGCACGTGAGAAGGGTTTACCGTCATGGTCGGCCATCAGTAATTGTCGGCAGGGGGGTTAACCGTCACAAAGATGGTTTACTAAGCGACGACACATGAGGGGGGTTTACCGTCATGGTCGGCCATGAGCAAGGGTCGGCAGGGGGGTTGACCGTCATGAAGGTGGTTTACTAAGCAGCAGCACATGAGGGAGGTTTATCGTCATGATCGGTTATGGTTAATGGTCGGCAGGGGGGTTTACCGTCATGAAGGTGGTTTACTAAGCGGCAGCACATGAGGGGGGTTTATCGTCATGATCGGTTATGGTTAATGGTCGGCAGGGGGGTTTACCGTCATGAAGGTGGTTTACTAAGCTTGGGCAGGGGGGGTTAACCGTCACGGCAGGGGAGGTTAACCGTCACGGCAGGGGTGGTTAACCGTCACGCCCCAACTTGGGTGCGGACCACACCAAAAAATCAAGCGAGCACAACTTCAATGCAACACCACCCGGCTCAACCACTTTTTCACTTTTCCAGCTTGGAGAGGATTATACTACTCGAGCCGGGCTACAATCCTATATAAATAAGCAAAATAATTTCTGTAGTCGCTTAGAGTAATCATCATGACGAAGCGTTGATGTGGTGAGGTGGGGTGAACTGGTTGCCGCCAAGGCCAGCCGGTTACACACATACAGTTTTGCAGGCAAATCTCTAACCCTAAGGCCGGAAATCAATGATATAATGACACCATCTCGGTGTATGAGGAGGAGCCGGAGATGCTCTTTGCGGAGCAGTTCCGGCGTGGAAAGAAGAGGTTCCGGGCGCCGTCTACGATCAAGTTGTTGGCGAAGTGGACGGAGATCATGGCGGAGCGGCTGGAAGATGATCTTTGCGTGGCGCGGGTATGCCGCACACAAGCCCAAAAGCACGGCATGACGAACATGCTCTGCTTGGCGAGAGAGTCGTGTTGGCAGGCGGGCATGCCGCTGTCGACGCAGCTTCGGGAGAAGCGGCTGTAGGTTGAGCTCGGCCGCAAGCACGGCGAGTATCTCCGCTATCGACGGGATCATCCGATCTCCGAAGAAGAGCGGCGGAGCGACCTCCCCTTTGTGCTGGACGTGACGGCAGACAACCTCTTCAGAAGGATGCGAACGCCGGATACTAGTACGTGAAATTCACCGTCTTTCCGGTGAATTATACGCTGATATTGTACTTTAGCAGTGATTTCAAACAGGAAGCGACCTCGTCCTGAGCCGGCGCCGCCTGCGCGGCAAGACAGCATGCCGCCAAGCTCGCCTCCGCAGCAGAGGACTGCCGCACTTGAACACGCAGGTTCAAGCCAGCACCCGCCGGAGCTGGAGGTTGTCGAGAATGCCGCCGGTCCAAGCCAGCCCCCGCCGGAGATTGTCGAGAATGCCGCCGGTTCAAGCCTGTCCCAGCCGCAGTTGCCGCCGCAGTTCTAGGTTTTCCCTCTGAGGATTCATCGCCTGAGAATGATCGGACATCTGTAGGTACGTGAACCACACCACCTTTCCGGTGAAATTCACCAGTAGGTTGATGGTAAGTTCAGCTGGTGACGCCGATGCTCCTGGTGGTGCTGGTCGTGGCTCTGGTGAATCTACGTGGGTAGATACTTTGAGAATTGATCATTCCGGTGATTCTGGCGCCGGTCCAAGTTCGGGTTCTTGGTTGTTTGGCTGGTCCTGAGGAGAGGATATAGCGTGCTGTTTTGGTTGTTTGTCTTATTTTATCTGGTCCTGAGGATATGGCGTTCTGTTTTGATTGTTTGTCTTCAAGTTTTATATATTTTGTTTTCGAATATTCATTTCTTTCATTGCATCATATTAGATTCTTTGTTCTTTGAAATAGTCATAGACAGTTCTGACACCGTACAATTGACGGAGTTTACTGTGAAATTCACCTCTTCAAACAAGCTGTACTGCCAAATATACCGTGAAGTTGCATATGTACGCCGTTGACATTCACACAATTTTGGATGCCAAGTTCGGTTTTCAAGCCTTGACATCAGTCTTAAGACACAGCTATGGTCGATTGGGAAGGTGACAAGTTTTAACCACGCTAATGTGTCTGACCCGCTGGCAATTTGCTGTCAATGAGGGTCCGACCACTTTACGGCGAAATTCACCGTAAAGACGGTGAATTTCCTGTGAAAAGGGGTCATCTCCTGCTCATTCCCTGGACCCACAATCTCTACCCGACATCTTCTGCTTATTCCAATTTTTGCTTTCAGAATGCCTCCCAAACTCAACAAGAAAAAATCCACAGCTGACGTTGCACGCAACGCGCAACACAAAGTATCAAAAAAGCGATCAACCGCTGAAATTCGCCGTAAATCAAGCAATCTGTGTACACACAGCGTACAGGCAAGTAGCAGCAGCCAAGCCCAACCCGCTCTAACAACACAGGTGTCCACGCACACAAAGCATCCTGAGGACTGGCAGCTTTCTCAGACTCACTTGAGGGCGGATACACACCCCACGACACCAACATTCCGGTTCGATTCACCGACAACCACTCAGATCCCATCGCAACCAACCCCAATGATGCAATCCTTTTCTTCTGCATCGCTTTTCTCTACTACATCTTCAGAAACCGCGATGCAATTTCATTCTGACCCTGTCACAATTGAAGATTCTAGCAGTGACAGTGACGGTAATATCACAGAAAAGCGAAAATCACGGTCAATAATGGTTTCTGACGATAAACCGACAATGGACATCATGAGTCTCGCACAAAAGCGGATATGGTAAACATACTACGTTCGTTGATTATTTTCCGGAACCCGATAAGTTCGACAACATCTGTAAAATCGTCTGGAACAAAGCTCAGGAAGATGCCAATTGGCAGTCTGAATTGACCAAAGAGGTTATGAGAGCGGTATACTTCCCCGTGATATTCACCACAAGTCCGGCGAACTGGAACTGACAATTGCAAACGCTCAGATGAAACAAACGCAGGCGAGTGCGCGCTCTCACGTGCTTCACAGAGCAAGGGCGAACCTTGATGATCTGTACGGATTACACGGTTTGGAGGCCGAACCTCTCCGAGCCAGGATCCAATACTTGTTTGAGAATGATCGTTTTACCTGTCATGAAACGAAGTACGAGGTGTGTACATTGCTAATTACCGTGTTTTTCACTGTCAATGTGGTTGTAATTACTGGTTTAGACGGCGACAATTCGGTTCACGAACTCTGCGATCGCCAATCTCAATCACATTCATTTTTGCATGACAAGCCGCTCGAGGGGTTACAACGACCCTGATCTGATCTTGAAGAATATCAGCGGGAATTTTGTATGTTTTATCTCGAGTGCCTTATTTTGGGCGCTGTATACAAAGATTGAAACAACCGAGAGTGGCAAAGTCCCGAAGTTCACCCGCAAATCTATCATGCGTACGTATTATTCACCTATCTGACGGTCAATTTCACGGGATATGTCAGGTATTTGAGAAGCACACATGCACCGTTTCTGTGCAACCTATAGCGGTTTGCAGCAGTGGTACAAAGACAAAATCATTGTGAACGTCAGGGCACATCTTACCACAATGCTTCAACCAAAGACCAAAGTGTTGAAGACTGCCGCGCCTTACTTAGCTACACCTGAGGATGAGGCCGACATGAGGGCTCTCGTCATTTTGTCTGCCAAGCATATGCGCAATCGGAGATCAGCATTTGATAGTACAGGATGGGGTGAACCGGGTTTCGCGAGGCGTCAATGCGTTACAAGACGACGAGATCGACGATGAAGACGAAGAAGACAATGAAAATGGCAGTGATTCCAACGGTGAAGACGGTGATGATCACGGTGAAAACCCTGAAGATGACCTACCACTTCTTCCAGACTTAGGTCTGAGTTTTGACGGTACCGCTACAGAGATTGACGACGACGATGACCCAGTTGTGCCCCCGAGCCGGCGACGAGGTCCCGGTGAAAATCGCCGGGACTCCAGTCTAAACGAAGATTCTGGCAGTCAAGACCCGAGCGAACCGAGCCAGGTGCAACTACTGTAGTGTCTTGTTTTCTTTTCCTGTTTCTTTTTTGTTTGGGAGTTCTGGAGTGTTTTAGATAGCGGTTATTTAGATGGGTGTTTTTGTCCTTGTATGTTTTTACGAAGTTTCATACGGGCGTTCTGGTGTTTTTTACTGGAGTACCGGTGTTTTATACGGGCGTTCTGGTGTTTTTTACGGGAATTACGGTGCTGTTCAGCCGCGATGTTGTCATATAGAAGTTAAATTCGGTGGATAGTAATAGTAATACAGGATTTTACTACTGCAAATATGGAAATGCTTGATTAAGTGACAACGACGTGTATCGCAAGTTCAAGGACGGAACCTGCATGTATCGCGATTTCAACGATAGAACCCGCATGTATCGCAATTTCAACAATAGAACCCGCATGTATGCAACTTAAACGATAGAACCCGCATGTATCGCAACTTCAATGACAGAACGTGCATGTATCGCAACTTCAACGATAGAACCCGCATGTATCGTAGCTTCAAAAATGTAACCCGCACGAACCGATGTTCCGGTGATATTGGCCGTCTATCCGGTTAACTGCCATGAACTGTCGCGTCAGGCAGGCTAAAGAGGGGGAATTGCCAAGCTGTGCAGCGCTGTCCGTGAAACTACAGGTATGGCGGTGAATCTCACAGAAATTACGGTGAGTAAAATTGGATTGACGGCACAGACCTGCAGGCGAGGTAGTCCGAGGAAGCTACTCGCATGCGGCGTTGTTCAGGGGAGCGCAAGGGCTGTGCGGCGCTATCCATGAAGCTACCGGTATTACGGGTTGCTCCCTGTAAGCGAACCACATGCGGTGTATTTCACCGGCATTACGGTGAGTTAAAGGGGTTTGACGGCACACAACGGCGTGCAGGTCAGTTCACGGGAGCGTTTCCACTGCAACCCACTTGGCTACGCCGGCATTTTTGTTCGATATGCTCCGCAGTCGCCCAAGTCGCCTAAGTCGCCCAAGTCGTCCAGACGACTAATAAGTAAACGGATTATTTCCTGATGGTGATTTTCAGCAGGGGCGTTGACCGTCATGAAGGCGGTTTACTACGCGGCAGCGCATGAGGGGGGTTTATCGTCCTGGTCGGCCATGAGTAATTTTCGGCAGGGGGTTTACCGTCATAGGTGGTTTACTAAGCGGCAGCACATGAGGGGGGTTTATCGTCATGGTCGGCCATGAGGAATTGCCGGCAGGGAAGTTCACCGTCACGAAATGGTTTAGTAAGCTTGAGCAGGGGAAGTTAACCGTCACGGCAGGGGAGATTAACCGTCACGGCAGGGGAGGTTACCCGTCACGCCCCAAGTTGGGTACCGACCACCCCAGAAAATCAAGCGAGCACAACTTCAAAGTACGACCACCTGGCTCAACAACCTTCTCACTTTTCCAGCTTGAAGTGGATTATACTACTCGAGCCGGGCTACCATCCTGTGTTAATATGCAAAATAATTTCTGTAGACGCTTACATCAATCATTAAGACGAAGCATTGATGTGGTGAGGTAAGGGAAGTTGGTTACCGCCAAGGCTGGCCGGTTACACACATAGAGTTTTACAACCAAATCTCTAACCCTGAGGCCGGAAATCAATGATATAATCAAAGAATCTGTAAACCATCGCAAGATCGAAAACCATCGCGAGTTGCTTCCCAAAACCAATCGCGAGAGCAAAAACCATTGCAAGATGCTTCTCAACACCAATCGCGGAATCCAAAACCATCGCAAGATCCAAAACCACCTAAATATTGCTAAAGAATGCTACGGAACTATATTATGGAGTGCTATGCAGTGCTAAAGAATGCTATTGCTTCTACGGACGTATTACAAAAAACCTCAGTCGCGTAACTGCCCTATGGACCAGTATGAAGCGCTACCGGGTGCTATGGAACGCTAATACGGCAACGCGTGCTAATAGGGAAATCGATCTTCTCGCGACAAATGATTTGGTGAGGTGGGGTGAAATGGTGATTGCCAAGGCTTGGTGGTTACACACATACAGTTTTGCAGGCATATCTCTAACACTAAGGCTGTAACTCGATGATATACTCGCAGTTGTGTGTCTTCCAAAAAGCAGCGTCATGTTCGGTCTTTCCGAATGAAGCAGCTTCCAAGCGAGCGTTGTCGCTGACAGGTCCGGACTGCACGATAGCCAATGGGAGCATTCCTGACCAGTCTCAACTTCGCTTGCTAGTCTAGCGCATAAAGCCACTTAGATCTGCTCTCGGTGGCGGCGAACTGCTCCTAAGTCTCCCAGGTTGCCTACGTCTTGCACGTTGTATGTACGACCCTGTAGGAGAAGATTTTTTTCCCGATATGGTTCGCAACACAGAACACGATTGTGTATCTGGCAGTAATTTTCACCAGTATCTACGCCACGTCGAAACATCGGTATCATCCTGGATACACAACGTGCTTTCCATGGATACACAATATTCTTGTGTCGATGTAGTTGTAAAAACACATCAAACACACTATATTATAGTTTATATCTACACAACAAAACATATCAAATACACTACACCTATATATTTAACCGAGCAATGAATTTTGAATACACAACACGTCGGTCTGCAAGGCCCACTACATTTATATACAGCGCAATCATACAATGTGACTACAATGCACGAAGTTGACGTGATGTCGTGGTGCACTGCGGACACTACTCGTTAGTGCGTTGGTTATGTACAACGTTTCTACTCTAGGGGGGATGCCAATGTGACCAGGCTGCGGGTTGATGTGTACAGGAGGGTTGCGATGGCGGTGGGTGTAATAGTGTGTGTAACGGTGTGTGTACGCGCACTAGACGCAGCAAGAGCGCAATAGGTGTTGAATTCCCTTCGGGAATTCTCCAAATTGAATAGCTGAGACTTGCTTTGAAAGAGGCTGTTATTCGATATGGTCCAGTAGCATTTAAATCTTCGCCCGTCTGCACATTTCAACTTCCTTGCCTCACAAGCATGGGCGCTCACCACGAACATCCCACGATGGGACCTACCTGCATCACATTGCCACGACGCCCCGTACCAATACTCTCAGCACCACCGATACCGTTAGCACCATGGAAGCCTTCGACAACATCGAGACCAATCAGAAGACCATAATATTTTCCAATGTCAGACCGAGATGCCTATCGACCTGCAATATGGATATGGGAGCGCATCCGCCAGCTTCAAGGTCTGGCCGATGGCATCGACGAACTACTGATGGAGATTGATGCACCAACGCCAGAGCGCCAAGTTGAAATACTCAGGCGTCTTGATGCCGTGCAGCGCGATACAGCGAACCGAGTGATTCGAGTTCCAACATACACTGAGATCAGAAGTTACAACGTGACCTGGTTCATGGACGACGAGGACAAGACCAGACTGATGCGTGCACTCGACCACGCGCTTCTGACCTACGATCTAGCCGTGCGAAGTCTGCAATCCGCTCGGACACGTGCCCGACGCTGGCTGGCGAGGAAAATAGCCGCAAGTAGGGTGCTTGCACCCATTGATCTCAACGCTGATGACGTTGGCCTGGACGCAGACGACGTCGATTTTATCACGGACGAAGAGGATGAATAGACGTATCAGGTTTGTCATCCACAGAATGCATATGTATGGGATGCTAACATTGCCATTCTACTAGCGGTCGAGTGTCGTTAACCAGTATCTTCGGTATTCCGGTCGGGGCATTCTTCGATGTGTACTGGCCTAGACGGTTGCGACGCTCAAAAGTGTGGCATACAGTAGACGGGAAAATTACGGGTTGGACTATGCAAATTTTGAATCAACGGATTGGTGCTGATTTCTTGAATTGAAAACATTTTCGGGATCGTACAATAAATGCAGCGTCGTCGAGTGCGATTGAATTTTGTGTAGTACTTCGTTCGCATCAATCCGTTACTGTGGCGTGCATAGTCCTCCGGTACGACAGTTGAGCCACATCTCGAGGACCTTGTCCCGAAGGTGCTGAATCTTGGGCTGTATGTCGGATCACAACGTTCGCCGCGAAACTGTGTCCTTGATTCGGCTTCGCCTTGAACCAGTAGGATGAACCGGGAGCAATGGTTTCTCGATTCTTTGTACGCACGGTTACGTAGGAGACTTGGTTGATAATGCGTCTTCGCTGTGCCAAGGCAAACCATTGTGTCCATTCAATGGTCTGATATTCATAGAAACACCCTGCGTAGCTTGTAGTCTCAAAACCTGGCTCCTTATGGCTCGCAACACGACGCAGCGTTCATACATACCGCTCGTAATGCAAGAACCCTTCATCGAGTTTGAATAGTACGTCGCCCCTGATATATAACGGATGGCTTCAAGTGCGCGTTACCTCTGCATGTCGACATCCGTAACTCAATTTTTTTCCATAGTAGCTGTGCTTGCCGACGCCGGCCTCACGATGGCCCTGTATCCTCGCTCAGACTGGGTGATTCTTGTCGTTGGTCTCATATTCGCCACGTGAAAGTTCGTTGGTGCGTTAAGATGTTATGCTTCAAAAGGCTTGTCCGATCTGCCATTGCGCTATTCAATCTTAGCTCCCTCAACCTTCCCATGTTATTGCGCGATACCCACGCGTCGAATATCCGATTTCACTCTTTGCGCAAGACTTTGGACGAAGCGCTTTCCTACAGCCTGGTCGCATAGATTCATTTTCACATCGGTGAGCAATAGGGGTTCTCAGATCGACGGTCCACGCAACCGGTTCACAGTCGGTTCGGCATCTAAAAATTTTAAATTTTTTGGTTGTTGAAACGGTTCAGCGAACCGTTGTACCGGCTCTTGTGATGGTTCACGTCTCGGTTCATTTGGTGCAGCCTTCGTGGATTTGGATCGCTGAACCGTTGGGGAACCGCCGCGGCCTGACAACCCCTAATGTTTCATCCAGTTCATGTTTCAGTTGTGTTCAAATCGCAGCCAAGATTACTCTGATTCTTCGGTGTCCAGTGTCCAGGGCCAGACCCCCTCATCTCTTCGCGAAGTCTCATGACACGTACACCGCGCTCACTAGTCTTTGCAGCAATGCGCTCCGACGGTGGACCGGAACGCAGGAAGTAGTGGGATCGTGCAATGGTAATGCTCACGCATGGTGGAGCTTTCGGAAAGAGCAGTCGACGGGAGCGCGAGGTCGACAATACGACGATGTCGGACACATCTATTTCGACTGCATTGACAGCTAGGTTCTGTTCGTGGCCAAATTCAAAATCTTACTTGTCATACAATCTTCGATGCAATGGAATTCGAAGGCTGCCATTGAAGAGTTGATCTTTTCCAGCTACCAATGCGACGTGGCAATGGTTACAGTACGTATTCATGTGAAGGCAACCCTCAGTGGCCAATTGCGTTGAAAACTGGTGATCTTGCTGCCAGAGTACGTCGTTGAGCTCAGAGAAACAAACCACCATCGTGCGCCACTGATGGCCGCGATCCTAAACCGACCTGGCCGGAGCCCACATCGTAGTTCCCTATCCACCAGTCGGACTCGACATTTAGCTCGGTGCTCCTCCGTATTCCCCAGTCGATGTCGCATTGCGTAGACACGGGTTCAATACTCATTGGCTCTAAAGTACACGTGCATCGTATCGTGGCTCAGCGCACCGTCGCACAAAGTGTGGTCGCTTTACCCAAGACCGAAATGCATTAAAACTGGGGAATATTTTAGCAGAACCCACATCCCCCAGGCCGCATGCAGCTCTCACACCGCCTGTGCCTCGTGCGCACCATATCGATGAACCAAGGACTCTGATCTGCACATAGCTCGGGTGCGTGGTAGTTGAAATTGTCGGAAATCTGGCCTGGGGATTGACTTGGACTTTTTAGACTAACTGTGACGACCGGACAGCTGGATCCCTCATGCAGGATAAGGCAGCGCTGATGACTACTTCCGCCCTCGGTATCTTGTGGATACATTCGTTCGATCTGTGACCGACGAATCACAGTTGTAAGGCATATGAATTTGAACCAGCTCGCGCTCCAGCGCAGGACTCTGTAGATTCCGAGCTTCCGCGTGAACATTCAATGTCAGTATTCCGGGGCGAGTGGTGATGTACATAGAATGACGACTTGACCTCGACAGGTACGTCATAACAGAGATGACATCACTCGTGTCACGAAACCGGTCAGGTCGGTCGCCCCTAGGTCCGCGATTCACCTTGCGGCAGCGCACATAGCAAAAGCTCTGTGTAAGTACAATGCTTGCATCGCAAACGTTCCTCTCTCACTTCCGCGCTCACTCGTGTTCGACATTTCGCTCATCGGCGCTCAACATGCTTCCCCGATAGGTTCCGTGTGCTTGCGATCGTGAAGTTGTCTCCAAAGTGGGCCTCACCCAGCCTACGACGCTGAGCCAAGCTCCGATGACTGCCACCAGCGCAGCGCAGGTTTGAGCGAAAACTCGTATCGCAAAATCAAATGGGCGGTCACACATTAAACTGTAGCGCCGTCGTCAGGGTGCTCAGCTGGGACGCCTGTGCGATTCGAGATGAGATTGTGGCACCGTTCGTACTAGCTCTCAGAGCTAGGACAACGTACCGGGGGACATTCTTCGACTACGCAAGAGGGAGATCACGGAAGGACTGGGTGGGTGCGCTCGTCTTCATTGTCGACCGGAGCTTTGTCCAATGGGATTGCGTCGGCGGGTCGACACCCTGGTAGCAGACGTGTCCGGCCAACAGAGGCCGCCCGCCATCTCGCGATCAAGGGTGATTCGCAGCTGGTATAGCATATCAATTATTCCATCTCGCGCCTGCGTGGGAATGATTGTATACACTCCCGGCTTCTTCGTAAAGAACATTGCCAGAAGTATCGGAGTCCCAGCGGAGGATGAGCTATATGGAAAGAGAGTGACTATGACAGGTATGTTACATCGTAGATCACGTCAGTCACGTCTGCAGAGTGGGCCAGGCCAGCTGTATTCAGTATATCGTTCACACGGCGGTGGCGCACTATGAATGTTCGTGTAAAACACAATGCTGTCTCGGAGAGGGAGATGGTTCAGTGAAGTTTATCGCAGACAGACTGCTGTCGGCGCATTTCGGCAGGCGTGCGACGAGAAATTCGGGGTCGGAAACCAACCAACCATATAGTGGTGCTTTGAAACGTCGAAGCGTGAACACAGTCGCCGAACGTGTGCAGCTGCGCTTTCTGCAGTTCATATCACTCCATACCCCTATGGATCACTGCCAAGTAGCCCGCTTGACTATGGCGCGGTCAACAGCTGCGCCAGGCAGGATGCCCGTCGATGGCCACTTCCAGCAGCAAGCGTGAGAGTTGAGCTTCTTTTGTCGAATTCTAGGCGCCGTGTGAGCCCAACATCGCGCATGCGGCGTCAACGGCGTGGCTTCGAAGATGCACAATCCCAACCTCCAGCACAGCCGAGCGTGACTTGTGCCTAACTCGGCAATCTGCAACAAACTCTAGCGTTAAGCTCTGCAAATCCACCCTTCCATCGCTTCGCAGACGCTGCACTTCCTCAACCCCAGCTCCGCGAACACCGGGATTTCTCCATCCCATCAACCCTTGCATCATCATGGACCTTGCGGCGAGCTTCCCCCTGATTAAGCGCATCGACGACTACCAGCATGTCCCGCAAACGATCCCGTGCGACCTGCACGCGATCCTAGGCGTTGACGTCCCACCCTTGCTGCTGCTGAGCGAGGTGCGCTGGCCGTTGAAGGCGCGTACGGATAGCACGACCAGTGCGGCGAGATTGTCGATGAGGAGGAGGTCAGGACGCACAGCCTGATGTGGGGGCTCACGGAGAGGAGGAGGCGAGGCTGCAAGGAGCGGTGGGCATTGGGAAGCCGTACGAGAAAAGAGCGCGGGTATGCTTTGTTGCGGGTCGAGCTTGACATCATTGAAAGACAACGCTAATCTTGGATTAGAAGCACTGCCGACAAGTCTCGACCAACTGTCGCCGTGAATTCGCACCGTGTTTTTCTCACCTTGCCATCAGCGCATCTCACGCAGATTCAAACTACTGGTAACCAAAGTGCTCAGCAGAGAAGTCATCCGCTCGCCTTTCTTTCAGCATTCTACGTAATGAGTCTGCACCTTCATATTAGCACTAGATAACACGCTCAGCGCAGGGAAGCCAAGGATTACGGCATCATCCGGCGTCCCACCGAGCAGCTCCGCAGACTCACATCCCCTTCAATAATCGCGCTTGGCTATGAAGCACTCGTCATACCACCAACCTGCGCCGCATCCCCGCCCTGGTGGTGAGCTGTGACGCAAGAGAGAAGTCTTTCGGCGATGCCCCCTGCCAAGCGTCAACTCGCTGCGAATCGTCGTTGATCCGCAATCCACGAATACAGTCGCCTCGACCCCGACGACTCGACGCCAGTAACCTCCAAACGCACACTGATATTGGCATATCATGGATAGAGCGAAAAGTCAAACAGCAACAATCAACTTACGAACACAAACGACGAATGGAAATTCTCAGGGACAGGTGTGAGCTTGATCCACGCCACAATTGTTACTTCTAACCAGGTGGTATTGATCAAACGACGCTCATTAGCGCAATGAAACAGGCTCAGAATAGACGCGCATAATCAAGAACACCGGACTGAAAGACTTGATCGGCCAGATTCCACCTCGGATATCTGTCAAGGAAAACCTATGAGACTGCCGATATTACATACCGCCGCCGCGGGAACTTTCAAATACTTGCCTGGAAAGAAGTTTCGATTACACAATCAGCTACTGAATGTTATCTATGCCGATGCGGAATCATACAACTGTCATTCGATACAAAGTACAGCTTGAAGTCGCCTGCCCGTAAAAAGTCCTCTATTCGGGACCCCACTCACACTGTGACGTCGATGTCATCCTACCTACCTACACCTAGGTGCATACTCGCAAATAGTACGGTCAATCGATCGAAACAATGAGAACCGAGCTTTAACTTGCTGCAACGACCATCGAAATTATCTTTGCTTTTGCAGATCCATTCCGAATCATAGCGCGACTGTCCGCTCTAGCAAGAGAGCATCGACTGCTCGACACACCGTATACCATTAGGAACTACATGCTCACTGTACCGCGGCGACGATCAAGTAGATGTGACTAGGGGAGCCAATCAGGTCAAGCGTCGAATCGCTGGAACACTGTCCGAACGTCATCGATCTGGAAGACGGCCGCTACTACCCTAGCGAGTTCACATCACGCAACTCGACATGTACACGATAATTACTGTATCACTGTGCGGGCGAAAAGATCTCGTAGGGGTATCGATGCAGCATTGGAATGGGCTTTACATAGACCGGCACGATCGATGAGATCAGACCGAACACTAGATCGGCCAAACGCTACCCTGATTCCCCGCTGAGGAAATGAGTTGAGCCTGCTAAGGACAAATACCGGCTTCGATCTAACATTGCCATACTCTGTGGACAAAAGTTGAAGTGGCACATACGATTGCAAAATCTTATAAGTCCCAACCTGCCGTGCCATGGCGTCGACCTTTTGGACATCGAAACCGCGGTACAAATTGGCAGCCACACATGGGCTTGTAGCGTTTGTGATAAAAATGAAGCTGCTTTCTACACGACGTAAACTCCATGTGACGAATGGGGCTGTCGGATGAAGCTATAGATATGAGGTTCCAATCATTGCGGTAGACTCTAGAGCCGGCCATGGTTCACAAAGCCTGTCGTGACCGTGCCCTCTTCAGCCCGTCGTCGCAAACAATGATCTCACCGAAAATTTCACCCGCTAGGCCGCGCACCGGTGACTTCAACTCCGTCCTTGACTACATGAACTTACTTCGCGACCGGCACCGCCAATTGTCACACATACAGACGTCGCCTTTTTTGCGATCATTATTGAACGACATTCTTGAGGACGGTGTCGAAGATTGACAACTAGCTTTTGCCTGAAGGGTTTGAGTATTGACAGACGGCGCCTGTGCTAAATCACAGATTTGAAAGCCGATACGACAAATCGATCGCAAAGGTGAGGACCGTACTTGAACCTGCTGGCACGACTAATACCACTAAGGTATTTTAGGAACATAGCAAATGTTCTTCACGGCGCGAAAAAAACCTGATGAAGCCCGATCTGTCGCTCGAATCTTGCTGTAACATCCGACGCGGCTTTGAAATGACCGTTATAATGACCTACGCACGATCAAGTAGATGACACTTCGACGTGCATTGGCTGAAATGCTCCCCAGAAATCGCGGGAAGTGAACCTTATTTACTTGGTCGCGCTCGTCTTCGCGCTTGATTCGACAATGCCAGTTTTTACGCAAGAATGGTTGGCAATGTCTGAAACGCCTCCTCGAATCCGAGAATTCCGACTAACGTAATCCACAGCCTGAACGGCCCCGGTCACTCAGGATATTGTCTGCGTACCTAGGAACAGTCCAGCTCTCTCCACGGTGAGTGGCGGTGCGAAGCTCAGATGGCAGCTGATCTTCAAAGGATACCGTTCGTGGTTACTTAAACTACTAAAATATCGGTACCGACGCAGAATGGAGCTGGATTTGCCTTTCAAAGCGGACGACGTACGCACTGAGGCACACGCGGAAGACAAATACAGCTGGTGTCTAGACGACGAAGACTTCTGCAACTTAAAGCATCGTGAATATCAGTTATGGATCGCAGACAGTTTGGATTGGAGAGTGCATCGTAGTGGCGAATATCACTACCAGATAAGAAAGACTTGCGCCATGCCATTTACAACCATAGACAGCTAAAATGAAATACCTTCAATCTGTCGATTTACCGAACATATCTTTATCGACACACCCCAACGGCATCGCCGACGAAACTTTTAAACGACTGAAGTCCCGAGCTCATGCTGTGCGCACAGCACGTTCCCAAAACGTTGGTAAGATAGAGATTTCAAAACAACTGAACCCGCCATTATCAGTACCCGGCCACTATGGCAGCACAGCGGTCGACGGGCGCATGGGTACGGTAGCGCACAGAATCCAGATTGGAGTGGACGCAGCCAGGGTGCATCATCCTTGATGCGAGGTACGTGGTGATTTTCTACGCATAGTTTAGACACCGCGATTGGACGTCGTCAATGGGCCTATGAAACTGAGTATGAGTGGGTACGGCAGTAGGTGCAAAGCGTTTTCCACCGTGCGATTTCTTGGGTTTGTGGATAGGCATGCATGAAGAGGGCAAACAAAATCGGGCTTTCGTGAGGTGTTTCAATGTGGACCGTTTTTTCGAAGTTCAATGCATTCAACAATTGTAGGACGAATCTTAGTTGCTCTTGCACCCCTGATTCGAAGTTATAACGAAGCCCGCATCTTGAATCACGCGATTTCGGGCGTTTCTCAACGATTTTTGATCTGAGAGGCAGTCGCGACCTTAGACAGCCGGCATTCATACAGACGGCGCGAGAACTAAATCTTGAGATGTCGTTAGTATTGATCAGTGGCGGCCGGACCATTATCCCCTACGTTGCACTAATCGACAATTCCATCCGGTCAGCAATTTTCATGGAGATTCTGCCTCGCCGACGCGGATACAGTCACTACATCACCGTCTTTATCGCACTGCTCACTGATCATGTAAGCTCCATACAGCCGTCTTCGCTGTAGACATGTATTAGCTGTCCATCCATACATGCGTGTCTCTTAACCCAGCGCACATACAGCAATTCTCGTTGAAAACTGACATTGAAACGCGAACTCATTAAATCTGACCGACCGACATCCCCTTTAACCGTTATGGCATCTACCTTCATTCTCAGACAGCGTCTCAGCTTAACAAGCCCTTAGGCTACCAACCCACGATCCTCCCTTGGCAGCTTCACTCGTCATGTCATCGCAACGCATAGCACACCGGTGAACTTGTGGGGGTGAGCGCCTATTCATCAGTCAGCTTGAACTCCATCACAGGCTCCTGCTGCGTGACGCGTCCTTGTAGGCATCTTGGCACGTGGTTTGCTTGCCCCGTAAGCAGGGAGCGGGATATGGTTGCGCTGATTCACATAACATGGAATTCAACCCTGGGGGTTCTCCGTAAACTACGACATGGCAGATTAGGTGATGAAACTAGTGAATATGGTAGTAGACAAGAGGTTTGTCGGAAGCGACATAGCAATCGACTGACTGGATGAAGACAACCAGCGAGAGGTGGTACAGGAATCAGCGTCGTTCAATGGTCAGCCAATTCAATGCGTATAGGAAAGTGGGCGGGTGCACACCCGATAGCGCCGTCGCCGACTTCCTCATCTGCATTTGCCACATGCTGAAGATATGGACATCGTACACTGCGGAATGACACTTTGGGAACATCGCAATGCCAGCTAAAGAATGTTTTGTGATCAGAAGTGGAGTGCAAGTCGGTGAATCCATGGTTGACCGGGGAAGGGGCCAACGTTTTTGCAAGCGGTCGCTGTAGGACGCACACTCCGACCAGTGGTCCATCTTTTCTTTCTCGGACGTGAACCCCCAAGGATGCTTTCCCACGAACTTATTGTTCATCTGATGCTCATTCGATAATTAACGCGATTGAAACCAAACTCTCTCTCCTTTGAGATCTTCTCCTCCAAAAGGCGCATCCGGCCACTCATACCATGTCTCAAGTACAATAGCGAAGAGACGACGACTCAAACTCTTTTTACAGCTACAATGTACGCCATGATACTACTACCCGGATGATCACGCACTAATTTCTACCTCGGTTTCACAATAACGTCAGCTTTCTCGATGATACGGCAATGATTTCTGACTCGATCTCATTGCGGCCATTGGAAAAAACGGGTAACGTTACACATACGGCAGGATCGCTCCGCCTCCGTGTAGATACGCCTATGTGTGAAATTCCATGTGTTGAAGGTCGAACCCATGTGTATGTGCCCATGGATGAAAGTCCGTGGTACACCTGATCATGTATGGCCTATAATTCAATTCATGTTGTGTAAGGGAAAGATTGAAGCGGTCTTTGAATGGTTCGGGGCCGGTCCTACCGCGGTTCCACCAGTTCGTTTAGTGATGTCATCGGCTTCTTGACGTCAATGCAGATAGTGCTTCTACGTCTGCTCCCGACGTCTGCCAACTAGTTCAGGTGTTGGTACTGTTGCTAGCGCACGAATTGACGCGGTCATGCGCTTGATAGTTTTACAGTATGTAGCTTGACGAACTGCAGGAGGACTGTTCATTTGTCATGTCTAGCGTTATACATGCTCTCCCACCGGCCGACGGACGTGGTTTTCCAGTCATTATAGGCCACCGATCTGACCGGTATCTGACTAGGCCAGCCAGAGGTAGCCGCGGCGTCTCTTTTGACATACGACACCTTTTCAGTGATTGCACGTTGGACAAACCGAAACGATGTACGTGTGGGCGTCTAGCAGTCCCTCGGTCGGTAAGCATTTTAGTCTTGGAACTGTACATCCACTTTAAGGCCACGCGTCGAGAGATGCTAGGTACAAATTACAGTGGAGAACAGACAGGCACATCGGTAAATTGGAAGTTTTGTTTCATTTATTACTATTAGAGAATCAAATAACAGCGACATTTAGAGCATAATCAGGCATATGTGACCAGGAGTCGAATGCCAACACGAAACAGTTGACTCTACTCTTTGCGGCCGCGCTGGTCACCCAATCCCGGTACAAGCTGCCACACGGAGTATCAACACGAAGCTGTTCAATCGTTGATTCTCCTACACGGTCTACCGCCTGGTTGTCTGTCCTGCGAGGCGAATAGTCAACCTAGCCACGTTCGAAAGTTCCATTCTTACCGACGGTAGTACCACGCAAAGCTGGAAACCGATGTCGTGAAGTCGTGTGCTCGTAGAAACAGTATCCAAGTTACGCAAATACCCAGGATAATTGCCAGGGTGTGTGAAACTCTGCAGTCGTGATTCAGTGGATATTCGGTCAATACGGAGCGAGACGAATATTGAATGTGCGGCTAGCGCCCATTCAATGTTGACTCGATACATCACTACATCCACTACATCAACATCTGTTTGATCTACGTCATCGCTCATCTTACGAAGGTGCTTCATACTATGATAGATTACGGCGCAATTCTGACCAACAATATATGAATACACGGGTACGCAAATCTCACCAGGTAGTCCGCTAACGACATGAAGCTATCTGTTCAATCACGGCGATGACGTCACACTATCCGTGTGGTCAGGAAATCACGCGCAACGAAATCTCGCGTGCGTATCACTGTGACTGATATGCAATGACCCGGGCGAAGACCACCGTGAGAAAGGTACCACTTTATAGAAAATGTTAACGGCATATCCTGAGTTGTATGGCCGCAACTCACAGCGTGCGTGACATCGTGAGACTACGGAAATACTTTGCATTGTGTATTTCATCGCGGTGCAACGACTTCTAGATACTCAATTCTACTGATGTGCGCAACATCGATTATCTTTGCTTTCTAGATATCGTGATCAGGGGTCTGGAATTCTGGTATTCATGCGCCTTATACCTGTTACCTTCCATATTTCAACGCTCCCTGGCTCGATCGAACGAGGCTTCCAGGAGGCAGCCGCAGTACAACAGATGAGATGCATTCTAATACATGCCACGGTATCCCATCGGTCAAAACTTTGATTTGTTCACGTTGCTGACTGACGTGCACGATAAGACATATCACGTTGACCACGAGCCAGCTTGCGTTGAAATCGCCCGAACCTACATCTGCTACTGCCATCATTTATACCAACCAGAAATACCAGCTGCCGAACTCCCGCGCTCACACAAGCACGGTACATCATATTGAGAAACCTCTAAATCGTATATCAAAGTGCGTAATTCTACCGTTGAATGCACCAGATCACAATCCAACTCATCCCTGTACCTGAACCTGTTCTCAGCGTAACTCGGCAAGTTAAACGCCGTTCAAGTGTGAGCGCGTATAATTAGCGCGGGATGTTCGCTGTATGTATGAGTGCAGCCGCCGTCCTCTTTTTTCGTTTTCTGTTTTCAGTGATTCATCTACGCCTCCGATATTTCAACGACCACACTACAATGGCATTTCACAATTATTATACCTTCCCCCACCGCCTTTACCGGGTCGAATGCGCAATTCACGATATCGATGTCGGAATTCTTCTCTTGCCCAAGGACCCGCTGCACCGAGTATTGCTGAAAATTCGTGCAATCGAACGTGAGCAGCGCGCAATCATGACCCGGATTGGAGGCCCGCCAACGGCGGGTGATGCAGGAGGGTTTGCACTCATTTCGGGTATGTCAGAAGATGCACGAGAGCAACTGGAGGAGAAGGCGCTACGCGTGCGGATAGAGCTGGACCAAGCTTGGGCGCGCCTGCGACAGGCTCGTCAGACCGCGAAGCGTCGGTTTCTAGCCCGCACTGCCATCGGTCAACTAAATACCAATGTGCCTTCTAACTAAGGTAAGAACTGTACTCAGACAGTGGAATCGACGAACGAAGCTAACAGTTTACTAGATATCTCGCGGCCATAGCATTCCAAGTGCATTACAACCGCGATCTACCGGATATGGCCACTCTTCAACTGATACGTAGTTACTTGTGTGTATTTAGGATCCTGGAACCCGCGATTTATAGCGTTCATTTTGCAACATTTTTATTGTCAAGTGCAACAATCACTGCTATAATTGGTATAAATTTGCCATAATCATTTTGGCTTCCCCTGCGCGGTTTCAATACTGAGAAGCAATAAATATTCATGCTGATTTCGCCGTAATTTAATTGTGTCTTTGTTGATAACTCACCGTATAGTCAATAAATACTGTGAGAACATGATCATCACGGTACGATAAGTTAATCTTTCGCTCTTCGGAAATCCTGGGTATATCGTTGGGAACAGATTTCAAATAAATCATTCACGGTGTCGCTGTCCGATCCAGTCATCATAGTTGAACGGAATTGAGTGATTATGTATATCAGCGTGAAGCCGTTAACTATCCACAATATTATATCACGATTCATTTCAAGCTTGGTTAAATATGTGACCTCGCACCACCGCCCAGAGTCGCAGGTTAGCACTGCGAGGCATTAAGCTACTCAAGCAAAATGAGAGCACAGTGGTGAAATCTGGGGCCCTGACTCCTCGCGTTTTCGTTTCCAGTGATTCGATTACCAGGACGACCTCAAATCATCAAAATACAATGCGTTACAATCCATGGATGCTCTATCAGCGCCTGTTTCGTCTGAGCCGGGTCACACGTGACATCGAGTGTCAACTATTACCGTTGGTGGGCCATGCACCCGGAACGTCCATGCGAGAGACAAGTAATATTGGCCGTTGGCGCTGTTCCAACCTCCGCTGCAATCTCGTGGGAACTCTGGGCTTTTAGACGACGAGGAAAAGGCCGTCGAGGTGGAGGTTCAAGCTGTACGCCAGGAGCTCGACGCGGCGTGGGCGAACGTGCGTCGCGTTAGCCGTGACGCGAGCCGACATTTGTCGGCTAGCTGGTTGCTGATACCATTATCTGTGATCTGTGACCGCTAACATCTTGCTACGATTGAGGTCCGTTTGCAACATGCTCTAACTACGTGACAAGCTAACGATATCCTCAGGTATCGCCAACGGTTAGAGTGAACACGGTATTCGAATGAATGGATTGTTCGATTCGGCTTTGTACTGCACTGTTTTTATACCATGATGGATGCACCATGTATATTTGATGAAGACTTGAGCTTTTTGGGACCCGGGCAAGCCCGGCAAAGTGCCAGCCATTGCGATCCCTACATATACGAACACGATCCATTTTCTTACGGATAGACTCCGTGTATGGAGGTGTATTTGTTCCCAAGTAAAGGTCGCTTGAGCCACACAAACCCAACTTGAGAGACGATCTACCCAAAAGCAACACTGTTAGTGGCCAACTGCCGACTGTATTTCAACTTTGTTCGATGATCGGGAATAGTACTACGACATTCACCTTACTTTCCCAAGTAACGGAGCACCACAGGCTCGAGCACATAGCTGACTTGTAACTGCGGAGGTATAACTGACCAGGCCAGTGACCGGCGTGCGATGTCTGATCTGAAATTCTATTTTTAGTTGTACTGTGGGTCTTCCTTCAACCACCATCGAGTGACATAGGTGGCATGAGCGGAACCATCGGAGGTCCGATTTATGCACGCAATACGTAAGCGTTCTCCCGGATGTTTGTTCAATCCTGGTAGTAGTCGTAATCGTTGCAGTCGTGCCTGTTGATCATATATTAGCTTCCGGCAAGGGGCAGCACATTTCGGTCGCCGTGTATTTGCATATTGTTGGCGCCGGAGACGTAAATGGGAAGAGTTTGATCCCGATTACTACGCTTGCTCAGCTTCAACAGACCGACTGCCCGCAGAAAAGTTATATGTGGGCGAAGGTTTTGAATTATGCTGGCGTCATTCAATGGCGCAACTGCAAACTTGGAAAACGTGGCTGATACAGAATGAAGTATCTGAAACACTCTCTAGCTATGTCATGTTGCGCACCTACTATTTTTTTCAACACGTGGTAAGTCCATGGCAATACACAAACCCCAAGATCGGAGAGTAGGTGTACATTGAAAATAGTTTGCGCGGCACCAATCAGGACTTACGCGCTCTTCGAGTTGCCCATACCGGCCAAGACTACCTCCAGCTCTCGTGTGACGCTTTCTCGAGCCCACATCATCCAGTTTGAACTTAACGTAGACGCTATCGATGAAAAAAGATGACAACTCGGACGCTGCGTGTAATGTGTCTGAGTCCATAAATCATACAACGACTGCACTCGATCTCACCTAATGCTCCGCAGCAGACGACCTTGGGGTAGTATGGTAAAATGTCGTCTTTCCGTGGTTAGTTGATTCGCCGGATTAGAATTTACAGTTTCATGGAAACCGGAAATACTAGGCTACGTATACTCGGAAAAATCGAGTTCGCTCTTGTACAGGGATCCGTGAATATACTTTTGGGACTTGTACTCATAAAGCGTAGTCCTGACATGTGTACAGTTGAGGGCTTTCAATGTACACAATATTCCATAACGGCCCACCACACTACGGGTATAAATCTGCGAAATTACACTACTATCTTTCCCGACATATTCGCTTTGCGAACTACTATGCTGCTTAAGCAAAGTACACCACAGCTGCCAATTTTCTGGCGCCTGGTCTCTCAGACGCAGAGGAAGCGGTACTTCTGCTGGACGTCGAACAAGTCCGGATTGAACTGTGCGCAGCGTACTCAGGGTTCGTCGTGAAGCTCGACGCCACCCCTCCGCTAGCTGGTTGCGGAACCCCCTTTCTGTTGTCCGTGACCTTTAAATTCGTTGAAATTGTCGAGGTTTGTCCCCCTGAAATACCGCGAATATTCTGTAAGCTAATGAAAAACCGTCACCAGCTGAAATCGATCGAGGGACTTGTCTTCGTGTCTTCACTGTGTTTTAGTACAGTTGATCACAACAGTGTTGTTGTGTGTCGTATGTTCATGCTACGTGTTCCATCTCGGGGTTCCGCGATGCCAAAACAAGGCGCCGGAGTAACACCACTGGACATTTCTTAGAATGCACCGACCGTTGAAGACGGACCCACCCCAGCTATGTCTAAATCAGTTCAGTCACCTTGCTGGTGAAGTTCCACGTCAACAGCTGAACTCCATAGATATGCTAGAATAGCAATACCATGGCCAATCTTAGCAGGCGTGCATATCTGTTCCTTCCTCGACACGCACCCAGCGAAGTCTTTCGGGAAGCGCGGATCGGCCATTTATCCGAGGCCGAGGAACAACGGCTCAAAGACGAAGTGGCGACGGTCCAGGTGGAGCCTGAGGCAGCTTTGGCGAGTATAACCAAGGCTCGCCTCGATGCTAAGCGACACCCGGCCGCTCCCTGGCTACTGAACCCCCTTTCTGTCGTCCGCAGAGAGTCTAGCCGATAAACTTTCCTGGGTCTGTCCACACAATCCTCCAAGTACTTGCCAAGCTGCTGACACTCTCAAGGTATTACAAATACCGTTTATGTGCAACTTAGGCTTATGATAGCAATGAATGGATCTTCGGCTTACCTTGATGGACGTTTACAGTGATTTATGAGCCAGTCTGTTTCGTTCTTTCAATTGTTCAACATCTTCCTATCCGTACATGCACTTTCACCCAGATTAATGCACGTCCCACAAGATCACAGGGTTATACGTGAATGTGATAACTGAGACCGACGCAGATTTTCTCCAAATCGCTATATCTGTTCTCAACTGTCCACTACAGCCAAGCTGGCAGACGCTCCATCAGCAGATACTACCAGAGGAGCCAGAATTTGCCGAACCCAATTGTATCCAATCGTTGGGGATATGCCTACGTTGCTACGACTGTCCAAAGTGACGCGAGAGCACCTCGACAGGACCAAATCGCCTCGTCGTACTCCGTAGCGCACTACGACACCTGTTCAATGGTACAATTCTGCGTAATAATCAATGTCGACTATTTATTGTGAAGCAGCGTTCGGTGCACGGCGACTGCCAAAGAACGTACAGATTACAGCTAATCGAGTGGTTTGGTTCAAAACGGTTGAGGGTATCGTTTACCGTGTGAAATGGATGCTTTGGGTCCCACTGAAACAAATATTAGACTCCGTGGTGAGGTTTTCGTCCGTAACTGTATACCGCGGACAGTTGGAGATATACCCAAGCTCTGTAAGCATACTAAATCCCAGTTGGAGGCGACTGCGAGGCTAGCCGGAATCTGGTACTGTAGGTCTACGATTCACTACCAACGGGTTACACAAATATAGCTCTAAGTAGGCAAGGAACGCATGATTTCGCAGGCAAAAGCGGGATAACTACTTGTAAGTCACAGTTTGGATCAATACTAGTTTGCAGGCAAGAGTCGTTCTATCCACATACGCTTCACATATCGTGTCACTGCATAAAGATCACCATTTGACTACAGTCGAAAGATAGATACTGCGCTGGCACACAACGTCCGACTGATGGGCGCAGGTACGAAACCATCAACAATGGCACGACGTATTATTTACGCCTAGATATGCTTCAAGTAGTTAGCTTTTAGACAGCTGAGCTTACGTTATATATAGCAGCTGTGAGTACCAGGTAATGACTCTTCGCAGAGTGAAGCGTCACAAGGGAATCGATGGGTGGTGTCGTGAGACGTATAGCTGGATGAGGGATATATCATGTATTCAAATGACGGGGCCCTGAGCTGCTTGGGAGGTGCAAATCGACACGAAGCTGGCGACGACAAGAAACCAGGGGGCTTTGAGCATCATCACAACCACGGCCCTACCATAAAGATGTGCACGACGCGAGTGCTGATGATCACCATGATCACAGAGATAGCAAGGGAAATACCCAACCACACATGCAATGAGCATTATACAACCACTTCGTTTGTCACGTGTGATGTTCGTACTGGTCGGATTCGTGATAGCGTAGCCACGGACGGATGACGCCGGCTGGGACGTACAAAAGAGTACAAGGTAGTATCAGGACCTGCGATACATGTAATTGTCCCTTAGTATGACCTGACTGTCGCGATAGTTGCAGCCCGCAAGATTTTCACGCTGGCGCTCAATATTAAAACATTTAAAGACTCGTTATAATGCAACCTCCGTTGAATACCATGCCACTCAAGCATGTGTAAAGTTGTGCACCAACTCCAACTCACATTTCCAACTGAGTACGGAATATGCCATGAAGCAATGTAAATTGTGCGTTGATAAGACAAACCCAGAAACATTACAACACTGAGTTCCATGGGCGGTATTCCTACCAGAAGCGATGTTCGTTGGGATGCATGCATAGTCGGTCTGTCGGACGCAGAGGAAGCGGCACTGCTGCTAGACGTTGAACGCGTTCGGGTTGAGCTGTGCGCAGCGTTGCGCAGGGTACTCAGGGTTCGTCGTGACGCTCGACGTCACCCGTCCGCTCGCTGGTTGCTGAACCCCCTTTCTGTCGTCCGTGGCCTGTAAAGTCGTTGAAATTTTCGAGGTTCGTCCGCGAAATACCGCGATCTTTCTCTAAGCTAATGAATAACCGTCACAGGCCGGAATCGATCGATGAACCTTCTTCGTGTCGTCGCGGTGCTTTGGGTTGACGACTCGGAAACAGACACTCTTATTGGTTGTGCGGGTGAACTTGCTTAGCTCCGGTGTACTGTCGTGCTCGCGCTGTGCCGTCATGAAGTCAAAACGATCGTTAGTCAACCTGCATCGTTAGTGGTCCGACCATTCAATATCGATACCATATTATATTGCGTGTTCCCATAGTCCGTACTCGTCCACACTATGACGATACATACCGAGTCATAAATTGTATTGGCATATGTTCTGTGGATGCCGGGACTCTGTTGCTAGGGAAAATAATGCTTCGTCTGACGTGTTGGGGGCGGGCAGGCGGTGCGCCAGGAATTCCTACCTAGAAGCAAGTTTTGTGGATCCCGTATCAACAGGCTGAAAACACACCAACGCAAAGTGAATACTAGGATCAGTGTCTGATCATTTTTCTGCTTCGCAGCAAGCCAGGCTGCAGCCGAACTATACCTCTTGAAAAACAGTTGTCTCGGATTGTATCTCTGCATCTGGTATAAGTTTCACTCGGGCTCAACGGAGCTGGCTACGATCTATCAGAAAAATTTAGCCCGTGGAATGTGTTAGTGAATCAATCATATGCACAGTCTAGTCCATGGCTTGAGTATTCTTTCACGGATTTCGAAAGAACGTATACGCCATTAGGTATACGGCGTCCTTTTCAATAGTATTCGAGAATGTGTCCCCTCGACGCGAATTCACCCGCCCACGCCCAACTAACTCGACATCAAATTCATTTGCTGCGCATGCCGCAGCTAAGCCAGCTCGCCCGTCTGAAGCAGAACATAACTGACTTTTCGACAGATTTCAAACATACCAGGCAAAGGATATACAGATGCCACGAAATGGCAGTTGTACAGGGGTCCGTCAGTGTTCTCTCAGCAGCCGTATGAACTATGCGTCGTCGTGCCATGTACAGAAGTACAGGTTTTGAATATGTAAAATATTCAATCACGGCATCAAAACGTGTTTAAATCTGGAAACTCACAGCACAGGGTGGCCAATCCTCAAATATTAGCACAGCGAAGCACTATGCTACCCGAGCAGGATCAACTACTGTTGAATATCAGACCACGCACGATCAGTCTCTGTCGGGATACACAAGCATACGACCAGGCAATACTCTTTCTTCACCGTCACGGACCCCAAGCCGTGATAAGGCAAACAAAGGAACTGTATGACAGCCACCGCCCCACCATTGCAGCCATGGGCGGCGTGCCAACCGTTGCCGAAGTTTATAGAGAAGCGCAGACGTACCAGCTTTCGGAAACGGATGAAGCTGCTCTGAAGCTCGCGGTGGAAGAAGTACGTGATGACCTCAAAGCGGCGTGGCGGAGCGTTCGCCGTGCTCGCCGCGCCGCAAGGCGTCACCCTTCTGCAAGTTGGCTTCTGAAGGCCCGTGTGAGGGTCGTTCGTGGTCACTAGGTTCCTGGTAATATATTTGCTCCATGATGACACGAAGTACGCTGACGATATCTTCAGGTTCTTACAATGTGCGTGTTCAGTGCACTTGGTATATATGCCTACAGTGGTATTGGTGCTCTGATGGCGGGTTGCAATAAATGACATATTTAACTTCAGCGTGGATTTTGAATTGTTCCGTTTCGCGCATAACGGAGCACTATGTTAACCTCCTCTACCCGGATGCACATACATTTCACCGCGGTGTATCTGGCCAATCGAGAAGTTCAATATGTGATGATTTATTTGTGTCGAACCAGTCGTGACTTAAACCCATCCCCGCAAGCTACCAGACCCTATACATACAAATGCCCACACGTTAAGTCTTCAAAACGTGACCGATGTCTGTAGGTACTACGACGTTCCCCTGCGGTCCTGTATAAGACGCGATAGAGGCCCAAAGACGCGATAGAGGCCCAAAGACGCGATAGAGGCCCAGAGGTTTGAGATTAGCAGGGCGTCTGTTTTGCGTAAGAAGCGACAAGGCACCGAACGGCAAACTTAAGAACTGCATTCCAATGTTCTGTAGCACTGGGACTCTGTATCAACCGCTATCAAGTCCTTTGTGTAACATCGATCGGGAGAAGGGACGAACGTAAAAATACATTCAGGGAGTCCGTCGTCATTGTATCTCCGCGTATTAGGTTGGTACCGCACACGAGTTGCACTTGTGTCCGCGCATGGGTGTATTCGCATGATGTATGCAGCGGGATATCTCGGATACCGTGCACGTTGAAATATACAGCGCTACATAAGGGACTAATCAGGCTTGATCTTTGTTCTGACGTTTATTTATTGGACACAGACCTGCGACCCGCTGACGAGACATAGCGCCGGAATACATTTGCATGACCATGGAGTCATTGAAGGAGACAACTGCGGATAGGGACAGCCATGTTCCGGCATGCGGATCCATGACTCCGGTTCACAGAGCATGCGGCCTACCGCAGAACAGGCAACGAAGAGCTTTCGAACCTTAATCATACTCGGGGACAGTGAAGCCGAGTTGCAGGACCTCGGCTTGGCCGCAAATTTGACTACAGCAGCATGATTCGCTCCTTCGATGAACTTGACCTATGTAGAGTACGCAGGTTCACGCAAGCTATTCAGGCCGCGTAGCCGTTGGGCTCTTGGGCTGTAAGCGAATGCTTCTGTAGAGCACGAATATGCCGTAAATTCTGCTGCTCGGTACACGTCTTGATTATTACAACTAAACTTGACCATCCGATATTTTAATTGAATGAGCGAACAATGAAACGGATGTTGAGAAGCTGCAACGGGTCTATTAGATGATCCTTGCCGAGAACAAACAGCGGTTGCGATGTGCGGTCGAGACAAGAGCAGCGTGAATCATAAACTCCATAGCTGCAATTTGGCTATGTGAGGAAGTCTTTGGTGAAACCGTTTGGGGGCTGATGTACAGGGCCGATGTTGATGACGACGCCTTAAAATCTACCCATTGTTCAATGTTGACCGTTCCGTAACCTGTTTAAAAGAGTGCAGCTACGTTGCCGATCAAGCAAAACACCTGCGCACCGCTTGAACTATATGCTACACAAGCAACGGAATCTTCCTGCTTCCGAACGACCCGCAGCACCGAGTATCGCTACAATGGGAGTTCACAATTATTACACCTTTCCCCACCGCCTTTACCGCGTCGAACGTGCCATTCAGTCTATTGATGTTGGCATTGTGCTCCTGCCCAAGCACCCGCTGCACCGAGTACTGCTGAACATTCGCCCCAATTCGGTTCCTTCCTCGACACGCACCCAGCGAAGTCTTTGGGAAGCGCGGATCGGCCATTTATCCGAGGCCGAGGAACAACGGCTCAAAGACGAAGTGGCGACGGTCCAGGTGGAGCTTGAGTTATCGGACAAATCGAGAGCGCAATTCCTCTACTTCCACGACACGCGCCACAGGCGGTCATGCAGCAAACGCGGGAGCTGTACCGCACTCACCAGACGACTATTGCCGCCATTGGCGGTGTTCCAACAGCAAGAGAAGTTGATTGGGAAGCGCGGATCGGCCATTTATCCGAGGCCGAGGAACAACGGCTCAAAGACGAAGTGGCGACGGTCCAGGTGGAGCTTGCGGCTGCCTTGGCGAGTATACGCAAGGCTCGCCGCGACGCCAAGCGACACCCGGCCGCTCCCTGGCTACTTTATGGGAGAACTGCGAAATGAGGAGAGGCTCACATGAGCATTTTTCCGGTTGTGAAGACCATGTGAGCCTGAATCCAGCCGAAATACAGAATTGAGCATTAAACCAAAATACGGCTCATAGGAAACATTAGAATGAAACTTTTATCATTATGAATTCACTAGTTATGATCATGTAGAAAAATGTAGTAAAGTACAATGTAATTCACACTTCTCGGTGATGATCACAACATACTATACTAAGAATACCCACGAAAAAGCGCTCTAACCCTGACCGCTTGCCTAACCCTACATGTTGTTTGGCAGCAGAACATCAAAGAAGTCGCTGCACGCTCTGGATATTAGCAAAACTCCGATATACATTTCTTGTGCCAGCAATTTGATGCCATTCCCGGCCGGCAAATGACCCCCCCTCGGTCGTCGGGAGTGCTTGAGCAGGAAGAATCCAGATCGACTGTCTTCATCTCAGTGTGGCTGCTTGAGTAGAACTCGCGATCTTTCCTAATGGCAGAATCCATCGACAAGTGACATTCTGAGCCAAAATGCTCACATGAGCTTGAATTCACTGTGAGCCTTTTGCGAGGCAAGATCTCATTCACTCTAAAGAGGCTCAAATGGCTATAAGTCTCACTCCGGCCGTGAGTGTAAACTGAGCCTTTTCCTGTATTTAAGCTCTTTTCCCTTGTGAGGCACACATGGGTCTCACGTGAACCTCTCCTCATTTCGCAGTTCTCCCATAAAGTACTGAACCCCCTAGGTGTTTTGTGCGACAAGTCTAGTCGTTAAATCTTGCTTGCTTTGACTACGAAATCCTGCAAGTCATTACCAAGCTGCTGAAATTCTCAAGGTATTACAAGCACCGTTGGTGTGCAACTTTGGATCATGATAGCTAGAGCACGTCATATTCGCACTGGTCGTAGTCATGATAGCGGTCCGAATAAAAGAACGGGTCATAGATTGGAATCACAACCTTCGACGGGTGTAGCTGACCCTCGTCGGTAATGAACTCTCGCGACTGTAGTGACCAGGACGGTTCTTGACACCGGCCCTCGACATTGTCGATTAACTCTTTCAGACTCCTTGTAATGAAGCTTCCGTTGAATGTAGCATCCAAACGTCTGTAAACCCGTGCACCCTCTCTACAACCTGGATATCCACAGCGGTACGGAATATGCGACATCGGTACTATCAACCATGCATTCACAAGTGTCATGATTGCTTCCGACGGGTTAGTCGATGAAGTGTCATGGCAAGCAACCTTGTGTGGGCTGTCGGAAGCCTACAAACGGACCCTCAAGCTAAAGGTCCAAGTGGAACGTTTGTAGCGCTCGACGTAATTAACGCCAGGCGTCACCCATCTGCCTGTTAGCTAGTGCGGCCGCTATTCCACATCCGTGCCATGTAGGTCATTGCAGTTGTTGTAGTTCGTCCCCGTAATTCGTCTAATACCTACCATTCTAAGAAGTTCCTCACATTCTTGCGAACGATTGAAGCACACTCATATTCGGAAGCATCGAATGCATTGGTTATTGTACCGGAAAGGTTTCTACTATGTACTAATACAACTTGCGACATCTGCGACAAAACACAGTGGCTTTTTAGAAGTTCTGCACATTCCCACACCGTGTCTATAGAGTTCGACCAGCCATCAAGGCCAACGATATCGCGATCTTCCTGCCCCCGAAGAAAGCGCTGGACAGATCCCCGTTCGATATCCAAGACATTGCACGTAAGCAACGTCCATTACTCGATGGAATTGGAGGTCCAACCACTGCAGGTCGAGAAGGGCCGTGGGACCCGGCGGGTACTACAATATGAACGAACTGTTGTATATCTTTACATCAGGTATGCTTAGATCATTGTCTTGTATGCTCTGGATCGGGAATACGTTACCTCGCCGTACACTATTGCGCTTACTCTCAAGTTGCAGTGAAAAGACATCTTTGTATTCATAGACGTGATGATATTGTTACTTTCCCGACCATCTATCGATCCCACGCCGGTGAGATATGATGCGTGCGGATAAGCGCAACGGTGTACACTGGAATTCAGCACAAACGTGGAACCGAGCGCTCTTCAACACCATGTCCGAAGCCCGATATCCGACGCTCGTGATTCAAACGTCGTAAAGCCGGCTTGGGGTGTCAGGCGACTGCTCTCGAGCAGCGGTGAGAACAGGAGAGTTTGTTTTCGTCCAACCCAGGACGGACACGCGGCCGTCTAAGACATAACACGAGAAGATTTAGGACATGCATATAATTGCGGCTTTTAGCGATCTTGGCTTTTGAAACGGCGCACGCATTCCCAGCTGGTGTGTGTGATTGCGTCCCAGGTCCGACGGAATCTTGGTTGGACACACGATCAGCGCTTGATCAGATTCAAGAACTCTTGATCAGAGAAATTCAGTGATACTCCAGCGCAACATTGTGCGCAGGCAGGCGGAGCTTTAGGTCGATTGGGAAAAGCAAGAGTAACTGGAGCTCGCAGACGTGAACTCGCAGATAGGTGCTCAGAACCGCGGCAAGCGCGATAGCCGTTGCTGTCGGCTTCTGATTCGACTGGCCATTGATCTGGCAGTCCTCCTCCGGCCCGACGGCAGGATCGTTCTTTCTCCAGCACCCAACCGGGACGTTGCGCGAAGCCCATCCCAAATGCGGTTTCTGCCTCGCATCATAGAACGACCCATTCAATCCCCGCCGTATTCAATCGCGACCCCACCGAACTAGTTTAACTCAGTACTCCCACGCCTCCAAGCAAACTCCACACCAGCATGATCGCGCACTATGCTACCCAGCAATCCTCCCTTAACTAGATTCCCTGACGTCGCCGAGAACCGGCAACTACCATGGCGGCCAGCGCTTCAGCGGCACTAGACCCGACATACGAAATGTATGTAAACGCGGTCGCCAGATGTTGCGCCTCGAACCCAAAAAAATCCGCCCCGCGAAAGTCAACTTGCGCGCTCAGCAAACGGCGGTATCAGACCAGCAAGACTTGATCGACTACCTGCGAGGCGAATGCCAGATACGTGCGCGCCCTCCGCCGGAAAGATCAGTTCTACGGCGTACATTGCGAAGAGCAAAAGCTCAAGATGATGCTCCGCACAGCCGCGATTGCAAAGTCGGATCTGCGAAAACTGCGGCGTGAGATTGTGAACATAAAGATGGTGATATACCAGCTGCGACAAAAGCTTACCAGATTGGAAAATGTCCTGGTGACGGAGGCCTTGAAGACACAGATTCAGGATACAGAGGAGATCGTAGGGGATATCGATGAGGAGATGCCGCCGGATAAGATTCCGGACGAGCCCTGGGTTGAGCTGACGTGGGGAACTGCCTAGTGGCAGATAGAGGTGGGCTGGTTCATAGCACGATTGTTCGGCGATGTACCGATGCTGAATAGAAACGTTGTCCTGAGCTTTGGGTTTGGAATATTTTCCTATCGGGCGTCCCGAGAGATAAGTGACGTTTTGCAAGCAACCAATCTACCATCGTTATTGAAACGAAGAATGTTTCTGCATCTGCATGAGCATTTGAGCTCTATTAGATCCATGTAGAGCTTTTGATTTTGCTATTTTTTGTGGTCGTTCTCGTCATGTACTCACTCCTATAAGTCTACGTAATCCAGACGAAAATTTTCAAACAACGGTTATACCGGAGAGATCCGGGGGGGAATCGACGACGAGGTGCCGCTGGAGAGGCTTCCGGGCGGCTCGTGGGGAACTGCGTAGTCGTCAGACCCGCAACTCTGATGCGCAGGCAGCATTCAATGCCATCGCATTCGAATTCAACATAGAACGCAGAGTGGAAAATGTAAAGGCTCTGTGTCCCTACGCTACGAAGTTTCTTGCGACCGCGAGAGATCGTGTACTTGTTTTCGGTTCTTACAAAACTTCTTGCGTGTAATGTTGGGACTATCACTGAACATGCTATGAACTTGAGCTACTGTTGCCAGCAGTGCGCTGTTGGACCAACCCAAGTGAGATTCAACGCCACCATTGAACGCCACAACTTTCCAACGGGTTCGTATTCCCATGCACATAACCGTTTGCAGCCGAACGCCACGCCACTGTTCCCGCACGCAGGTTGAACTATGCCACCCGGCACCACTACATCTTCTAGTTCCAACCAACACTTGCTGTTCCTAGCAACAGTCTGAAGAATGTCGCGCTATCGCTTACCCGCTCGTCTACGTCATTGTCACAGATCGCTTTATCATCACGCATGACACTTCCGTGATCTCGTGGGTGAGTGTGTCACCACACTCTCACCACACCTCGCAGATCGGTGACGAGTATCCACTTCATCACCCTCCCGCTGCGGCGGCCGGGCAGCGGCGCAGGGAGTGTCCACCGTTCGATTCCAACATGTGGTTGAATAGTGACGCCTGACAGATGCACATGGCGGTGGCCTGCGCGTGGTGTAGGAGGGCTTGGAGACGGTGGCGCGTATACTGCGGGCGGTTTTGGCGGGGTTGTGCGCATGAATTCCATTCGTGAAGAGGCGGGTGCGTGTGCTCGAGATACTGCCGAATCCACCGGATTTGTGTCCACCATTTATTACATTAAGTTTTCGACAGGCTGTCGTAGTATGCGCTACCTGGTAAAGTTGAATTGTTACGAACCTCATAAGGCCTACTGATTTTCGTGCTGTTTCTTGTGAGCATGCTTCGCTGCGACTCCTTCTTCTGACGGTGCGGTCGCTGGTGCTGCTACCCTCGGTTCTGCTGCATGATTTATCATTGCTCATGCGCTCAGCGTTAGTGACAGCTTCACGCTCGCTGCCATAGTGTCTCGCTGACTAGACTTTGGCACTCCAATTGTAAGTCAATCTACGTATCTTAGCGAGCCACGCGGCAGTGCCCCAGGGTCTACTTTCGCGACGTTGATCTTTTCTTTGTTCGCCTTAACGATATGTACCCACCTGTGTACCTTTCTGATCGTTTCATCCACAATCGAATGCGGGGTATCGGAAGTGGCGTCTGAAACAATATACATCATGCGGAGGCGATATTCGTATCGGTTTTATAGATTGGTATAGACGGTTCAAGAACCCAATGTTCCGGAGGTACATAAAGCCGCATCGTTGAGCGTCTTGTAACGCTGATTGGGTCAAGGTTGTCGCGCTCATCGACGCTTTCTACGTCTGTTTTCGTTTTATGAAACCCACCGGTCAGTGCATCCACCAATACAGCACTATACGCGATAATGTTCACCCGTACTCAGGACTAACAACAAGATAGCCCAGAGAACATTTCCACAAGAGTACAGTTCTCCTTTTGGCGAAATTTCTAAGAAACGTTACCATACTTCTCTTTGCTTGGCCATATCACGATGCTAAGCATGTCTGGCCCGTATCCAGATTTCTTTGGACATACATGGTCTCATACCAATTAATAATTACAACGCAGTTGATGAACGACGTTGCTATAATAGTGCACATGATCGCTGGCATACAAAAATTATCATGTAACGACCGTCGTAGACTTGAAGTTGAATTGCAACTTGCAAGTTGAAGGGATGCAATACAATGACTACTGCATCCTGAAGCGCCAGCGTATCGCGGCTACGTGGTGCCCGTCCCAGTGAGGTAATATGGATCGCTGTGCGATGCCAAAAGGCATGATGGAACTTGGATCTGGCGTTATCCGTTGTGTCAATCCAGGTAAGATTAATCGATCTATGATCAAAGCTTTCAATCCGCGTCGTGCAATAGAATTTCGGTATTCAAATATGAAGTGACTCGGAACTCATTCAAATTCAAATTCATTGCAAACACCACGCCTTCGTCTGTTATACTTGGCCGATCAATCCTTTGTTGGGTCGCTACAGCACCTTGGGCTGGTCCCGCTTGATAAGTTGTAGTGGGATCGCCTGCTGACCGTCCGGCTCCCCGGCATACTCATCGTTGAATTGAAGAACTCTATATGGCCGCGATCGATGCTTGTCGGGTTGCGTCCGCTACTGTCACGGGATGGGGTTTGTCCGTCGCGCTTGTGGAACCAGGAAAAGAGGCGATACCATAAATTTAACCATGGTGTCGAAGAAAAAACGGTCGTAGGTCATGGGCGTGTTCGAACAGGGTGGTTTATGTTGCAAATTGAATCAGGGGGCTATGGCTAGACAGCTTTCGGGTGGAAGCCAGGCAAAGTGTGAATTCAAGTGTTGGCCGAGTCGAGCATAGAACGATCACGTGATGGATAATTTTCACACACCATCGCGTCTAGTCGAGCAAGGTGGTTCGCGCCAATAGCCGCCCACAAACTTGGTGCAAAGTTTCTTCAGTTGCGTTGCAACTTTCGACACATCTCTGCCGCTTTCGCTTGTTCCAACCAAAGTATGTCGCAGATCTGCGTGCCTTCGAACGTCTATTTTTCTCCTAGGACCTTTCCGTGCTCCATGCAGCTCTTCGTCTGTGGTCCATCATCAATCTACGTGTTTAAAATCCTACGGGTCGGACAAACAGACTTTTACGACAATTCCGCGGCAGAGCACTAAACTATGCGAACGGCTATGTGTGTCCATCGGTCAGACCTGTATCTATCGTCTCACAGCAACGTATCTCACAAGGACGATCTTGATGCAGACTAGATTCATCACAAGCTGCTTCAGGAGGACACCGATGGAGCGGAATGCAGAGCTGTACACACAGGTGATTCCGGCCAGAAAGCCGATTGAACCTTCGTGCAGCCGTCCGAGAGTCGTGTAGCCTACAATGTTCTCTGATCGAGCCGTATTCTTACAGGTACCTTTGTCGTGTCCTTCACCAAGTCTGGTGATGTGATGGCATTGAGGACTACAGGGCTGGAGCAAACACTTGACGCTGGGGCTCTGAGGGTCCTGCAGCTTCGTCCCGACTCCAGTAGACGAAGTTATGACAGTTCATTCGACACATGCTAGGTGGCCAACTACCACAGGTGGTACGCATGCGCAGGCGCTGTGGAATAATGACTCTCGTCATATAATAAGAAGTCGACTGGATTTTGGTTCTTCGTGCCTACTAGGTGCTACAAGTAGGAAACCAGCTTGATTTTGAGACAGCGGTCAACAAACGTGACCGTCCGCCATCCGAGGATACGTTCTCTACGATGCATCAGGTGCAGCAACTATCGACAAACTTACACGAGCTCGAGCTCAAAGTTTCTGGATGTGCCCGATTCATTGAGACTCTGTGTCTTAGGACCACAAAAAAGTCATTCTGACATCTATCGACTGAGACCAGCTCGTTTCTAGCACACGCCGCTATACTCGGTCTCAAGATACTTGATCATGTTTTGGGTCCCTCTATATTTTGATTTCTATACAACGAAGAAACAACGTACACAACTGGTGATTCCCGTCAGTCTATGTCGACGGACGTGATAACGATAAGCCGTACTTACCAGGTATGCATTCGCTGCAAGACGCCCTGTAGATTGGATTCGTCACTGATTGGTTTTATTGGCCTCTTCAGCTTTACATAAGTCAGTCTGCCGGCATCTTTTCTGAATCGCCCGGGTCTGAACTCTCACCTTGTTCCTGATACTTCTTCCTCTGCAAGATCCCCAGCGCTTGCCTCCGGACACACAGCAAGAACCACCAAAACAACACTGCATTCCGACACAACACCTCGACATGCTCTGCCGACACTGGCAGGTCTAGGTTGCTCAGCTCCCATGCTAGCGCATTCTTCTGCTCCATAGTCTGGATGTTGCGAGATGGGGCGGTCTTGAAATGTTCCAGTAGAAAGACCTGGAGCTCGGTGACGGCTTCATTAGGGAGAATGGCGCACATGTCACGCATTACCACCTTGAGGAGTGGCATCGTACCGTAAGGCGGCTGGATTCGCCAAATCTGGATCTTCGGCATTGTCGTTGTTGGTTCGTCGATGGTGAGTTTCTGGGGATGGCAAATGTTATGCGAGGCGGGTAGTCATGCGATTGTGAGGGGCTGGGAGAATTGAAAGATTGCTACGTTGAAGTGCACATTCTATGGCGTGATGGGCTTTCCGCACGGGGCCTGGGACGGCAATATTCCGAGACCAATAAGGTGAGTCATGAGTCAGACGTTGAATTGCGGTTGATACACCACAGTACTGCAGGTATTGATTTGCTGCTGTTGCAATAACCAAGTTAATCAGTGATTCTGCAATGGTTGCGTGTATATTCTCTTTGAAGAGCTGTTGGAAGCACAGGGTCAGCTTTACACGGATACGTCTGTGCGATAATGTCATTTGGCAATGCCGGCGACGGATCGACTACTTACCTGCTTATCGTACGCCCTGCAGCAGAGACTTTGCGGAAGGCTCCGCGTGTGGTCGATAGTCGTGATTCCCAGACGTAAGCATGGATGTGGGATGTGACGCGTATTCATGCTATCAAAACGAGCAGACTGGTCGTACATAGTCCAAATCTGCGTGCACGCTGATATATCACGATCTCGGACGAGAAAAGAGAGCAGTGCGAGGGTTTGCTTTGCGTCTTTCTCTACTAGAAAAAACGATAGGACTTATAATAGACATGAACACAGGGATCGGTTTCCACGCTTATTTTTTGCCTGTGAATAAAGTGAACTTATCGAAAAGTTACAATTAACCATTCGCCATTTGGGCGGAGCAGACACTCCATAACCCATCCATTATACAAGCATGAGACCGGACATGTCGTAGGTCATCCATTTACGAACCACAGCCGCACATGCCGCCATAAGCTGTCCATTATCCATGCCTTAAACTATCCTTTATTTATGCTCTGAACTATCCTTATAGCTATGCCTCAAACAAACCATAAAGCCACTGTATGCTGCCGTCGCCCCCGCCATCGCCCCCGCCATCGCCCGCGCCATCGCCCCCGCCATCGCCCTGCCGCTGCTAGACTCCATCGGTTAGCTATTACCACTATATGAGGGAACGTATAGACTAAGGTCAGCACTTACCGTCATAAACAACGGCTTTGTATGTAGCTAGTCAGTAGTGAGCATGTTTGAAGCTGTAGATAAAGACACTTACGAGAAAAAGTCACAGTTTTTGGTGTTTAAGCGAGGTGTGGGTGGCATGAACGGGAGATGGAGAAAGAAACCGGAAAAGGAGTCGAGCAGGTGCTTATGTTCCTCCGACTCGTGCGCCCTATACGCGGTCAATGGTATCGTTTACGGACAGGCTTCGCTCTGTACCAGCCGGTCAATGGCATGGCTTACGGACAGGTTTCGCTATAATACGGTCAATAGCATCGTTTATGGACAGTCTCACCTACAAACATGACCGGTGATGTTGTTGAAGGGATAGAATTCGCTGTTTTCTTTGGTTAAAGGGAGAGAATGGAGTTAGAGAAAATCTCAGAAATTTTGAGAGATTTTGTGTGGAGCAAAGGATGTGTCAAAGGGATGACCTCTCCTCAATGTTGAACGTTGTATGGGGTAAAGGGATAGCTCCGGATTTTCGGTCGATTTAGTATGGAGAAAAGGACACTTGTCATATTAATATTTCTGGTAGAGTTTGACACCAGCTCTTGAACGATCAGCCCTGTCGTCAGCAAACCCTACGCAACCGAAATCTTCGATTCTTGACTGAACGATCGAAAGAACGAAAAGGCTGTAACTGAAAAGATAGTATTACAACTGATAGCAAGGTTCGGTTTTTTTGCCGCATCATGTCGAGTATTCCGAAAGGCATGGCGGAAAAAGGGCCGACCCGTCCGCGGGATCGTTAGTGGATACAAGTCAATATCGCGGCTCAGGTGCCTGAATCCTGGTTGACAGATGTACATGTATGCTCAACACTACAAAGTAAATCAAATCAGCGGTCACGCGACTTCCTTCGCTCAACAGGCTCTATTCCGTACCGACTTGATTTGGGCTTGGTTTGTAATGCATATTCTACGGAAGGGTAGCAATTCAATGACAGAACGCTTGTGGATCCGAAAAGGAGACTGAAAAGGGTTTAACACTCTACCAGAAATATTAATAAGACAAGTGTCCTTTGCTCCATACTAAATCGACCGAAAATCCGGAGCCATCCCTTTACCCCATACAACGTTCAACATTGAGGAGAGGTCATCCCTTTGACACATCCTTTGCTCCATAGTAATTTTTGTAAAATTTCCGAAATTTTCTCTAAGTCCATTCTCTCCCTTTAACCTAAGAAAAGAGCGAATTCTATCCCTTAAACACCATTACCAGTCAAGTTTTTAGCCATACCTGTCAGGCAGCCTGTCCATAAAACATGCCATTGACCGTGTGGCGTGCCATACATAGCTAAACTTGTCCATAAGCCATGCTATAGACCGTGTGGTGTGCCATACATAGCTAAACTTGTCCATAAGCCATGCTATAGACCGTGTGGTGTGCCATACATAGCTAAACTTGTCCATAAGCCGTGCCATTGACCGCGTATACAGCTAAATCTGTCCATAAACACACCTTCTGTGACGGATTTTCCGCTTTCTTTCTCCATCTCCCGTTCATCCCACACACACCTCGCTTAAACACCATATTCTGTAAGGTTTTCTCGTAAGTTTCTTCATCTACGGCTTCAACCCATGCTAACTACTAGCTACCTATCCACAGACCGGTTGTGCAATGACGGTAAGTGCTCCCCTTGGTCTATAAGTTGCCTAATATAGTGGTAGTAGCTAACCAATTGACTTTGGCAGATGCAGAGCAATGGCAGTGACGTGGGCAGCAGCGGGGGCAATGGCGGGGGCGGGGGCGATGACGGCGGCGGGGGCGGCGCGGCAATGGCAGCGGCAACAGAGGGTGGCTTTATGGATAGTTTAATACACAAATAAAAGGATAATTTAAGGCATGAGCAAAGGACGACTTATGGCATGTCCGGTCTCTTGCTTGTTTAATGGATGGGTTATGCCGTGCCAACGATGCGCACCGTTGGATGGCTAATTGGAACTTTTCCCTATCAACCAATTGTTCATCCCTTAGACACACCAAAAATTAGTATGGGAACTCATCGCTTATTTCATGTACTTTATTTGTCCCATGAACTTTTCTAGTAGAGACAGCGGATCGAATATCTCGCGAGGACGAGAGCGATGATTCAAGTAGTGCATCGAAGCGACTATCATTATAGACAGGACAGGTTGTCGCCATTGGTGTCTCGGCCGAAAATATAGTTATCCAGTTGTTGCCGCACAGAGTTCGTTCGTCGGCTGTAGATGTCCGGGAAGTGACCTCTCAATGATACTCGTACATGACGAGCCCTGGTACCTAGACCGTCGCAGTTGTCGTTACCATCCAGCTTTCCCGACGGATAAGAAATCGGTCCTCTGAGACAACTCTGCGTGAAGTGCGGCCTAATTGTCTGTTGGAACATTGTAAAAACAAGCGTCTTGTTGTCGGAGTCACATTCACGTGGATACTGGAGCGCATGGCCGCAACACGAGGTCCATCATTCTATGGTGCAGTGGGCATTCAATGCGAACGCGGAAGAAACCCAACCTGGTATAAAAAGTTGATGGTTCAAATTACAAAACGGCGTGCCCGGACTTGTGAGGCACGTTTCTGTTCGAACTAGCGTCGAGGGCTTTTTACATCTGCTTCGGCTCATTGGAATCTGTCGCCTCGCTGCATTGATCATCTGCGTCTTCCTCACCTTAGCTCGACTGTAGTTCCACGCTTTCTCACCTTCTTCTCCGCACTTTCCGTTTCTCCTTCGCTTTCACTTGGGCCATGGCTATACCATCCTCTTTTCCTGACATTCGATTCCTAACCCTTTGGTTTTCGCCAGTATCTCAACTCATGCAACTGTCTGTTCAGTTCGCTTGAGCGCAAAATCAAACGCGAACATTGGCCTTAACGCAGTGCCCAGCCAGTGGATCCGTGCTGTTTACGAAGAACGGTGGGGGTATTTCATATACCTGGGTTAAGCGATTTGTTCTCTGTGTTGATACCCTAACAGCCATTCTTTTATACGTTCTAAGGACGTATCCTGTAGTTACAGACTGCGTGGACTTGCAATGCAAAATTGACAGGAATGAAGAGCTACTAGCGAGTATTCGTGACGCGGGTGGTAGTATATACTTGCGATGTTCGTGGAACTTCAAGTTCAACTTTACCGCTCTTCAAGGTTGCCATCCCCTGCTGTGTAGTTGAATACGTGTGTGCAATGGAGTACTTCCCGTACGACTGGTGCCCTGTCAGACTCCCATATTCCATCACAACCACAAAGAAAGTTTTTAAAAGACATCAACATACTGATACCTGAATATTGGATCTATCATACTGGCGATTTGTTTTTTAAAAAAACTGTCATTTTGCGCAAGAGATGTCCCAGATCTGGGATCTGAGGGGCCTCCAGCCGTGCGGGAAGTACTCCAATGACAGCACATTAGAAGAATCAGTCTAGATCATCCGAATAGGACATGATGCGACAGTCAGTATCGCTAATCTAATTCACCGGCATCCATTCACGGGCTTGGTACGCCCTAAGCCGTTGCAATCAACTACGCTACATTGTTGTGTCCTCGTTTGAGTAGCAAAAGCATGTTCACTCATCACAGAGGAAACGGCAACAGCGCCGAAGTAAATATCCACAGAAGAGTGAAGCTAGATCCTGAAGCTCCATCACAAGCTGGTGTCAATTGGTCAATCACTATTACCTTACTGGTAACGCTTTGTGGCTCATAAGCCAGTGCGGTTCCTATAAGTTATCGGTGCGTTGCAGACATATTATTCCTAGAAACACGGTAAACCACCACAGGCAGATACAAACATGATATTATATATGTCGTCAGTAAGATCAGTATATAAGTAAAACACCATCGCTGCGCTCCGCATTTCAGCATTCAATGGCGCGGGCAGATCTTTTCACCGAGTGGTATCGGTGTTGTAGTGGTTGCTGTTGAAGTATGTAATCCTGCATCCGATCGTTCGGTTTTGGTCATGTGCGGCTCGATGATTTAATGGCCCTTATTTCTGCTCTGCTCTCATTTCTCTGCTTATAATGTACAATACACACATCTATGCCACTGGGCACATTATACGTTCAACAGTTGCCGCTCCACACCTAGCTCGACGGAGGTCACAGTGACTGGACGAGAGTGCCTGGGCTCACTGATCTTCAGTCAAACTACTTAGTCTGTGCTGTATGTATATTCCAATCGATGTCTCTCGACCGTTTCCGCGAAGGTATTTGTGCGAACATTCAATGTCACAGCCGTTAAACACGTCACACCCAAGAGCTCTTTATCACACTGCACACCGCCCCAACCTGGATATTACTACCACATGTCGAGCAACATGCGATATTCGCAACAGCAACAAGTCTACATTGCTGAGATCAAGCGCTAGGATACCTGCGACACGCCATCCGGCATGCAATGGGCTTATTCACGTCTGTCCCTGCGCTGCCGGGCCGCGTCTCACTTTCCGAGCAATCGAGAGTTTGCTTGCAGTCCTGCTGTGGCAGAACTGACTGCAATCGGCCCTGTTGAGGTTCTGTGCGTGCCCGCGCCGGTGTTCACGGATCCGATGACGCATCAAAAGATGTCTGAGCACTTGGCACTCCCGAATACCGCGCATACACGGTCTGCTGGGTGGATATCGATGTGGCCGTGACTAGCAGGTGCGCGGTTCAGTTCGAAAGAGGACATCATGTGCAAGGACCCACATAATGTCGAAGCTACTTCTTCGAATCAATGGTCAGATGTTTTGGTGCCTGGAGAGTTGAAAAGCAACAAGCTAGAACAACGATTCCATATTTAACACATGGTGCGACCTTGCACGATATGTGCGCGAGGTGTACGCTGCGCAGGACAGCCGCCGCGTCTCCTACAGCTTCACCCTATGCGGAGATATGCTGCACGTGGAGAATTAAGAATCGAGCATGGCAGAGGAGTGAGATGAGCTTAGGGTTCACATTCGGCGGGTCATCGCTGCGGCAATGAAAGTGTGTTCCGGATGCAGTTGTCGGGTCCATCTACGATTGAATATACAGTGGATTCGCGATACCGCGTAGTCCTGACCGCAACATCTGCACAACTGTAGCCGTTGAATGGGAAGTTTGAATAAGCCAGTCATTGAATACGCCCTGACCCACCCCCAAATAAATCTCTTCGCCTACCCTCCCACGATCCTACCATGATCACGCAACGCGGAACATGCAATACTCGCAACCTCGCACCCTCAGCAGTGTCTGGCTCTTGACCAAAGTAACATGCCGTACATCAAAGCTGGAGAAGGAGCTCACGTCGTATATGTAGATGAACTACAGGTGTGCCGGTGTTTTCCAGAACGGCACAACTTCTCCCACACTTTGGGTTGGGCTTTTGCGTACACGCGTCATCACGCTCTGCGGCTGTGTGGCTGCGTCCGGGCTGGCTTTTAGGCTTTGTCGGCAGGCCCGCTGCTTTTCTTGTGCTTTTTTGCTGTACTGGTCTCGAAGATTTGGTTTCGGTGAGACGGTGGCTGGTATGACGGCCCTGAAACTGCTCACGAACGTTGAATGTAAGGGTTATTTAATTCGACAAGACTAAATTGTTGCATAAGTCTGTGTACCGACCTCCCTCCATGAAGTGATCACCAAACAACATGCGAGACCAGCAATACCACTCTCATTACCGGGAGAGAAGCGTCCGGCTGCAACCGAATCGGCAGACGGAACACAAATCGTATCATGCAGCAGATCCAGGGTGGTCGGCCGGGACGACAGTTCCTCCGTGTTTAAACCCTCAACCACACGGAAAAATCATCTTCTTGGCTGCCTGTCCTGTCCCGGAGATTTTTTGGACGGTCGCTCTGGTGATGACCTGCCAGAGCCTCCTCAACTTTCTTAACATTGTCTCGCGGCCAGTCATCATCACCCTCATAGTTGGCGGGGCTTCGCCCGGGTCAGCAGCTATCCGGGTTTCTCGAATTGTTTACCTGTTGATGTTTATAAACATTTGCTGTGGGTTTTCAATTTCTTCACTTTATAGTAACCGTCTATGCACGTGGAGGCGACTAAGTATTGTCATAGTATGATTTTCTAATAGCAAACGTGTCTTTGTGTACATCTAGTCGTTGACGGTATACACGTGCTTCTCAAGCACTGTGTTATAGGTCCGTTGGAGATCATGTGTGTCGCAACTATTCAAATGCGTCCGATGTTGAATGTCGCCGGACACCAGGATATGTTACTGAGCATACGGAAAACCGACTGCTCTGACTCAGCGAGAATAGAGTGTACCAGGCTCCGGGCACACTGTCTGTTGTTTGCGAAGCTTCGGTTATTCGTAGGACCTGAATGTTTCATCGAAGACACACAAGACAGACGATGAAGAGTAAGCTGGTAACGCCGTCGCTGGACCATCACTCCGTGATTTTTAGCAACACGGCCTCGCCGTATCTATCGCTCGCAATGTACTTCGTGGACCGTAGCACACCTGGCCGCTAGTGTTCCTTCTTGCGTGCGTGTTTGTTGAGACTACACGGAAAGGCAACAAGTGTTTCAGGGGCTCACCGGCAGTTGCAAAACGAGTTGGCTTGTTTAAGCATACTGTCGTATTCTCTTGCCAATACGGCATGCACGGTTATAGAGCTGTACTGTTTCATGGGAATACGTTTATACGGCATTCTATTTTGGTTTCAAGATGTATGCGCGGTCCGCGTGCGTTGTCTGGTCCGACACAAACTGAATGACCCGCGCTACCTATGCTGATCCATATGCAGGTGCAGTAGACAACTCGCCTTGATCCAACCGACCCATACATCAGTGGTAAGTCTCATGCAGAAATGGATAGTCAGTTTCAGGAGACTGGCTTCACTACATAAACTCCTCACAATCAATCCGTGCAAACCCTAACCCTAAGTTTCATCCCGACTGGTGACAACGACAACTCTCACACAGCTGTTAGCCCAATCTTTGATTCCCCCCCATCCGCAGATAGATCGTTCTGGTGCCCAACCAATAGCTTCATGAAAAACAGCGTAGTGCCAATATACAAAACAACCAATATGCCATCGCGAATACTCTAAACTTTCCAAAGATGAAAATTCTAACCCCAACTGGAAGTAGCCCACCCGCTTGAAGATGGACAAGTAGACACACGACGTCGACGGCGAGGGAGACAAGCGGGCGACGACGCCGGAGAAGCGGAAGAGACAACGAGAAAATGAAGGTAGGCAAATGCAGATTCTGCTGCGTTCCGGAGAGTCGCAGACGACAGCGGTATGATGTCATCTCCGGACTTGTACTGGCTACAGTCGGAGGTCATTCAAAGCCTTAATTCAACGAAGCCAATGTTCAATGCCAAGCATCGAAAAGCGTAATAAGAAAACGGCATCACGAGATCCTGTTCATATTCTGACCAATTGGCCACCAACATACATGCGACATCCGCAATTCCTCCCTATCACGACTCGCCCGCCAAAGTCCCGATACATGCATGGCTCGTCATAAATGTGTTAGAAAAACACTTCCCCTTTGACATTGAAGACGTGACCAACCGTCGAGTCAATGTACAAGGCAGGAAAGTCTGGCCGCGGATGGTTTGAGAAAGTACATTGTCGCCTCCTTGACTACGAATACATTGTAACTTGAAGTTTGCTTGCAGCAATAGCTTGATTTCCACTCACTGGTGAAACACTTTCCCTTTGACGTTGACGACGTCCAACTAACGGTGGAGTGAATGTACAAGGCAGGAAAGTCTGGGCGAGGGTGGTTTGAAAAGGTAGAACGACTGCTCGCTGAGCATAACCACTTTCTGACTTCAGGTCTTCTTCTATTCATGGCTTGATCCAGACATATTTGTAAGGCACTTTCTCTTCGAATTCGACGAGGTCTGACCAACGGTGGAATCTATGTATAAAGCAGGAAAGTTGGGACGTGGATGGTTCGAGAAGATAGAACGGTTGCTCCCTGAGTACAACGAAATTCCGAGTTGTCGTCTTCGATTTATTGATCCATCTCGACTTGTTGGAAAAGCACTTCGCCTTCGAAATCGACGACGTTCGAGAAGGAATGGGTCAATGTAAAAAGCGGGAAAGTCAGGCAGAAGGTGGTTAGAGAGGGTAGAACGCCTGATCCTTGGGTAAAACGACAATGTTCTATGTAAGATTGTGTATTAGCAACCCTCAGCAGTTATCACTTTGAATAACCGCCTTACCATTGCGTCCTGCACTCACATCTGATATACCACGTTCAGCTTCGTAATCACGAGTCCAGCCGAAAGTGTATCTTCTAACGCGCAAGCGTCACTACGTTCTATGCCCTCTTCCATGTATGCACCGTTGAATCACACCCCCGGCCACTTTGCATAAATCCGCAACCCACCCACCGATCTTCTTTCACCTAGCCAGTACTCGTATACGCGACATCGCGATCGCCAGCTTTCACGTGAGCGTGCACATATCGGTATAGTCTCAACCACGAGGTCGCTGGATGGGTCGACCCTGATCGCAAACCACGTGGCTGTCTCGGTCTATAGAGCGCAGTAAATACACCTGGGCCCCGGGCCTGTGCGGTTGGCGAGACACATACAAGGGAACGGAGAATTGCATGGGTGACGTCATTCACCGAGGCTTTTAGGGCTTCTCGTCCCGTTTGTTTTAGGAATAATCCCGTTCCCGCCCATATTTGGGCTGGCGTCGCCTGGACCATCCGTTGGCAGCCGGACTACAAAGTAATGGTGTAAATCCTTATTTGCTCAAGATGTCAAAGTCACAGCGCAAGTAGGTCCAGTGGTACATCAGGGACGTATCGGAGATTTAAAGTACAGCTACGTAGAAAGATGGCATGCAACTACCGTCTTCTTCAATCTGCACTGTCAGACTGAAGCATTTAAGAATCCGCCCCCTCACTTCCCAATATCTCTACCAACACCGACATCACCTCCAACATGCGAACTCCGCACTATCCCGTCCAACAAGCTGCACCAGTTCCTTGCGTTGGTGATCTGGCGCCTGCAACTAAAAAAGCAAAGTGGACACAGCCATAGAGGTGACCAAAGCCCGTCAGGATCTCGTTGTGTTCAATTGACAAGTTCGGATCACGGAAAAGCATATCGCGATCCTGCAAACAAGGCTCTTCGATCTAGCGGAGGAGGTCGAGCAGTTAACCGATGCAGTAGCGTGTCGCCATGACGATCTCGCGAAACTGCGGGCAGAGATCCAAAAGACGACCGAGGAGCGCGACCTAGTGGTTGATCATTACAGCTACCACAGGCGCCGGCTGGACGAGCTCCTGGATCAATAGCAGTCAGACGAGGAGGAGACCCGCAGATTGGAAAGAAACCAGCGACACATCAAGGACCATTGTTCAATACTGCTCGAGGACGAGATGCAGCGGTCGCACGTGGCGAAAGGTATTGGTGGGTTCAATGTGTGATGACAAAAGACCTAGCGTTAAATTGTTCGCTGAATGCAAACTGCATTCGATGCCGCTATGTGTATCTACCCTTCTTCATTCGGGCCGTCAGCTCCACATCCCACATTCGGAAGCAACCACACACACCATACATGCCGCCTGGCAAACGCCTCATCCAGGACATGGGCGTCTTCTGCTCTGTTCTAACACAGAACCAACAATGTCATTCATGCGCTCCTCACATGGCGCACACGTTATGTACGTCGACAAGTTACCAGCCGATGATGTCTGGGTGGCTGTTGCTGCGGTGAGAGCAGCAATATGCAGACGACATCAAATCAACAGACGGTGACCACGTAGTCTACGTCGATATGCTTGCCGATGGGTACATTCGGCGTCCCACAGCGCAGCAAAGGGCACGGCAGAGCATTGTCAAGAAACAACGAGATAATGGCTCAACGAATTCAAATCACGCTGCACACAAGGATGAGCGGGACATCGACGCAGTCGTCGAACGTAAGGAAGTTGAATAGACGTACAATTCTATACGTGTTCGGTACTATTGATTGCCTTATTGAATGTTCATGCACTAGAAATCGTCCGTCAGTTGAGCGGGCAAAGAACGAGTTCCGGTCGGTGGCGTTTCGCTGGACGATTCCGTCGTGTAACTAGTCCGGCTCCTCTGCCGTGGCGCCCTGCGCCATTTCTAACGTGCTGCATCATCGTCCCATTACTGCTACATACACCGATGACTACAAACATTCATATAGTAAATGACGCGGACACAAGACCGGGGCGAGCATGCACGCGCGACGTACGACTCCCGGTGTCTTCCGAAAGACCCATCTTACGCTCACGACGAACTCCAAAAAGATGAGATTGACTGCGCAACCCCGCCCGCAAACCAACCTGGTCTTGTCGTCCGCGCAGTGCCAGCGCAACCATCCAATTCGCATCATACGAGGAGGTATAGCGGGATCACGTGCAGCATTGCCGGCAAGACCGAGCACACCTAATCGCGTTCTGTTGCCGAGCTAGGAAAGCGATCAAGCATATGTGCAGCGTTGAACCCCGCCGGACCATGCCAGACACGTTTGAAGTCATTAGAGAAACACAGGTGTCTTCATCAGCCATGTCCAGCAGCGCTGAGCAAGAACCTGCCTTGCAATTGCTGCTTGAACTTTCGTTCCAGTGATCGATGCCGTCATGACCTCGTGCGTTTGCACGTTGACAGGTGCAGTGTTGCATGTTGTTCATGTGCTCGACATTGTTTCGTGCTAAACGGTGGAGCAGATTTATGCGTTGTACCAGCGGCGACAGAGTTAATGGGAGATTCGTTGAAAGATGCTTTGTATGGCACAATGGAATACGTTAACTCGCGGTTGTTATGTTCCGGCACCCGGTACGGTCGGACGGAGTGGTGCGTCACACAAGTATCTACCGGACATGCTTGGAATTTCTACCAAAAAAGATAATAGAACATGAGTCGTTTACCCCATACTAAATTGACCGGAAATTCGGACCGCCCCCTCTACCCCATACAACTTTCAACATTGATGAAAGGTCATTCTTTTGACACATCCTTTGCTCCATAGTAATTTTGTAAAATTTCCGAAATTTTCTCTAAGTCCATTATCTCCCTTTCACCTAAAAACAGAGCAAATTCTATCCCTTAACACCATCATCGGTTAAGTGTGTAGGTGAGGCTGTCCATAAGCCATGCTATGGACTGGCCAGTACGATACAGAGCGGGACCTGTCCATGAACGATGCCATTGACCGAGTATCGCCAAACCTGTCCGCAACCCATCCGATGGACCGGCTAGTAGATAGCGAAACCTGGCCCCTTTACTGCACCTCTGGATTTATGCGCCATCGACGCCATCCCACCGCCCACGACAACCGCCCACCACCTGGGCAAGCGCCATCGGTGGTGCCGGGATTCTATCCACATGCCGCCAACTCGCCCCTTCCGGCCTGCATTTCTCTGATATTCGGGAACTGTGGACTACCGAATATCCGGTTCCTGCGATGGTTCTGGCATTCAGCACGTGAGTGATGCAGATCCGGTGTATCAGTGCAGCCACCGTTTCCTAAGCTCAACCCGGGTCTTCAACCTTCGGTTCGCCAGCCTCTGTCCGACGGCCTGTGATCGTATTGGCAAACTTCTGCCTGTCGAGCGACAGAAATTGGAAGCTCACAGGCCAGCTGCGAATACTCGTTGACATCTAGGTGCCCAGTGGCATGTTTGTGTCTACGCAGGAAGCTCATGGATGATCGTAACGTGTGGCCTAATAAACACAGCGTGACTTTCCACCGCTATTTTTGATTGGATAAACGTCGCATTCAAACTCTCCACACCTCCTGGATGCGCGCAATCGGCAAGAGCGCGATCCGAAGACCCACGCGCCACGATATGAGCTGCCACGGCTGCGCAGGCTCTGGATCGCAATCGCCGACGTGCTCAACCCGCTAGAGATGCGATGCCGCCGACCTGTGGTGCAGGCTTGCGCGTATTCCTAGGCTGATCATGGACGAAGAGCGCGTCGATACGTTGCCTGGCGCGATGTCGCCTGCGCGCTGTCGATACCCATTGTCTGTCGCCCTGGCCGTGAATGATTGACGCTGACACTAGCACGCGAAAGAATTAGAGACGCGTTCGTGGGGGTGCCGCTCGGCTAGTTTCACAGGTGTAAACTTGATGTGAATGGCACAAACGCAAGCGCGCGATGAAGGTAATATACCGAAGAAGACCGAGGATAGAATTGAGTACGGTGTGTGGCCAGCGAGCGGGAAATGGTGCGTGTTTTTGTCCATGCTTGCCATCAGGTTTAACACGATCTTGCTCGTCGGCTAACTCGGGTGTCCCATCATTCCGCCGACGCATGAGGGCGATTAGATATTGAATCAAACAAGTATTGAATACGACGCCCCATCCGTATGTCCCTTTTCTGTCCCCGTCTTCACCACCGTCGCAAACCTCACCGACTCGGACACAAACATGCCACAGGGCATATCCCGAGCTGTCCGCCGACCGGGATCATGGACGACCCGGCGTTCGCCTGCGTTGGAGGAAGCCTTCGTCAAGTGGTTCCTGATACCACAAGCCGCCGTGTTTCGGGAGGTTTGCCATTGATGGTCGATCGACTACCAGGTGCGTCGAGTTGCGGATAACGTGGCGTCGATGGAGTACGTGAAGGGGCTCATTGAGACCCTGGCGGTCTTTGGTGACGATCCGAAAGGCCTGGCCATGGGGGTTTGCAGCTCGAAACAGAGGTGCGAACGCCCCGCGGAGGCTACCAACGGCTATGTGTACCATGCGGATTATCCAGGCAGGGACGACAACCTGAGCGACTGGCAGAAGCGTGTATCTCCATTCAGGAGAGTCATGGCGTGTACTCCTGCCCTGGGGATCGGCACTGACCTGATGTTCGTGAGCCTGGTGATCTACCTGGACTACCCATTCTCGATGACGGATTGTATCCAAGAGACTGGGCACCGTGGACACCGTTCGCATTGCGGTGGAACCGATAGATGGCGGGCACCTGACCTGGGGCACCCACATGTATAATATGTATTTGCCAATCATCCTAGAAAGTAGCATTGAGTAAATCCAGCGCTGAAGAAGCCTCCTAGTCCCCGTTATTTCTTTTAAATCCCGGAACACACCAGGATGGCAACCGGTGCAGCCTCGCCCCCGAGTATGCCACAAGGCATCTCCTCAATGTGGAACGCCATTGGTGCGTCTTTGTATGTCCAAACACATGGGAAACCCAGGTGTGCTTCATCGCCGAACCCGTGGTTCTTCGGAAAATACCGTGGGGCCCGGCAGAGGGTGTGATTGAGTTGACCACAGCCCTCTTCAAACAGGGTTTGCGTGCTCGCCGCAATCGGATAGGATCTATTCGTAGATAGCGTATTGACATAAACCCTTTTCAGTCTGGAGGCACATGCGTATCCCTCACTCAAATCGTTCCGACCCAAACATGCCATGCCGCATCATAACATGTACTATGTGCTGATTTTGTAGGATCTTACTCGACGTTTCTGCGTCCCACGGTCGGTCGTCAAACGCTTTCATCGTCCTTGTTCAAGGCTTCCGGTTATGCGCACTATCTAACTTCCGAAACCATCGTGTAACGTGCACATTGCCGTACATCGGCTCGGGGATAGATCAGTGCAAGATGATCTTGTACAGTTCTCAACAGTGCTTTTTAGACAGGCTAACGTATGCTATGGCGCAACGAGACACGATCCGGAAGCGAGACATGTCCGTGCACATTTAATTTCCGGTGTTCATTGACTGTAAATACATGTAGAAATAGGAAAAAGAGACAGATAAAGCTACTACCTACAGTTCATTAGCACTCTACATTGGTTCTGAGGGGGTGGAAGGTAGCGGGTGCCCATACTTGCGGTTTCTCAGCTTCATTTCCCCGGATGAGCGTGTCAGGGGGGCCGGACCTGCCTGTAGAACTTGGTTGTCGCTATCATCTCCACTGACTTCCGGGGAGGTTGTCAGTAATGGTGGTTTCCGGGCTCTAGCTTTCCTTCTTGTGGGATTTGTTCGTGGGTTTGGAAGAGGAGTCCGAGGTGGTTTGGCTCCGAGAGGGTTTGCAGCGTGGGTGAAAGGCTTCAAGCTCTTTGCTGCTTTTTTTTGGTCGGAGATGGTCTTCTCCCGGAGGATATCCTTCACTGTTAGAACCCTGGATTTGCTGATGACCCGCATATCCTTTGCTGCAGCTTTGGTCTTCAACTCTGCCCTTAGCTTGCGCATAGCATGGTTTGTGATGTCGCGATCCATCATGGCTCCTTGCACTACCTCACTCATGCGCCACAGAATGCGTCCAACCAGGATGTCATCTGCATCAGCAGCAATAATTTGTGCTGCCTTGTGATTGAACTGTCTAAGCTCCCGGCTGTTGTGTGGGGTTTTGAGGTGGTCACTAATACTTAGTGAACCTGAAGCAGCGCTGGAGGGGTCTGGAAGTGTGTTGCGGCCCGGAGCTTGAATTTTGGAGAGAACAACACGAGGGTTGAGAGGAACAATTCCAGTTGCAGCAAAAGAGGACTCAATATTTTTTTGTGTGTAGGTCAGTTTGCGAGCTTTGCGGTACAGAGGAACAAAGGTGTCACGGGTAATACCCTGATTGGTTGTTAGATAGTGGTCCTCCAGCGCATTTCCATAGTAGTGTTGAAGAGGAGAAAATAAGCCGACATCGAGCGGTTGAAGAAGATGTGTCGCATGTGGGATTAGACAGAACGGGATTATGTTATGGGTTTCGCAAAATTCAATAAACTGATAGTTGACATGTGAGACGTGACCATCTAGAATTACTAGTCTGGTTGCATTCGTGCCACATCGGGCTAGGCTTTCAGGGTGGTAAATCTCTTTCAACCTCCACAATCCAAGTACGTCGTCAGTCAACCCTTTTGGGGAGATGCCAAAATGCATATCCTCGTCTTCCGATAATTCGGGATATCATGAGTATCGATGCGTCTTGCCTTTGGCAATAATAAACGACGTGTAGACATATCCGTCGGCGGCAACCGCCTCTAGAGCAGTAATAAACTCTCGCTTGCCATCCTGCTTAACCCTAGGATTTTTTCTCCCTCGACGTGTCAAAACCTTTGATTTGGCGTTCCATCCCAGTATAAACCCAGTCTCGTCTACGTTGGAGATGCCCTTAGGTTTAATATTGTGCTTTTTAATCAACCGGTCCAGCTTGCGGAAGTGATCGCGTATGCTTGCTGGATTGTTGGCATAAGCTCTTTGCTTATCGATGCGTGACGCAAATTTGCAAGACAGTGATATGTTCCTGTTTAGGAAGCGGCTGATAAAGTGCTCTCCAATCCCATCAGGAATTGTGCGGGGATCACGGCCATTTGCCAAGGCTTCTACTTGCTGCTGTTTCCGCTTAGGTAATGCAAGACTATCCAAGTATTGGTGAACTATGTCTAGCCGAGGAGAAAACCCCAAGTCGTCTAGGTGCAGAATCCACCTCACGATAGCACGTTCTTCTGCTGGAGTGAATAGTTGCTCGACCTCATGTGCTTGACGACGTGTTTTGCGGCCAGCAATACAGTGCGCAAGTGTGGAAGCGGGAATGTTGAATGCTGTCGCTGCCTCCCGGGCAGATCTGAAGGAACCATCCTGCACCCCTTGCATTGCCCTTCGAATCCGTTCCTCCTTGTCATCCTCTGTTCTTTGCTTCATTCTCGGCATTACTGGAAGATTCAATGTTTGCGCCTCGGACAAGGTAATTCACAAAAATTGTGCACTGCGGGGTAGCTTTATGTTAAGGGATCTTTAGTTACACCATTTCTGCCAGCGCATCACGCTTCTCCGCAACATTCCAGACCTCCACAGCTCTCGTTGGGTCAGATTTGATCAACTCTACATGTTTTTACAGCCTGTGGAAGCCGGAAATTAATTGGGCACGGACTGTCTCGCTTCCGGATCGTGTCTCGTTGCGCCATAGCATACGTTACCGTCTGGTGGGGTGTAAGGATTGGTGTGTTACGTTTCGGCAGGTGGTTGTATCAGATAGCATGCAACGCGGGTCGTAAACGCGCGAGTGGTGTTGCTGCCGGATGTTTCCGCTGTTTCGACGCGGTGCGTATTCCAGTGCAGTCTAGCGTTGCGTCAGCTGTGCAACAGCATGTAGCTGCCGCACCGTACTCTGTTCGGGATACACTATATGGCCCACAGTTCATGTGCAACGGTCAGATGGGTATACAATTGTGTAGATCCGGAAGAGCAACGGCCGCCGGTCAAATGCAATTTCGATAGGTACACTTGAGTCAGCTCCACCCCCTCGTCTTGACTCGTTCGCGCCAGAGTCTGCGGGCCTCCGCCCGGAGATGCAAGTACTGACGGGCTTCCCTGCCTTGTGAATAACTCATAGAATTCACTCCGTATTCAACACACCCTTTTGCGCATTCCCATATAAGTTCCTGGGTACACTCACCAGCCATACCGAACCCCGACTTAAACATGCCACAGAGCATCACCTCGAACGTTCCCCGCTTCACATAAACTGCGATCAACTTTCCTCATTCAACATAAACGAATTGGACTTCAATAAAATGGAAAATACTTCATCTCAGATACGCAACCTGAATCATGAGCCGAATATTCGCTCTGGAGCTCGATCCGCGGGTTCGCATCGCTTCAGCCATGACTATCCCGACGTTTATGGAAATTTCACTGATTTAATATTCATGCGGAAGTGATTTTGTGTATGTGGGTAGCTCTGCGAACGCGGAGCGTTGGTACGGCGCTGCACTGTGGCACGCACGTGGGCCCGTGTGTGTTTGGTTGAGGTTGAGGTGGTGAGCTGTAGCGTAATGAGAGATTTATGTAGCTTCAATACGGTTAGTTTTACGTGCGAGAACAGTTCGAAACTGTGTCTGCGGAAGGCGATAGATCTTTCGCAGTGCTGCAGGGCAGGAAGAATGTGAGCCACTCTAGCACCTTGAATAAGCTCAACATACGCTTTATCCCTCAGGTGAAAGCGCGTATTTTCCACACTTGAGCTTTTGTCCAAAGAGATCACACAGAGAACGAGCGCCATGCTCTGCAATCACGCTGTTACGCCATGTTGCCGCGCCGAATGCGTAGCTTAAGATCGACCGCTCAAAGTAACCGTCGCGGTGACACAGCTGTGCGGTCACGCGTGCCAGCAGTGTTTCGAATTCATGGCGATGTTGGCGTTACGAAAGCTGCGGCGCGCTGTGTTCAGTATACAATTGCACTGGGCTCCGGCAGTTTTCTTCCGCAACGCAATTTGGATTGGGGCGGGCAACGGCTTTGCTGCATCTTCCCCCGCTTTCAACAGCTTCTACACTTGAGAAGGAAATTCCAAGAATTTCGGAAGAAGTGACTTCACATTCGTCAAACCGATACATCGCCTACAGCATACGGCCATCTATCCGTCGTCGCCGCTTCAATTCACCTTCGGCCTCGATGTCTATGTTCATGTCCCAGCCTAGTCGCCGGTTGTGGTCTTCTCCAGCCTTGGTTCAACCCTCCAGTCCCGACAGCTCACACACATCTTCACCCCCGCCGGAGTCGGTTCATCCTCCGCCTCAGGCCGCCGCTTCAACAGCGTCTTCCACTCACAACAATCCGTCCACTCACAATGACACCAAAAGTTATACTTCTTCTCTGGAAGAACCAAATTGAACCATTCCATTGCTTTGTACGGTATCCCTATTGAGCCGTGGTGGTAGGGACATCCATACTTCTTGTTGCGGCAGAATGTGAAGTGGATAGAGGGGGTGCATCTGAGCGTGCCTGAGCCGGATTTCGTGGGAGGTGGTGACGAAGGCATGGATTGTGGATTTGATGATGAGGTGGTCTTTAGGACTCGTTGGTGTACTCGGCTCTGATATTTTCGCAGTGGTTTTGCCAACCCTGGGGGCTGTGAGGGCCACTTGAGTATAATTGTGTCCAAGCTGCACTCATCGCGGTCAACATGCATTCAATATTCGCTGTCACGTGCAATATCGGTTCCACACCGGCTAAGGAAGGTTTACCGCCATAAAGCACTGTGGCTCAATGCCGATCTGTCACGTGACGGGAACATTGCCTTTATGTTATATCGTTGGGGTTGCACTTGGGGACGGCAACTATCCAGTGGAAACCATTGTTCGTCAACGTGCGCACCACCGACCCCAGCAATTATGACAAAACTCCGTACATGATCGGCCTTGAGTTTGCATACCGTTACCTCCGCAGTCTTCAGATTTAAGATTTACATCATTGAGTCAATCCGTCTCGTTATTTCCTGTGTGATGACAAACAGATCCCGCCGTGAGCGTCCCATAGTCCTGCCTCGAGTTTCGTGCGCGCAATGCCTGATGGTACCGATGCTCTCGTATGTTTCTACGTTACACCGGATAAATATAGAGCGTATACTGCAGTCAATTGTAAAATCGTGAGTGGGGCAGTAGATCAGTGTTCCCATTGTATGCCGAAGTACAATCCTGTCCTGCGAAAGTACAGATGAACCCCGATAGCCATGCCTTGAAAGTACACCGGGCGCGGTGGTGGGGAATGCCATTGCTTACGACGATATGCTGGAGATAACCATTGCAACGCCACCGCTTTGCTTGCATTACATGCGCTCACCGTTGAATTACCCTTCCCACCACTGTCACATAAATCGGCTCCCACCCGCGTCCCCCGTGCTCGTCCCAAAATCAATAGCAACATGCAACTCGCAATATCTCACTCTCATCGTGGCGTACACCCATAGAATAGCGTCAGCAATCACGGGTACCATTCCTGGCATCCATGACATAGACTTGGGTGGACTACAGGTATCGTGCCCTGAAAGTCTCTTGAAACATGCCCAGGGAACGAAAGGTCAATGTGGAGTTACCAAGACCACAAAGCCCGTACTACAGGCTGCGTCTTTTGCTGGTCTTCTGCGCAGTCTAGGTACCCAGTGTTGCGGACTGAGATTTTCAAAGGAGTGATCATAAATCACTCGTCCGCTCTGTTCCCGGCGTAGTTTTTTCATGCGGCCGGCCACACACCCACGACACAAGTCTTCAAGGATACATTGCCTCTCGCCGTCGCAATTTCGATGACACGTTTCCGCTGCGTGAGTGCTTCCTAAGCTTATCCGAATTACACCGTGCGCCGTGCTGGTCGAGTATCGGACACTGCATTGACAAAATGGGATATCGAACACGCACATTCAATGCCTGGAGCTTTCAACGCAGGTCGATCCGAAATCTTGTAAATCAGGTCTATCTGTACGCAGTTATTCCCATACCCGGATCACAAAATGCAACTACGCAACTACCCCATTCCTCAACTTTACCATGCTGATGGTGCTTCACGTGTCGTCACCAATATACACATCACAACTCCTCCTAAGCGCCGTTGTCTGTGCTGTTGTGGTCACGTAGGAGATGGCGCAACACCTAAAACTAGGTCTGTGGTTGTGTCTGTTGTGGTCTGCACGCATAATTAGTGGTATTAGCCAGGGTTCGCTGTAGGTCGTCTCGCGAGGATGGTGAAGGACCTATGAAGTACTCGGTCAAGATAAGCGACGTTAGCAGGAAGTCGGTTTGGGCGGGTGGGTAAGAAGTTCATTGTAGGCATTAACGATTTACGAGGGTCGATCAGTGAATGAATTGCTTTTGAGTGTGAATCTTTGCATTACTGCCGATTGGCGGGGTCATTATAGCTGTAACCCATTAAAAGTATCAGTGCCAAGTGCAGCACGAGGTCATCTGAACAACAAAGGTCAATCGTTTGTGCAGCGAATCGCGGAGAGTGCGCATCGTGACTGAAAACATGCCGGAGATTTGTGAGCATAAAGAACAGTCTAGCAGGAGGCCACACAGCACGAAGAACGTCGGCCAGTCTCAGGGACATCCCAGTCAAAAGTATCTTCTGATTGTGATCCGCCCCTGGTCGGCCTGACATTCGCAGGAAAATATTTGCCTCCAGATCGGCACCTTCTTTGATTGTGAAACAATGGGACAATATTCCCTGTCTCGTCTTGAGAACGATTGACGACAATAACCGTATGTGACAGTCATTCATCTAGCTTCTCGGGTTTCTGGGGACAGCCACGCGGATTCCATTGTCGCAGTTTCATTACGCGAATAGTTCTCCCCTACAACACAATCAACTGCCATCTGTATAGCATACTTAAGCGCCAGTAATCAATCACTGATCATCCGCCGCAGTACCCAAGTTGTGCCCACGGCCCGTTAGTCTGGGGTCAGGGAATATATGAAGCAGCGTACCAAGTTGCATATATACGCCTGCATATACCAGCAAAATGACCCTTCTCCTATACAAGCGGCCATTATAGAGAAGAGGCGCTTTCGAAAGCTGAATCTCAGGGATTCAGCACTTGGTGTGCAAGCGCTACGTGTGCGGCCACTGAGATACCACTTCTTGATAATGCTGATATTGGCAGATAACATATCGTCAAGCTGCTCCCAGTCGAGGCAGGTGTCATGTTGCGTCTCCCGCCGACTGCTATAAAGCCGACACGCATCTTGTCTCCTCAATACTACACAGACTCGATACAAACACTTGCAAACTGTTGTAACTCCTGTCCTCATGCTTTGTACAACTCAATTTCGATGGTTAACACTCGTATCAGATATAAATCACAAAGAAACAATAACATTACACTCAAATCCACAATCATACGATACAATACGATACGATGTCAGCACAGCAAGCAAATGCGGCATACACCGGCGCATATTTTTGCAGTCTATATACCATTACTGTACCCCATCACCCATACCTGCCGCGGAGGATGCAGCAGTAACCACTGTGTTCCGCGTGCAGGCGGCTTGAGGGCCTGGCATTTTATCCGTGCGCTATGTTCGCTTGCAGTATACTGCTATGACCAATTGATGTCGTTCGGGAAGGTAGAACTCTGACAAGGAACTGTAGTAACCTTATACGTATCTGATAGCACCACATTCCGCTAACCTTTGCTCGTCCAGGTGATCCATGCTGAACTTTGGTGTGACAGACCGTGCCCTGAGTATGAGGAGACCTCTGAGCTGTTTGACAGCGTGATCGCTTGGGTCACTTGGAAAAAAAGAAATATTATGGGCTGCTTGTTGGATGTTTGCGCACACCGGTTTTCAATATAGTATAGTAGTCCGTTCCGGTGAGTAATTGGGCATGCCGTACAATAGCACAGCTGATGTCCGCGATCGTAGCTTCATGGCCTGCCATGGGCCATCTGGTTGTTGATGGGCATTCCTTTACCGGCAGGCACCAACGACAACCTGTGATCTTTTACGGAAACCGGAATTTAGGCGGTGAGAAAATCAATGGCGGCTGCGTTTCCTGGGTCAAGGTGATGACACGGCACATTGGTCTGCGGACGCAAAAACAATTATAAATTCAAAACAACTATCTACTATCCATCGCCCCGAAAGCCGACACCACTAGTTCTCCGCAGTGCAAATCCGAATGCCCATTTGGTAAGCATTATTCAGACTTACTTGGCGGTCTACCGCGCAAGCTACTGAGAATCCTCATGGTTCTTAAAATCCTCCAAGAGGGTATCTAGGACCCGTTTCGCGGGGTACAGCAACATATCGAAGATGTATTCAAGCTTTGCAACCCGTTCCGACATGTTCCGAATCTGTTCCGTATTCAACTGCCACACAAGGTATCGATGTAGGTACCTTGCGTCCTGGATCATGATATGCATCTGCCACTCTCGTTGCGCATCGCGAAAGGTATTTTTTTTCAAAAACTCCATGTTACTCTCTAAATCCCTCCGTTGTTCCAACATTTGCATGAAGTTTTTGGCTTCAGACTTCGTTACACCACGCGGGGTGAAAAACTGATGGCGTGGCCACTTGTAGCCATAAACTTCTTCCTCATTCTCTAGGTTGCGATCGTCGACGATTTCCGGAAGTGTTGTAGAAGGAGACGGATCCTTTGTCGGCGAAATCTGGTATTGGCGTATGCCTCGGGGCTTGCCTAGGGAGTCGAAGCAGTCGAAGAAATACTTATTTCTTGCCTTGATATCTTCCCGCACTGGTGCGGAAAGGTCTTCCGGTTCGACCAGTCCAACGTGCGTGTACGTCTTAAGCTCTTGAGTGATTGAACTGTCTTGCTTGAAATAGGGTCCCCAGATGTCGTCCATTTTGTTGTAAGTCTTCTGTTATCGATTTTGTTGTAGTTTCTCTGAGATCGAACCGGTGAAGAGCACAAACTCATTCCGGCAAAAGCTGAATATATACTTACGCCCGAGGCAAGTTGCACTCAATCACGTGATTTGGGTCATCTTGCACCGCTTGCAAGTTGAATCCTTTCACTGTTCCAGCATACCAGGTGCAAGTTGACCATGGACTCGAACCCTGTGTCATAGTACGTAAAGTTATACGCAAAACGCTCTGCCCAATTATGTGAAACAAACAAAGCGGAACTGAATCTACCGTGGCTACCCACTGTTATAACCGGCTTCCTTCAATAAAGTAACGACAGTATAACTTCACTCCCGACGGCTCATTGGACAGTTGGAATGCGCTAACTTCTGGAGATACGCTATTTTAAGCCAGCCCGAACGACGAGGACTTCTTCACTTCTGGTTGTCACGGCTATATCAGGTGGGTTACTCCGCCTAACCCGGCAGAGCATCAGTGTGGAACAAAGACAGTATCAGTACCTATACTTAGACAATCACTAAGAACGATACAAGTGTCTTTGAATACATCCAGTTACATATGATATCTTGTCAGGGTCGAAAATACTGTAAATCCAGACAGAGCAATGGCGGATGCTCTACCAGGTCCGAAAATGTAACCAGGAAATGTAACTGCCGCTTCCATCAATCCATACATTGTTCGATCAATTGTTTTTTTGCAAGCTGTTACATTCTTTTGTAGTACATTGCCTGTTACATTGATGGATACCACAATGCTCTGATTAATCCCTTCCTAACCGGTACATTGCCTGTTACAATGCAATGTAACTAACAATAGGATCGAGGGACATTTTAGCGCGGAATTATGGGTACAAAAACAGTTACATTAATAGCTTACAATAAAAGCCATTGTAAACTCATAGCCGGATACATTGCCAGTACCGGCGCTGCTTACATTGTTTGTGAAAAAGTTTCCAAAAAAAAACAAAAAAAACCAACAAGAATTGAACTGCAGGTCTTACACACATATCACTATGCACTTCCCACTACACTATAGTAGTTTCTATATTAAAGTTTGACTAGATAAATGACATATAGGCCATTTTTGCGCCTTTTACCTTGATTTTTGCACAAACAATGTAACCAACACCCGTAGAATTATCATAAGTTCAAATTAATGTGATTAAAAATGTACCTAAGCGGTTACATTCTTTATTTGAATAAAATTAAAGTAACTATCAATGTAACTGATCTGTTACATTGTTTGTTGCATAAAATGAATGTAACCATCAACGTAACTAAGCAGTTACATTCTTTTCTGCATAAAAACAATGTAACCATCAACGTAACTGTGTTGTTACATTGTTTTTTGCATAAAATGAATGTAATCATCAACGTAACTAAGCAGTTACATTCTTTTCTGCATAAAAACAATGTAACCTGACTGTTTCTTACATTGTTCCCTGCATTATAACTAAAAAATCAATGTATCGATGTTTTTTGACAACCAAGTTTGTATGGTGAGGCAACCACCGTTTCCAAACAATGTACCGATCTTACATTCTTTTTTTCGGCTTTATATGGGAGTTACATTACCGGATACATTCCAGGACCTGGTAGAGATGTGTGCAACCGAGAGATCCGTCGCCGAACAAAAGCCAACAGGCCTCATCGGAAACGGTTCAGAAAATAAAAATTTGTTGCCATCTCTTTTGTCATGGTCGGTCTTCACTCGATACTCAAATTGATTTGTGACGGACGATAGGTTGTGTAACTCAGTGTAGTTAACTAATCTACAGGATTGATACCGATCTGTCGGGTTATACCAATCTGCTTCAATGTTCTCTCCAAGGTGCGCAACGACTGAATCGTACGCCGTGAACAGCTCGACAACCGAATATAGAGTAGAGACAAACTGGAGCGATGGATACAAACAGTCAAAGTTGTGAACTCTGTAGTACAGGTAGATAGTTACATTGTACGCGGGCTGTGCCCTGGAAACCCGCAAACTCGCGGATACGACATGAACATTCTGGGAAATAGAGCAATCAACTTCACTGACATCTATAGATCAACAATCGACCAGACGGACGGCGATGATTCGGAGCGTCCGATACAGAAGTACAACAGCATAGCTCACGTGGAAATGTATGTTATTGAGGACACGTGAGCACCCATCCGACAAAGTAGAACACCTGACCCCAGTTTGCCATCAGTTTTTCCTTTGTTCTCACCCACGCTAAAGCAGACAACCGTTATAGCCGTTATGACCTGGCGGCCACCAGGATGTATACGTTTCTAGGTCGACCGATATGCTATGCCTCACGGTTCGGCGGAGCGGCGGGAGCAGCAAGGGAAGCCGAAAACGCTGGAGGAGTAGCTGGTCATGTTTGTTGCATTCCATAGTCTAGACCTATGCAACTGAATAGAAAATACAATCTACACGAGTAAACATCTATACATCTGACATGATGAAATCCATTCTAGTAGGTTGATTAGATTCTTTCTATTGTAAACAGTTGAAGTGTAGACACAGGGCATAGATTTTTTTCATAGTGTGACGGTAGGCAACACGGAAGGCGACTCACGGTGCGAGTACTTATCTAACACAAAAACAAATATAATTTCAAACAGTCCATCTAAACTATCGCCCGCTCAAAACTAGTTGTACTCATACATGTCCTGGCTCACACCTAGAAACCTTGTGAAACCACCACCGTAATATTTTTTGACCATACGCTAGCAATGTGTTAATTTGTTCGGCGGTCATCGTGTCTCTTACGTTACACGTCTCAAAAGGCTCATTGTTTTCTGAAATCGACTATCTCCGGTCTTAATCTTGTCCAGAATGTGATCCGCACCGTCTAGCAGAGTAATGTCGAGGTGATAAAGTTTTTTCGTAATGAGATTACTCGGTACTCCGGCGTGCATCTCCCACACGAGGCGACAATGCAGATCCTTCGCGTCGCGCAGCATAGTGTCAACCTTGTACTCTGAAACGACGTCACGGTTCTCTTCTGGGACCTGATTCGACAGAGCTACCATGTCTTTTTCGATGTCTAGCCGTTTCTTCCAGAAGTCACTAAATCCTTTCCTGTTCTCTTCCGGTATATTGTCGTAATCTTTGATGTGGCTGGGGTCTTCGTCGTCGGGATATTCCCATTTCGGGAAACTCCGTCGTGGCGAATCGTCGTTGAAGAATGGCCAATTTCGTAGTTCGACAACGTCTGGCACATCTGGTCGTTTCGTCAAAGTCGACATGATGTGAGTCTGTATTTAAGTTTTGATGAATTGGTATTGCGTTGTGGTTAGCCTGTGATCAACAGATCTGGTGAAGAGCAGGTGTCTCAGATCCGTGAAAAGCTGAATATATACTGACGAGTGAAGCAAGATGCACCCTGGCACCGTATTATAGGCAACTTGGACTCATGCATGTGCAAGTTGGCCATAACGGAAAATTCCCATATGACCTCGTGTATTACCGATAGCGCAACGGTGTAAGAGGTCAGCCTTGGCAGCACCCGAAGTTGCCTCGACACCGCGCTAGACCGGGGACGCGGAATGTCATCCGCGAGCGTACCAAGTTGCCTATATGTGCGTCTAGTATGATAACACAGCACTCCACCCAACGCCAAACGGTAGTCGATCAGCCGCCGCAACGAGCAAGTTGTCTCGAAGCAGCGCTAGTTCGGGGGTGTGGAATTTCATCCGCGAGCGTACCAAGTTGCCTATATGTGCGTCTTGTATAATACGAAAGCACTCCACTCAACATCAAGTGGAAGTCGATCAGTCGCCACAGCGTGCAAGTTGTCTCGAAGCCGCGCTAGTTCGGAGGTTCGCAATCAAATCCGGGGGCGGCACATGGGCGGCACTATACAATCAACTGGCCTATATTTGCAGTCTATATACCCTTACGCGGCACTAAGGACACGCCGGCGGATGATATAGCAGGAAGCTACCATATAGTCTTGTCAATATGCTACCACTAATCCATGTTTGTCGAGAGAGTCGGACTCGTACGGCCCACAGTGTCAAGCATGACGGAGGACTCCCGATGACATATCGTACATTATCGCTAATGAGAACCTCCGTGTTTACGGGTGGTGGCGGACTAACAGCAGATTGAACTAATTCGTTCGAAAGCAACCGATGAAGATTCCGCAATCCTGTCGACCGGGCCTTCGCATCGCAACAAGGAAATGCAAGGGCTAACGAAGGTACACTGGAAATTTGCAACCAAGCAGGTCTTATTGAACTGTGCATTCCTGAGTCATCGATGCTTCTTTTCTGGCTATTTGGGTTTGGGTCTCGTGGAGGCTACTAATTTCTCAGTTCAGCTTTTCTCTTCTCCTCCGGCCTGCATCCTTCATAAGCACTGAATACAATGAACATACTTTTCAGTTCAACAGGTATGAGCCTGGCGGCGTGGATAGCTATACGACAACAAGCACTCGAATGGACCGCGATATGAGAACTCAGTACTGGCGGGCCTGAGAATCCTTCGCGTTGTCTACAAAGGAGACGGCAGCAGATGTTTCACTTGTCCCAAGTGCCTGATGGCGTATGTGTCGCTTGTCTATGGCACATTGCTCTGGATGTATGATGAAACCTACCTCTATTTGGAGGCGCTTTCTCCAGTGGCTTACCAGTGTAGATGATCGGACATAGTATGTTTCGTCAGTTTTATCGCCTATTGTTTTCTTTCGCACATGTTTACGACCCAGTCACCCACACTACTTGATTCCGAACAGCGGCAGGTTCTCTCATGCACAGCCAAAGCGGCGTCGTAGGCCTATGGGTGAAACGCACACGAAGTGGGGAACGTGGCCTATAGGTCGACACATGAACTTACGGATCCTTTTGGCCTACGGATCAGAGCACACACTTTAACTCGCTGGGCCGAGATTGTCGGTTCAACCCCGGGATTTAAAGAATTTCACACGGTTACTGTGATTAGCGGTGCCGGTACCATAGTTTTAACTTCAAGCAAAAACAATTATATATTCCAAACATTAACTTCAGGCAAAAACAATGACATATTCCAAACATTAACTTCAAGCACAAACAATTCTATATTCCAAACATTCATCTGCAATCTACCGCCCTCTCACCGTCACGGACGATAGCTTCCATGAGGTCATCCGCCTCGCTCTGAAGCCTGGAGATGTACACAATTTTTGATATCCTGACGGGCTCAGTCAATCCTGAACTGTTCATCTCATACACAAGGTGTAAATGAAGCTTCCTGATATCTAGTAAGATACAATCCACCACCCACTCTAGAGGCATATTGCGGTGTTCGCGTTGTTTTCCATTTTGATCCAACATCTTGGCCTCGAGGGCGTGTCTCCTGCCAACCCAGTATCCAAAAATCGTGCAATCATTCTCACTGATGCCGATCGGGGCACGTGCGGGCGTACCCGCGAACCGGGTGCCAAACATGTTATTCTGGGCGTCGGTACGTGTATCGTATTGGCCATGGTATGTCCATATCCTGAGGGTGTCGTCCGGAAGCTCCGGAGCCATGTAGATCTCCTGCCGGATGCTAGGATAGAAGAATGCACGATGTCGGTCCCGGTCGTCTTGTTCCATGTGTGGTTCTGAGATAGTCCAGGTGACAGTTTCGGTCGTCTCGTCTCGGAAGGTCAACGTCTCAAACGGCTCATTGTCCTTCAACATTTGTATCTTTCTTTTCGCTTCGTCCACCAAATTTTCGATATATTGTAGTTGAGCCTTCTGTTGGAACGGCAATGAAGTGCTCTGGCCTAATCCCAGGCATATCAGGTCCCAGATCATATATTGTTGCAGGATAGTCGCGTCGTGCAGCCTGCTTTGCACTTCCCACTCCCCCAGGCTGTTTCGTGGGGACACGATTCTCAAACCGAGCATAATTTCTTCTCTGAATTCTTTCAACTCCGTATATGCATCGTACCTTGCCATTCGTTTTCGTGTCAGTATTGCCCAGAGATTGCCGTGTATGTATTCCCTGTTCGTACTGGCGTCATCGTTTGTAGGCAAGCCAAAATTTTCGGAGCCGACAGTGACCGAGTATGGTCTGGTCGAATCCGGATTGAAAAATTGATCATTGCGCATTCTCACATCGAATGGCACCTCCGGTTCGATAATTGCAGTTCGTTCTTGTTGTGGGTTTCTTCGGGTTGTGTAGCTCATTTTGTTTCTGTAATCGATCTGGTGAAGAACACAAAGCCACGGCGGCAAAGGCGGAATATATACCGACGCCCGATGCAAATCGCACCCAATCACCTGATCCGAGACATGATGCGTCTATGGTCAAGTCGGCCCGGTTCGCAATATCAGGGTCATCTTGCACCGTGCGCAAGTGGGATCCGCGCACGGTGCCAGGGGCAAGTTGACCATGAGCAAGATGACATGGGCGATCATACCCCTAATCATGCATCAAACAAAATGCAATGGGTACTAAACGGAATGCAGGTTTAGATCCGGCAGAGTTGAACCCAGTAAGAGCCAGTTAGGATGTATGCGGGGTGGAGATATTTCTTTGACAATGCATGATCTTAGGTTTCAATAATCGGAAACCCATGCCGTAGCGATCCTGGGGTGTAAAGACAATGAAATTGACCACTGTAGTGACCCCGGCCTTGATACCAATGTCTTTGAATACTGTATCCAGAGAGTGAATATGTCGAGACTTCGCGTTTCGTTGCAACAAAGGTAATACATGTTCGTCTCATGGAACAATCTCGGGATCAGTAGCGGATGGTGTCTTTGAATATGGCAACCTGGCTATCGATTGGAGTTCCCCTTCGGGATCTGGAATATATCTTCGCCGGGAACAGTAATTACTCGAATCTATAGCGAACCTTTGCACCCGGACAAGGCCAGCCTAACTTGCCCTCCATTAACTCCCACAGTAGGTAGTGTTGTAGATACTGCGCGTCCCTGAGGCTGGCCTGCACCTCCCAGATGTTCCGCCATACACTGACATGTATTGTTGTTGCGAACCGGAGTCAAAGCATGGCCTATGCTATTTCGTAGTTCAACATCTTGTGGCAGATCTGGTCATTATCTGCTGCCAATATAATACCAAGTTGCCTATATTTGCAGTCGATGTACAATCACGGCAACACTTCTCGCGTCCGCACGGCGAATATACTAGCAAGCTGCGAAGCTGCCTTACCTGCGCGACTGGCCGGGAGTCTTCCTTTCTACCGCGAGCGGTATATTTGACACATAAACAACCACTAATTCATGTCTTTTGGGAGAGTTAGATTCACAACGCGGACAATGAAAACAATTGCGCACCGTTAAGCGTGTGGCAATGCCTCAGCTTTCCAGTACGTTCTTCACGGCGGTCGAGAGCATCAGTATTGGGCAGCGCCAGTCCATTTGACCGTGGGTGGGGCTGACACTTGCGTACCAGCTAGCGTGTGGCATCGTGTTCGTCAAATTTGTAGCACGGGGCTAGCCTGATGCACCGCTATGTGGACTAGTTCACCAGGAACTGGCTAACAATGATTGCACGTGGCTGAGCAAATGAAACCAATCTTTTTAAAAACAACTATCTAAAATCCACCGCCCCCAAATCATTGACCACCCTGATTCTCCGCCTTGCAGATCATAAGAACTATTCTTTTGAATAATATTCAGACTAGTTTCCGGTCGTCGTCTGCGCATGCGCTAAAGCTTCCGCACGGAGAATATCGAAGAAATCCCTCGCGGGGCGCAGCAAGGTGTCGAAGATGTACCGCACCTTTGCAACCCTGTCGGACATTGCCGCAATGACTCCACTTTGCATCTCCCACACCAGGTATTGATGTAGATATCTTGCGTCTTCGAGCCTGATATTAATCTCCCACTCTAGTTTCGAATTGCGGTACCAGTACTGGTTAACATGCGCCGTCATAAGACCCTCCAAGTACTTTCTTTCACCCAACATTTGCACAAAATTGATGGTATCAGTCAGCGTTAACCCGGTCGGGGTCCACGACTTCTCGCCGATGTATTCAGTGCCATAAACTCTCGTCAAATCCTCTAACAGGCCATTATCGTAGTCGAACTGCAGTAGCTTCACGCCGTATTCCGGATACGGTTCCTCCCGGATCCAATAGTCGTGTCTAACTTGAGGTTCGAAGAATCCCATATTTCGTGTCTCAATATTTGCATGGGAAGAATTTGGTGGTTGTGGTGGTGCACCTAAGAGATACCAGCGCGTCTCATAAGGATAGACCGTGCGGGTGTCTGCTATGATATATGGTCTCCAGAGGTCGCCCATTTTGTTGTAAGTTTTCTGTTATCGAGGTTGTTGTAGGTTTTGTTTTATCGATCCGGTGAAGAGCACAAACTCATGCCGGGCGAAGGCTGAATATATATATACGCCCGAGGCAAGTTGCACCCAATCACGGGATTCGGGACATGTTGGTTTTGTGGGCAATTTGGGCCTGATCAGATCACACGATCAGAGTCATCTTGCATCATGAGCTAGTAGAATCCATTCACGGTAGCAGGGGCAAGTTTTCTATGAACAAGACTATGTGTGGGATCATACTCACAATCAAAGATCAAGCAAAGTGCAAGGTATAGCAACCGGCATCCAGTGGTAGATCTGGCACAGTGAAACCTGGGCGGATCTACTCAAGATGAATGCAGGGTGTTGATATCTCTTTGACAATGCCTTTTCTCATGTTTCACTAATTGGACTGTTATTATGCAATCCTTGCCAATTGAGGAATCGTGATGGATCATGGCAGCGACTCCAGCCTCAGTACCACTGTCTTTGAATAAAGTATCCACAGAATGTATATCTCGAGACTTCTCGTTTTCGTTGCAGCAAAGGTAATACATATTCGTCTCATGAAACAATCTCGGTATCAGGAACGGCTGGTCTCTTTCAATATGGCAACCGGGCTCTCGATTGGAGTTATAAACGAAGGTCCTGTGTTGTTCGCTAGACTCAATGGAGAAAACGTTTTGGTAGCAGCAGAGGTTAGCTTAGGCCAGGGGCTCTTCAACAACGGTTCAGCGATGCAAATCCACGGATATTGGACCAAATCAACCGAGCTGGGAGTCATCTCGAGAGCCGGTACAAGGGTTCGCTGAATTGGTTGATCAACCGTTTATACACAAGTTCAGATGCTGAACCGACTGTGAACCAGCTGCGTGAACCATCAGCCTGAGAACCCCTGACCGTTGGGTATCTGAGTCTGAGACGTTGTAGCTGCCTCGAAGCGCCTGCGAATACCACTGGTATGTCAGAGATGCACAAGCCCATCGTTAACTCTGTATAGACTAGCTAACTAATCGTCGGCGAAAGCTTGTCGTCAGCTGTCTTCAGACCAGCCAGCCGATGGTCCTACTTGTAAACTTTTGTGGTTAGCCCGTTTGGAAAACTCGGCGTTCAAGACTCGTCTAACTCGGCCTGTTGTAAACGTCGTTGGATTTGTATAATCATTCAGTGTCTTACTGGATTGCGGATGCGCTGGTCTGATCAGCTAAGACTAGAAAATGTATACCACGACAGCGAACCCTATAAACCAGCAACCGGATCAAAGTTGAACAACAAACGCACGAGAGCATTAACATACATGACGTCGTTAACAAGCGTGATGTAGACTCCAAATCAGCACCGGTAATGACTCGGTTTCGTCATGTGGGTTGGGCTTTCCAGCGAGTCTCATCTCCGTGATTCCGCCCATCTCAGCCCTTCTCTTCCTGTATCCTTCACTCCGCTTCACTTCACCACACAACACGATGTCCAACAGACCGCAATACACAACGCCCTACCCAAACCGACTCACATGATCCTCCCGCATTCTCGCCATCCTCACCACCCCCGCGTCCCACACAGCCGCTTCCACATCCGCCAGCAGTGTATCCACCTCGTGCAGCGTAACGACGCTATTCCCACTGCCACCCACACAGACGCGCGGTGCGTTCCACTTCCGCAAAGCATTGTCGATACGAACCCAGATTGTGGCTGGGACATACACATGGAGCTCTGTGAGCTCGTCGAGACAGTGAAGTACGGTTTCGAGAGCGCGCTTTGATTCGTCACCGGCAGCAGGCGAGATTGGCGGTGTCTGTGCTGCTGCAGTCGTCGGTCCCGGTGTATCGTTCTGATCAAAGCGGACCGCCTTGATAAGGTGTGGCGGATGCACTATAGTCCCACTATCCACAAGCGCGTTATCGACATTCCGTGGCTGCGCATGTTCACTTCGGTGCTGTATTCCGTCACGCATCTTTGGCACACGCTCAAAACCAGCCGGTACAGGTACTGCGTGTGCTGTTCGTGCAACTTCCGTTTTGACGTTTTGAACAAGTTCTACACCAGTAGCAGGAGCCGTTCGTCGGGCAGTGAGACGTTCCTTCATAGCTGGGTCAGGGTAAATCCTTGTTACGGTAACGGTCGACGGCCGCTCTTGACTGCCTTCAGCAGTCTGTCCAGCATTCGGAGCAGTCCCAACCCTAATCACCTCCAATGCAGCAGCGAAAACCACACCCCGAATCTTTTCAACGAGCGCCCTCGCTTCCTCCATTACTTCCACGCGATCACGTAGGGGTTCATGGCACCGTCTCATGATCTCGATGACACGCACACTTAGATCCGCGGGTAGCGTCACCCCGGCATTTCGGAGGTCGTCCAGACAGTCAGATAGGTCCTGCAACGCTGGTTTCTTGTCAACATCATTCGTTGGCTGCTCACGCACATCGAGTCGTTCTTCAGCGTTCTCTCTCTCGCGTGCTCCCTGGTGCATGCTGGTCACATGCTCTAGGGTAGGTGCCGGCTCGGTGGATAGTGGTTGATTCCCATGCCGTACGGCCTTCAGAGTCGAGAACATTGTTACATCACTGACAGTTTGAACAGTTTGATGGACTGTGGCAGGATCTTTCAAGTGTGGATTTCCGTGAATCAGTCCAGTGGTCACCGTTGATTGCAGCTCTCGGTCGACCGTCGCAAGATCTTCAGCATGCTGATCAATAGATCCTTTCGGCCCAGTCTCATGAGAACCACCTTGGTTCCCATCCAATCGCATACCCGCCGCTTCCTCTTCCCGACTCCTGGCTAGCAGTGCCTTGTTCTCTGATTGTTCCGTCCGTGTCACAGCCCGCTTCATCTCAGCGCGTCTCCGCCGCACCTCCCTCCTCCGCGTGGCACTCTTACAGTGCCACTCCTGCGCGCGATACCACGCCTGCGTAAGCACGTCCCACGCGACCTCACCAGCCTCGGCCACATCCGCCTCATCCATCCCCTCCACAAACAATAACCGCCACGGCTCCCAGTCTTGCACCCACAGCTGGAACGCCGCCATCATTGCGGCCCTCACCTGGACTGTCTTGATGCGCCGCGGAATACTGCTGTACTGCGCCCAGTGTGCGTCCCATTCTGCCGTGAAGGAGCGGCCGGCGGCGAGGGGGAGCCAGGAGGTTAGGACTGTCGTGTACACTGCTGGCAGGGTGGTGGCGGAGAGGCGGCGCTGGCAGGCGTCGAGGAGGGCGTATCGGGCGCCGCCGGGGAAAGCATTCATTGTGGCACGAACGCGGAGGGTGATAGGTGCGTGAGGCGGTCCAGACTGTGGCTGAGCTTGTTGCGCAGGGTCCACTGCGACGGGATCGGCCATCGGGACGTGCGGCTTCGTTGTGTGCGAGTTATTCTTGGTTTTCGATCGTTCGAGTTTTTGGCTGGAGTGGACAACTCGGTGGGCGCTATACCAAAGTGATACCCGCTCAACGCTAGGAAGCTACACTACTTACGTACGGATAAAATGTTCGAACGGATAAAATGTTCGAACGAACGGTCGTCGAGTCGTGGGAAAGCCCTCTTCCCGCACTTCGTCCTTGTTCGATCAATCATTCAAGTGACACGGGTGGCATGTGGGTAGACCAGAGGTAGGTACATTAAATCTCAATCAAGGGTGATGTTACTCAAGCAGCGATGCCACGGAGCCCTAGATCGATGTGCAAAGGTACATACAAGTTACAGTCACAGTGGTCCCGAGGTGTATCAAATCAATAGCAGGAGGCTGACGCTACATCATCAGACGCGAGCCGGTTTTGGGCCACGACGCTACGATATCGAAATCAGATTTGATGAATACACAGTGAGCGTAGCACGTTGAAATTAAGAATCGTCAGAGAACTTGCGGACTCTTGTATGTCATAAATACAGGAAGAACCTGTGATCATACAAAAACTCCTCAATCTATTCTACTCGCATAAACAAATCCCCGGCTCTATGAACAAAAACTTCCGCCTACTGATACCGATACAGACTAAACCCAAACTCCACACACAAAGAAAAGACGAAACAACCCAGCCTAGTCATCCTGGGTGATTGCCGGTCGCTGCGACTTGTGATCTCAAAGTCGCAAACCGACGCCGGGGGCGCCGGAAGGTGGCCATCCGGTCGCCGTACGCATAACTGTACATGTCGGGGCACAGGTGCGCCAGCCGCTTGGCGTACTTGTTCATAGGACAAGTGTCAGGCGTTCCGTAGGCCCCGCGGCAGCCGTCGATATCTTGATTGTACCGTGTGCAGCGGTTGCGACAAGGGCGCAGCATGGGGAGAAGTCATCCTGGGTGATCGCCGGTCCCTGCCACTTGAGCTTCGAGCTGCTTTCGGACGGGCAGAACGTAATCTCGAAGTCGTAAACGGTATTCTGGGGGTCGGTGAAAGTCGCCATCCGGTCGCCGTACGCATAACTGTACATGTCGGGGCACAGGTGCGCCAGCCGCTTGGCGTACTTGTTCATGGGACAAGTGTCAGGCGTTCCGTAGGCCCCGCGGCAGCAGTCGATATCTTGATTGTACTGTGTGCAGCGGCTGAGACAAGGGCGCAGCATGGGGAGCCCGGTGCCGGCGTTGGGAAGGTGGTAGTGGTGGGCCTCGGGAGAACCAGGGGGGATATGGATCTGAACATCCTTAGGGCACCAGCGGTCAAAATCAGGGTACTGGGAAGGCTAGCTCCCACCGGGCCAAAGGGTTGAAACCATTGTTGGTGTTGCCTGGAGAGTCAGCCACTGCTCACAGCTCGGTAGCGGAACGGGATACTCACAAACCACCTTAGGGAGGGGAGTCCCATTGCGAGCACGGGGCTGCACAGCCAAGTCGAGATAGTGGCCTTCCACGCCAGACAAGTCCCAGTACGGGGCTGGACAGCCATGTCGAGAGAGTGGCCGTCCACACCAGACAAGTCCCAGTACGGGGCTGGACAGCCATGTCGAGAGAGTGGCCGTCCACACCAGACAAGTCCCATAGGCAGAGGAGTCCCATTGCGGGCACGGGGCTGGACAGCCATGTCAAGAGAGTGGCCGTCCACACCAGACAAGTCCCAGTAGGTCGACAGTGCGTCATTCGAGGTTATCTCGAACAACGTCACCCCGGGGTCTCCACCAACCATGCACTGTAGCTGACCATTACAGTGACCCACCACGCATCGCCCGACGCCGTTTTGGAACTGGCAGCCTTGCCGCGCCCACACGCGGCCGCCCCAGTTGGGCGGCATCGTGTGAGTGACGACGGCGGCCGGTGGCAGTTCGAAACCGCGCACGGGGCCAACCGCACGCACGCTAGTCGCCGCATTGTCATTTATCCCCGGCCAGAGGTGGAAAGGGCAATTGTTTTTAAAGGTTAAGCTCCATGGTGCGGCGTGCGGGTTATTTGCGGCGACCATGGCGCAGAAGAACACGACGCCGAACAGCGGCCATATCTTTTTGGCGAATGGTATCTTCATGACGTTTGTATCAAGAGGTGCTCAATAGATTGAAGGATGGAAGACTGTTGATTGGAACCGGCGGTGGTGAGGAGTGGATTCGAGTGCGATTGGTGTGGCAGAACAGGCCCAGCATACGGGTTGATGGCGGCTACCACGGCGCAGACGAGCAAGCCCAAGAACCGAAGAACATCGTCTTCGTGTTGTTAACTGAGGTGCCGCAGTATGTGAGTGACGACTACGGCTGGTCGTAGTTCGAAACCGCGCACGGGCCCTGTCGCACGCACCCCAGTCGCCGCTTTGTCGAGAAGGTCCGGCCAGACGGTAAGGGCAGTTGTTTTTGAACGTCAAGCTCCATGGGGCGGCCCGTCAGTTCCTGGCCGCGGCGACGGCGCAGACGAGCAAGCCCAGGAAGCGAATAGTATCTTCATGATGTTTGTATCCCAGAAGTATTCAAGAAAGGGAGAAAGGTGAAGAGGCAGTGGAATTGGACGAGGCGGTTGTGAGGAGTGGAGTGAAGATTACCACGGCGGGGGGAACGGCGGATTATATAGAAAATATCCGACCAGGGTGATAGGAACGAGAACGGAGTGGAACATGGTAGAAGGGTGTAGAATGTGCCGGATACTCTGGAAGATGGCACCAGAAACTACCCTGGCGCGTACGCACCCAGTAACCGAGGGAAGGCGCACCCTGTACAGGAATGCAGGAGTAGGAACTAGAAGGCCGTAGAACATGGTAGCAGAAACTACCCTGGCGTAGAAGCAACAAGTGAATTGAAGGAAGTCACACCTTGTACCGCAATGCAGGAGTAGAAACGAGAACGCTGTGGAAGATGGTGGAAGACCGTAGACGATTCCGGCAGTGTGTCGACCGCAGGGGTGGAAGAATGGGGGTCGGGAACAGCACTAGCTTGTACGACAGTAGACGAACTGTGATGGATGCTGTGTTGGTATTCGGCGTGCTGAGGCGCAAAGGCCAGATCAGTAGCAGTTCGAATGTATTGATAAAAACTCTTTTCTATCGCTTTACGGATTGCCGCTAGCTCGTCGGAAAGCCGCCCCTGGCACCGCACTTTGCAGTGATGCTGTTCTGCGCGAGCACACCGTCTTGGTGGTACCTACGACTAGAACAACTGTTCGGAGTGGCTTTGAACGGTCCGTGGATGATGGATAGCGACATTCTTCGGAGTGCCGGAAGTACGCAGTAAGTGTGGGAGTACGTACTATTGGAAAAAAGAAGGGTCCAGGGAGACGGTCTGTAAAATAAGAATGGTACCAGAACGGTACTGGAACAGATTTTTTTTTTGAAAAACAGTTGGAAAACGGCTGCAAAACCATTCGTCATCGCCAAACCAACCATAAGCCGTCTCTCTGGACCCTCCTTTTTTCTGATAGTAGGCTATGTTGCGTGGCCACTGACACGGTCGTACAGCATATCAAGATTGAACAAATATTTTACTGCATTTTCCATGACTTCGTAGAGCAACAACGATATCCCAACCACGTATTCCGACAATGCTGATCGGAGCTTTGAGCTTCCCAGATCGTCGCTCAGAAGACTTTGTTGGAACAATCACGTTAGCTAAGATTGAGCTGGTGACTAGGTCTATAAAGGATGAATTCGATGGTATTCGGACTTTGATGACCAGCATTGTTCGCGCAATTAAGGGGGAGTCCAGCGTGAGTTGTCCGATGCATATCTACAAAAAGGCGCAGAAACTTCCATTGGACTCGCGCATGACGCGTATTCTTGCACGACCACGGGCAGTCAGGTTTGGAGCAGTCAAAGGAAGGATATCGCCAGAAGTAAATGACGGACCGTTACAGAAAATCGGGTTTCTATTGTTTTCCAATACTAGACTGAGACAATATAACCGCAGGCATTCAATCCGAAAGCTGTTGTGACCTGGAGCTAGCCTTGCTGCATCGCTTTGAGACGTTGCATCCTCGCCTTCAGCTCGGCCATCATCTCAGCCATCATCACAGCAATCAGGACCTCAGAGCCCACCACGGCCTGTTCTCTGATAGTCAGTTGGGCATCAATTCTGCCCAAACCTTCTTCAATCCGTGTGACCTGCCGCTGTCTCTGCTGCAACTCCCTTCCTTCTTGCCAGTTACGGCCGAGGATATTCTGGCACAGGTCTCGCACGTATTCTTCATGAAGTTTCAGTGCGTCGACGCTCTTCTGCAGCTGTACCTCCTCACACAGCAGCTTTTCCACTCGCAACTTGACCTTCTCGCACTCGGCACGAGCTTTCATTAACTCTTGTTGTGCTTTGAGAACGTCTTGTTGAATTTCGTGCAGGGCTGCCGTATCGGTGACTGCATCGAGGGGCGAATGTTCATATCCATGCGCTCTGCGTTCAGAGGCGGCCTGTGTTAACGACGAGTCTCCGTCGACACGTTTCGCTTCATCTTTGTTCAGTTGCGTCTGTTTTCTCTTTCTGGGCATCTTGAGAAAATCTGAATGCTGCTAGAGTGGTCGGCAATTGGCAGGAATCGAAGTGTCGACGCAGTTGTGAACTATGGCAGAGTTCGCATACGTCCAAAACAGGCAACCGCTATACCTGCCTAGCACATTGCAGCAAACTAAAGGCTCGTTTGTCTTGCAGAGCAAGCTTGGCATCAACTGCACTGGACAACATCCGACCCTCTTTCATACGTCATATTCCAGGAATTTCCTCCACATGAACCTATTGGACTATACCAGTCCGTACGGGACGCAGATAGCTTAGATCCGCTCTGATCATTGAGGGTCTTCATACTGACAAATCAGGATTTTCAAGCCGCTGGTTTTGAACACGGTGAGTCGCCGGCACAGGTGGAAACACTCACGCATGGTTGCTCTCGAAGAACGTGATGCTAGACTGGATACTAAAGATACCCACAGCTCTATAGAACGGAGCGTGCAAGAGCAAGAGTTGGTCATCAAATGGCTTATCGAAGGTCCCTGTCCAGAATGGCGGTCTGGCGCGCGCTGATCAAAGTAGTCTCATTAAAAACATCAATACAGTGTGGTAAGGAGAACCAATCTCCACAACCTGTTTCTTCCTCGACTAACTCACTGAGATTTCTAGGTACGTCTATGTCCACGTCCCACCTTTCCCGGCTAGGTTCATTACCCTTGGGGTAATCGCGTTCGCGGAGTCACATATGGCATATTCAATGCTTCACGCCAGCACTGCGTCTCATGACTTCGCTGTATATACAAGAGGCCACCGATCAACGCCGTCCGACTACTTCCGATGACCAATGCCGCTCTGCGCCGTTTCGTTCCTATCACAGACGATCTTCCGGAGCAGTATACCATCGGAGACGTACAATCTGATGGTTGTTGAGCTCGCCTTGCGTCGTTTGACATCGATCATTGCGTCAGCACCGACGAGTCCGTTCTTGGGAGATGCGACACGCCAATTCTTAGCGCACACTCAACACACTTAGCCACTAGAACGACAATCCACAAGCGGAAATATTATGAACTACCTTTGAAATGATACAACAATTTGCTTTGGGTGTTGAACGACGCATGTAACTATGCCTTATGCTTACACATACCCAACTGTCAAACTGGTTGTCATTATGGCCGATGTCAGCTCAGTCTCTTTGTAATAGATGTTGGTTGTGTCAATTATGCACGCTGCACACGAGAAAATGTCGATATATCACGGAAGCAACGTAGAGCAATTTTGGAAAAAGCTTTTTTTTTTTTGGTGAACAAATACATGTCAAATCAGAACGCAACATAACGTTGTTCAATGGTAGCAACATTAAGATTAGTAGCTGATATGTGAGAGATTTGTAAACCATTCCACGCTGTACATCGATCACGCAGGTTTGATCTATTATAATCAAATAGCAACAAAGACAGGCAGTTTCGAGATATTCCAGAATGCCAACATGTCAAAGGTCACTTACACTTTTCAAAACACTTTGCAAGAATGTAGGATCCTGAGTAATTAATGAACGTGCTCGAGGAATCTTGACCTTCTTGGGTGTGTAAGGGGAAGAAAATCTTACTGTAAGAAACGCAAATACGCCACAGAGTACGAAGGCCCATCAAGCGCGGGCTCGCAAAGATTGGATGGTTGATTTCTGAAGCAAGCTCATTGAAAGTAGGAGCGAAATGAAGAAGTTTTGTCGCGTAGAACACAGATAATCCATGTCTCGCCAGTTTTATGCGAATGAACCATCAATATTTCACTAAAATCTTCATGTAGATGGTCTTATCGGGGTTGAGCTCACTGGCCACTGGCAGTCCAAAGGTGTATCGTTGAGTTTTATCACGACAACCACGTCGGGTATGTCAATGTTGGCGGACATACTGTACTAATGCGGAAGTCGAGCCAAGCGGTGGTTTAAAGAGATTGCCTCATACATGTCAAATCATGCTAAGCATTCGCCCCAGCATTGGGCTACCGGTATCGCCTCCGGTACGATTACAGTGCTGCACGACTGCACCCGAGTTCGAATCGAGTCAGAGTAAACTACATTTCAGAGTGGGTTTCGGTCACCTTCGGGTGATGCTTTTGCTACTTTTTTATGCGCGTCGTTTACCCATTTGTCAGTGACATACACCAGAGAGAGCGGTAATTGAACTGGTTCCGATTTCTGTTCTTCAGCTTCCATGTCTCCTCGGCCTCTGAGATCAGCAAAATTTTCCGTCAGCTTTTGAATTGTTGTCTCCAGTGCGGCTTTCTCTACTCGCAGTGACGCATTGGCAGCGAACAAGTCAGGTTTCTCCTTTCGTAGACCCACGTTTGCGCAAACTATCTCGCATTGCTCACGTCGTAGAACCGCGTTGTTTCGCGTGAGTTCATCGTACTCGACACGTGCACCAAATAGCACTGTCTCTGAGCTGCGGATGTCTGCTTGACTCAGATGTGGCACTCCGGTATTCGCCGTCTGCATTGAAGCTGTCTCGTCAACGTATATATCTGCTTTCTGCCCTGATGGCATAATTTCACGTAGTGCGCTCTGCTCATGCTTGTCATGTGGTGCTTTTCGTTGAAAGCTTTCTGCGTTTGTGGTAGGAGATTCGTTGTCTTATCGGATTCGTTTCAACGAAACATCCGGAACTCTGTTGCGTGGTCTCTTCGCAGCGTTCCTATTGTATGGCGCGATATAAGTAATGGCGAGGTTCTGGTGGGCTCTCGCACGGTGGCATTGCTCATCAGACTTGGAAAGTTCATCAACACCCGGATTACCAAAAGCATGGCGGACATTACCGGAATGCGATGACAACTGCCATTCACTACGAGTTTTTTTGAGAAAGCGGTGCACCCAGAAATTGGGTACAAATGTCTTCTGTTCTTCACTAGGGGATCAATTTGCAAATCGCGAAACCATGTGTTTATATCTTTTCATACGACTATCATTTTGATTTTCAGTCAACGACTACAAGTTATCTAACTTGGGCGGTACTCTTGTGGGACCTTCTAGAAGTTTACTTGCAACTACTTTCCTTCCCCCGGATTCCGGTTTTCCTCTTGCGCCTTCAGTCCATCCTTGAGTTGTTCCAACCTGAGTTCATCGGCGACCACGGCCTCATTCAGGTCCCGAAGCTTCGACTGGATCGCGGCTTGCTGAGCTAGCAGCGACTCATTCCTAGCCATGATGTCTTCCTGTTCTAAGCGTAGTGCGGCGTTCAGTTGCAGGAGTTTTGCATTTTCCATGGGCGCGAAGACGTCCACGCCGTCGGGCAGATGGATCGGTCCTTGTGTCCGCAGGTGACCCTTGGTATTTTCATTTTGACGAAAACCTCGTGCTACAAGTAAATCCAGTGGTCTCTGGCCTGCCGGCCAGATTGCACGTTGGGGGGTTACTTCGTGGTGGAGCTGGTCGGATGTGAAACCTCTGTTCAGTACTGGAGTCGTTGCAAAATCTTCTTTGTCCTCTTCATATCGAATCCGTTTCAACGCAACGTCAGGAACTGTATTTCGTCGTCTCTTTGCCGCGTTCAATTTATACGGAGCGACATAACGGTCAGCGACATTTTTATTCCTGTGCACTTCGTGGCGGTCTCCACCGTGAGCGTCCTCGACGTTAATTTGCAGTGACTTGGACTCCGCGGTTGAAACTTTGGCAGTGGTAGCATCTTCGGTTGAAACTTTGGCAGTGGTAGCATCTTTCGCTTGTGGAACCACAGACTGTTCGTTTCCTAGATTTAACACATCTAACGCATCAGTTGTGAGTTCGATTTCTGGATCATCCATTGCGACAAATCAAGGTTTGCGGCGAGGGTTCGATGGGTGGAGGAGTGGCAGGTATGACAAGATCTAACAGTGAGGTGGTAGAGTTGATAGCTCCAAAGCGTAGCAAGGCAACCGTAAAACGTGCTTCGAAAAGTAGCTAGTTCAGCTTATTCAATGTGCCTACTTCGATTACAACACCTGCTGAAAATATCGAAGGGACCAACATCCACATTTCCCGGTTTTTAAATCGATCAAATCGGACGGCTTTAATGAATATATCCTACAAAGCGACCTGTAATAACGGGATACGCTCGCGAGCTCGCGAATGCTCCACTGTGATCTGTCACCCGACTCTGTACAGCCGAAAGTCATTACCTCTGTCCTGACATTCACAAATATTGTGATCTCCTGCACGGGGCCTTGCAAACACCGGTTCTCTCGCAGATAACAGCAATCTATCTCGCGATACAGGTCGTTACTATCCTACATCCACCTGCGCTGCGTTTTTGCGTCACATGATCGCGGATGACATTCTTGAAAACAATGTAGATCCAGCACTATCTTGAATGGAAAACTTGGCAATAATTGCCGCTGTGTGCGACTACCACTGTATCACACTGTTGCTCACATCCACAAATATATCGTGAAAATCTGTGCCATTCCGAACTCTCGAGTTTGTATCGATGGACATACCGAACTGAATGATCACATGCATGTTACGATCCAAATGAAACCTCACAAGTTTCCACTGTTACTGTCGATGTTCACATGGTGGAATCGCTCTACTCCTGCGCATTTCAACTTGAAGATTCTACGCCCCGGGTTGGTGTTAATTGACACAACGTGTACTGCTTGTCACAGATGGAGCCCGGAAGACAGTGATGGCTACGTTCTTGTGGGTCCTCGCACGATGACGATCTCCAGCTGAAGCATCGTTGACAACATCTATCTTCGTCGTCGCTTGATCGGTTGTAGTAGAATGTTTAGGCGCATCAATTTGTGGATTTCCCAGATCTAGCTCGGCCAAGCCATCAGCAGCCTGTTGAATTTGGAAATGTTCCATGTTCGCCAAAGGGGTTGTTAAGATGGTCACCGCGACAGACCAGGAACAGTTGACCCGGTAGGTACTGAGTATTGTACCCAGTAGGTTGTGAGGTATGTAGGAATGCGAGCAGTCCAAACTTTACCCGTCTTCAAAACCGTAGCCAAATTTAGCTTATTGAGGATGTCGAGCTTCAAGATCACACCACAGAATGTCGAAGGCGTCACCGTTGCAGTGTCTCAGTATATAAAGCAATGAAATCATGGGGAGCTCAATGGCTCAACCTTGAAAAAAAAACTGGAATGAAATGGAACTCACGGAGGCATATGTCATTAGGAAAACACAAGGGCCTATAAGACTGTACTGCCAGAACGTATATCTCCCCGGGACGGCAAAAACTGCAATCATTGAAGGTTCAACGCTGCTAGCTCACGCAATCACGGGGTGCTTTCCTTCGCCTCATCTTTCGCTATCTACTTGCACTGTACCCTCGGCGGCTATATTGGATGCTTTCTATGCTCATGAAACTCTAGACTGACAGCCTTTTTGTCATTACGAGTTCGTGGGATCGCAACACTGAGTACACGCTGTGGGATACCTTAATGTTGCTCGGCAGGTCGGAAAGCTTTGTCTTTTCTGCTTCGTCTGCGTCAACCTCGAAACCCCCTGCAATGTTCCGTACTTGCGCTTCGTCAATCGGTTTCTTTAAGCACACACAAGTGACACTTCTGTACGGCTGGTCCTTTCTACGTCAGCAAGAGTTCGACGCCCAAGCTTAGTGTAAATTGAAGCAACGTGCATTGCACTTCAAAGCTGGGGCGTTGTAAAGACATGCTATGTATATCGAATAAATCACAGGCGCTTTCGGGACGTTACATCATGTACACCTGGCAATTTGTTTTGTCAAAGCGGTGCATCATTCGCTGTCCAAGGTATCAATGTCTTTTATTGTCTTGAAGGGAATCACGTGTACGAATAGTGTTTCCAAACATCATTGTTTTGGTTTCAAGCTGTCGACTACAGGCCAACTAAGCCCGCGACATGACCGTGCTGTGATTAAATCTTGTACACGTTTGCCTACAACAATTGTTCCTGCGAAGCTGCCTGTTTCTTGTCTCCCTCCTGTGATTCACCTTGAAGTTCTTTCATTCTACCCTCCGCAGTAGCCACAGCCTGATTCAGATCTCGCAGCTTTGACTGTATCTCGGATTGCTGGGCTAGCAGTGTCGCATTTCTAGCCATGATCTCAGCCTGTTCCAACCGCAGCGCAGCATTCGCTTGCAGGAGCTCCTCATGTTCCATCGGTGCGAAGAAGTCCATTGAGTCTGGCTTGTCGGTCTGTCCTTGTGTATTCTGGTGACTCTTGGTATTTGCTTTTTCACGAAAACCTCGTGCCACAAGTAAGTCCAGAGGTCGCTGGCCTCCTGGCCAGATTGCATGCTGAGGGCTTGCTTTCTGGCGGTGCTCGTTCGATGTAAGTCGTCTGTTAAGTACTGGTGTCGTTGCAGAGCTTTCTCCGTCATTGTCACGTCGAACGCGTTTTAAAGCAATTTCAGGCACTGTGTGGCGTCTTCTCTTTGCTGCGTTCAGCTTGTACGGAGCGATATACCTCTGAGCCACATCTTGATTCTTATTCCCTTCGTTGCGATCTTCCAACTTTGCGTCCGTGTTGGCTTCCTTGGTTTCAAGTTTGGTAGTGATAGCAGCTGTCACCGGCGGAACTGAAGACTGTGTGGTGCCTAAGTCTAACTCATCGAAGGCGTTGGTCGTAACTTCAATTTCTGGGTTATCCATTCCGATAAATGAACGTTTTTTCAACGACGGTTCGAAGGGTGGAGCAGTGGCACGTATGGCAAAATCTACTCGGTAGGTCGTAGAGTTGTTAGATTCAGACCTAAGCAACGCAACGGTACAAAGTGCTTCGAAGAGTAGCTAGTTTAGCTTATTCGATGAGCCTAGCGCGATAACAACAGCTCCTGAGAACAACGAACGAGTCAACACCCCGGGTTCCCAATATTTAAATCAATCAAATCGGACGGCTTTAATGACTATATCCTACAAAACGCCCTGTATTAACCGTATACACTCGCCAGTTCGGGAATGCTCTCATCTTCCTTCCATACTGCCAATGGCTTTTCACCTTCCTCTGTGCACCCGAAAGTAATTAACCCTGCCGCCCTTCAGAAATACTGTGATCTTCTGCCCGAAGCCTTACCAATACCAGTTCATTCTGAACTTTCAACAATGATCTCGCAGTAATCACCTTAGATATCTTTGTACATGCGTCCTGCGCCTTCGCCGTTATAACCAGGCGAAGAATTCTTGTACGCGGTACGCTTTCCTCTGATAGCAGAGTCGGAATGTAACCCCCGACTTTCTCAGTTGCCTTTGGGTAAGAAGCTACGGCACGCTGTCATGTATCGACTTTGAACAAAGTTCAGGGTTTTCGGTGTGGTTTAGACCGTTGAGTAACTTGTATTACAATCATTAAAGGAGTGTGGTAAGGAAACAGATCTCCACGGCCTGTTTCTTGCTGGACAAAGCCCTAGAATCTGCCCGTTTCTACCTCGTCTGCGTCTACCAAGACATCTCCTACAAAGATATGTACTCATTGTCTCTCCATCTGTCTACCCAAGGACACAAAAGATGTTCCTCCCGGCGGCAGCACATTCATATGTCACAACAGATTGGAAATGTTCTCACAGCATCTATATGAAAGAGGGCTTGAGTAAATGATCGCAGATAACAACAACCTAGTTCGTGATACATATTTGTTGTTATACCACATGTACCAGCGCAGCATTTCAGCGTTCATCGCGGATTACGTTCTCGAAAACGACATGAGAGATCCAGTACTATCGTCTGATCAAGGTCGCAGTTGCTGCCGTTGTGTGCTAATAGAAACATTATCACGCTGATGCTCACTTCCACCAATGTATCTTTCCATTTGGGCCCGTCCAAGCTCTCGAGGATGTATCGATGGACACAAAGAACTGAACGATGAGATACATCTTACCAACATGTGGGAAAGCTCCCATATTTTCCCCGTTATTGTCGATGTTCAAATCCTGCAATCGCTGTACTACTGTGTATTCCAACTTGAAGAATGTACGCCCCCAGCTATTGTTAATCCACAAAACGTGAATTCCTCATCCAAAATGGGGCCCGAGCATCTACTGGCTGTAATGAGAACAACATGGATAGGTTGGAAAGTCATTTCATATAATCACAGTAACAGATTTTGGGAATACCGGGTGCGATCCCACCTCAGAGACACATTGTTGGTCATTGCCCAGAACGGATCCAATCGTACACCACGAACTCACGTATAGGTATAGAGTTTTAAAGCTTTACTATTTCTGTTTTATTGCTGACTAAGTCCGCGGCAAGCGACTATTGTTTTATTTTGTAGACCTTTGCTTATGACTAGTCTGCCTCCTCAAGTTTCTGTTTGTTTTCTGCCGCCTTCAGTTCAGCCTTGAGTTGGTACAGCCTCTGTTCAGCAGCGCCCACTTCCTTAGTCAAGTCGTGGCTAGTTGACCGTATCTTGGCTTGTTGACTTAGAAGCGAAGCATTCGTAGCTCGGATTTCGGCCTGCTCTAAGCGCAATGTGGCATTCATCTGTTGAAGTTGCTTGTAATCCATCCTTGCGAGGAAGTACGATTCATCTGGCTTCATACGTCCTTCCATTAGCGGATTGTCATTGAAATCTCCCCTTTGATGAAGCCATTCCTTGACCAGTTTATCGAGTGGTCTCGGGCCCGGTGTCCAAGTGCTGCATGCAAGGCTGTTTCCAAGGTTGTACTGCGTCAATTCAGTTATATTGTACGCTGGAACCCTGCCGGAATATTCTCCGTCGTTGTCGGGTCGAAGGCGTTTTAGAGAAACCTCCAGAACAGGTTAACGTCTTCTTTTTGCTGCGTTCTGCTTGTACGGAGCAGCATAACTCACAATCCCGCTTTGGTTCTTTTGCTCTGCATGGTGGTCGCCACCTTGAACGTCTTTGTTGGTATTGTGCGACCTTGTTTCCACTGTGGTACCATTGACACGGGTGGTAACTGTGACGCCTGGCACTAATGAGTGTTTATTATGCACAGTCAAAACATCCAAGTCATTGATCGTCATTTCAGTATCTGAATCATCCATCGTGAAGAATCAAAAGTATGGCGACGGTGATTCGAAAAGTGCTGTGGTGGAGGCACCGCAAAATTTGCCGGGTAGGTGGTAGAGTTGGTAGAAACCGGAGCAATCCAACGTTGAAAACCGTTCTGAAAGTAGCTAGCGTAAGCTTATTGAATCTGCCTAGCCCCATGAAAACACTTCCTGACAACGAAAGCGTCAACATCCATGTTTCCCTGAATATAAACCAACTACATCGGGTGGCTTTAATGACGGTATCCTACAAAACGACCGGCATGCAATTCACGGAATCTCAGTCTTGATATCGAACATTTTATCGCTGATGCTCAAAAGTGGAATACATTGTTGAAATTATGTCTTTCCAAGTTACTTCGAGGATTTCCCAGACCCACGAACGAATTTGAGAAACGGGGACCATATCTCGGATTTCCATCGCGAACCGAAGACCGGTGTGGCCTTCATCAAATACAGTGCCTGTACACTACGGCTGTATTGCGGAATCAGAGACACGTTCGGAACATCGGTAAATATGATATCAGCTAAATAAATGTTGAAGACCGTGGCATTGGAAGGTTGTTCACCGCTTCCGACGACTTTCTCTTTACGCCAAACATTGATAGCGCTCAACTTCGCTGCATCCATGCTTCGAACTTCGCTGCTGCGACGGTTTACAACGTGGTTGCTCTCGATTTCGGGGATGTAGTGCACTGAATAGTCAAATTTGCAGATGAAACAAGCAACAAAATCACGTTGCTCGATCGCAGTTATTCGCATTGGACACTCGCGAGGACGTTGGAAATTCATCCTTGAGACAGGTCCTACGCTAGTCTATTCATATCTTCGTAAGATCGCGATATTCATTCGCGATAAAAGATGTTGGAATGTCGTTATGCCGGCCCGCCCGCTTTGTCGCTCCTGGGTCCTCTGAAAGGGCGCGACATCTCTCACAATGACTTCGAGTTTTTTTTTTTCAATTCGTTTCTTCATTGAAAGATAATGTGTGCTTCGGGCTGGCTGCTCCTGTCCCGCTATCGACCTTACGAATAGATTACAAAACAAGTTCCAGAACGGTCTCACGGAGTCTGGGTTGATTCTATCGCGAAATCAACTCATTCATGTCAGTCTTGTTTTAACCACTGTTGTTTTTGGCTTCGTCGCACCCATAGATACATATCTCCGTGGGCATCAACGTGGGTTCGGTCATTCGTCTGACAGCCACGATTGCTGATTGTGGCCAAATCATCGTCAATTTACCGAGAGGGCGACGTATATTAGAACAATTGCAGCTTTTGGTATTGTTTCAACCTCAATGAATAGTGTGCAAGGGTTTCAATTCAAGGTCAGGGATCACGGCAGCAGTAAGGATTGGTTAGGGCTAATATCATGGTTTTTGGGTTAGGTTGGTCATTACAGGTCAGGTAAACTCGCAACAAGGCCCTACTCTGATTAACCCTTTGACCTACAGCTAGTTCAATCCCTCTTTGAGTTTCTGTTTCTGTTCTCCGACCGGTATCTCAGTCTTCAGTTCCTCGATCTTGCGTTCAGCAGCTATCAGAGCCTCTGTCAGGACGCGGATTGTGCAGTTCATGTCGACTCTCTCGGTCCGCAGTGACGTATTTTTAGCCAGAATCTTAGCGTTCTCCAACCGCAACGCAGCTGTTTCGCGCAACAGTTCTTCGTTATCGATAGGCGCGAGGTAATCCAATGAACCCGGCTGTTTGATACTTCCTTCGACCTGGTGACGCGCGTCGGTTGCTCCCTTTAGATGGATATCTTCAATTATAATGAAATCTAGTGGTGTCTTGCCTGCTGGCAACGTCGCACGCACAGAGATGTCTTGATGCTGGTTCTCGGTCGATTTCAACTTGCTTTTCCTTGAGGCCATTGGAGAAGATTCTCCGTCCTTGTCATGCCGAATTCGTTTCAAAGAAACCTCTGGAGCTGGGTAGCGTCTCCGCTTTGCAGCGTTCAGCTTGTTTGGAGCAATATAGCTTACACCGACGTATTGATTCTTTTGCCTTTCCTCGCGGTCTTTAATTTCAGCGCTCTTTTTGATTTCTTGTAACGTAGATCCGGCCGTCTCAAATTTGGCATTGCTTGCAGCTGTCACTTGCGGCACCTGCGTCGCCAATGACTGGATGCTGCCTAGAGTTAACTCGTCCAACGCATTTGAGGTAACAGCGACCTCTAAATCATCCATTTCGATGTATGAAATTCCAGCAAAGGAGGCTCAAAGGCGGAGTATTAGTCGTTGTGGTAAGATTTTGGGTTAGGCGGTCGGGTTGTCATAAATCGGGGGAATCCAATAATAAAAAATGCTTGGAAAAGTAGCTAACTTCAGCTTGTTCAACGTGCCTAGCCTAATGACAACGATCCTGACAGTATCGAAGGCGTTCACATCCACGATTCTCACGATTTAAATCGATTAAGTCGGACAGTTTTAATGACGGTATCCTACAAAACGACATCCAAAAGACGGATACGCTCGCCAGTTCTTGAATGTTCTCCTCTTCAGCTCTCATTCGGCAGATACCTTTCAACATCCCTGGGAAGCCAAAGTTTCTTACGCACTATCCTCTGCTTCCTCAGTACAGTGAGTGGTTGCATGTGGTCTTGGGAAATCGGATTTCTCTTTTGACTATCAAACATCCTTCGTCTTCAGTAGGCGCTTGCTGAGAGCAAAATAGGTAACAAACTCATGGTCGACCTGCTGAATCTCATGTTGCATAAATTTTTTCGGCCATGCCGATGGCCCGCTTCTGGGTATCTCTAACGTCGCGGCGCATCCAGAGATCATATCTCATGCTATATCATGCTGAGGTTTTTGTTGATTTCTCTTCGCAGTACTAAACTTTCTAAGTTTGTAAGACTGATACTTCTCCGAAATCACTGTGAAATATAAAGGAGAAGTGCTTCGACGGAAGAATTTAGTCCAAGGAAGATTTAATGTAAACCCCTCAGGTCTGGTCTTACCATCGCTCAAGCACTAGTAATAGCTACTCACCTCATATTTTACTTGGTCGGTCAATCGAATGTTAACAGGACTACATCTTGCAAGAACGTGCCAAGCTGGATTGGCGCCTCAGCAAAGACGGTTCATCTACTAAGCCGTTTACATGTTGGAAATCCGCGAGTTGAGTGAGAAATATCGCTACTTACGATGCGGTTGTAACCCCAATTAGCAAGCCAGGTGTCTCTACGACACTCTTAGTTCTATAGAATGAATCGGTAACGCTTCCATCTCAACTTCATCGATCCCGGTACTAATAATCGTGGGAGTCACAACGAAGATAGTCGGCGGGGACGACATCAAAAAAAGATTGTAGATAGCTCCATGGAAGACTCATTGTTAGCATTCTTAGTTGAAGACTGTGGTTAAAATCCTCCTGGGACATGCACGTACTCGTATTTGATTCTGTAGTCTTCTTAGTTGAAAATACTATCGTTGGCTGGGATTTTGAATGTCGCCTTTCGTTTGTGGTGCACCTGTCAGATGGGAGAGCTGGCTCTGCATATCAGTCTGTTGAGCTCGCAGTAAGGCAATATGGTTGAGCAAATCGCCGTTATCAGACCGCAGGGCGGTATTTTTCTAGTCCCAAGGCAGCCTATTTCTTTTGTAGTTCTTTGTATTGGCGACGCACTGTCAATAACACTGAATTTGGCCCAGCAATCTCTGCTAGTTGCACGGATTGAAATGGCCTAGCAGCAGTGTTTTCGGTTTGATTGACAGCTTCATTCTGAACCTGAGATGACAGTCTCCCGCCCCATGGCGTTTCCCCGCGCCGAGTAGTCTCTGGGTAGCTGTGTCTCCTCAGTTTAAACTGATATTCGTCGGTTGACCTTGTGGAAGATTCGCCCGTTGTCTCTTGCTGTCAACCGGGGAGTCGAAGGCTGTAAGCTGCCGAGTCGCAGCTGATCCATGGGATCAGTGGGTACTTCGTTGTCGGAATCTTTCATTTTTCGGATACGAGCAGTCATGAAAGGTGGTTCCGAAATCCGCAAGATCAAAACTCGGACCGTGAAGGTGGTACGCGCGGTTGGTAGACACCCGGATGCGCAGCAACTTGTAAAAGTGCTCTAAAAGTAGCTAGCTTCAGCTTATTCAACGTGCCTAGCTCGATGACAAAGGCACATGAGAAAACCGAAGGTGTCAACATCCCAATCGATTAAATCGAACGGCTTGAACGACTGTTTCCTACAAAACGACTTGCAATAACCGGATACGCCGGCCGATTCGTGATTGCTCTCGTGTTAATTGGAATTGGCTAGACGACCTTTCACCCGCCCCTGTGTAGCCAACGTGCTTGATCCAAGGCAGTGCATGCAATGTATGAAAGGCAAATCTCGGTAGACGAGGTCGGAAACGACAGCATGAGAGCTGAGGAAAGTAACTCGATGGGGGAACAAGCTCGGTGCATGAAATGGCTCAAAGAACGTTGGAATAAACCGATCGGAATCGAGCACGGCCCTGGATGCGACTTACAAAAGGAATTGAGTCCTAGTTCTGACGTCGCTTTGTACTTTTTTTGCTGAGAAACAGTATCAGTGATACACTGTTGCATGTTTAGCTTTTGCGAATAGGTAGGTGGTTCAATAGATGAAAGAGTTGGACAACCGAATTTACAATCTTCGTATTGCGACCCATTTACACTAGAGTCGATAATTCACAAAGTTTGAAATCATTCAGTTGTTGCCAGACGTTGTCAAGTATCGACGATGATCTAATAATCTAGCTTGAGTGTTTGTAATCGCAGTGCCTCCAGGATTCCGATGGTTGCCGGTAATATTTGTAACCGATCACCTGCTTCACGGCGACGACGCCGTGAACATCTCTCACGGTACACAAAGCTCACCCATCGGCCTGATAATGTCGTGAAACCTGGCAAGCATTGTGACACGACGTTAAACGCACGGAACTTCTCTCGAAAGTTCGATAAATACTATCGCTTCATACGACGCATTATTAAGTCTGGCTGGCAAGCCAGCCATCCTCACGCTGGGGTCGTGGTGTGCTCTATGCGATCATGTAGTCAATTTATACTGAAATTTCAGCTGTACTGCACATGAAGAAGTTGAAAACTGTGGTATCTACGATCAAAGAATGAAAACACGTGCTCAAGCAGCTTTATCACAAATCGTTCGTATCTTCTTTATCTAACGACTGTATTTGAACTCGTGCTAAAACATAGCCATACTGAGAAATCGATCCCGGAGTATTGTGATCCTCAACTAATTGTGTTCGTGCAGGTGCGGACCCTCTTTTTTCTGTCGTAGCTCATCATTCAACTTGGTGATTGTTGCCTCCATCTCCGTCTGCTGAGTTCGCAGGACGTCATTCTCACATCGCAGCGCAGCATATTGTTGCTGCAGCCGGTTGAACTGTTGACGAACGGTCACTAGCACCGCATCTGGGCCAGCTATCTTTGCAAGCGCTACCGATTGAAATGCCGCGCTGCTGACTTTTTTATTGGATGCTTCATTTGGCACGTGATTTAGCTCACTCACGCCCCATGGCTGCTGTTCACGCCGCGTGTACTCCGGATAGCTGTGACGTCTCAACTTAAATTCATAATCTCGCGTGATTGTTGTAGAAGTTTCTGCCTGGTCCTCTTCACGAATTCGTTTGAAAGACGGTTCTGGAATTGATTCGCGACGACGCTTTGCAGCGTTCCCCTTGTGCGGTGCATCGTACATGTCGGCGAAGTGTACGCTTTTTAATGCCTGCGGTCGATTTGCGGAAGGAGCCTGCTCGGTGATTTCTGGTACGCCAGATTTCGTAATCGCAACTGTAGAACTAGAGGCTGTCGCCCGTGCCGTCGATGACTGTCTGTCGCTGAGACGTAGCTCATTCATGGCGTTGGATGCGAGTTGAATCTTCGAATCTTCCATTTTGGGAATGTCAAGGGTCGGAAGAGTGGTTCGCATGGTACTGGAAAAGCCGAGGGTGCAAAATCAGACGAGAGGTGATACAGTTGGTGGCTACAGGACCAGCCCAAATTCCACATGTAGTCACAGAAATAGCTACCTTCAGCTTATTGAGTTTCCCAAGCCACGTGACAACAGGCTGCGGCTCATGGAAGAGGTAGAGTTTCCCGGTTTATGAATGAATAAAATCCACCGACTTTAATGGCTTAATCGTACAAACAGACGATGAATAGACGTAAACTCCATAGTATCACGATTCGCGAAGGTTCCGGATCGGTCGAAATGTCTGTAACGTGGTGAAAACAACCGGGGTGGACACAATAGGGGTTCTCAGACCGACGGTTCACGCAATCGGTTCACAGTCGGTTCGGCATCTCAAAATTAGTTTTTTTTTGTTGAAATGGTTCAGCGAACCGCTATACCGGCTCCTGAGACGGTTCACAGCTCGGTTCATTCGGTTCAACATTCGTGGTGGATTTGACTCGCTGAACCGTCGCTGAACCGCCGTGGTCTGAGAACCTCTAATACTGCGTGTATTTACCTTCCGGACATCCTCACAGACATACAACGAAGCAAACTGTGACGAACCCAACAAAATCTTGAAAGAATCTACCGGATAAAAGGTCGGCTGTATATCACGTTTTCCAGCTCGTGAACCTATTGGACTCCATTTGGATGTGATAGGGCTTACGGTTGAGAAGTATCTTCGAGGATGTCGTCGAGCGTTCTCAGATGGAAGAATATATCACTAAGCTCAACCATGTTGTTCCATGAAACTATGAATGGCCGCAACCGGCAAGAAACAATAACCTCCGCTACTATTTCACACGCCAACCAAGTCCACTACACTTGGGTGTATGCTGGTTGTCTCAACTATGCTGTCGCTGTCTAAACTTGGTATGAGGCAAACATTGAGCAGTGGTTCACCTCGGTACTTCTCTGTAAATCCGATTACCACAGGTATATTGATACTGAATCGGTGTCGCGGCTCTATGCGGATGCCTCTGTAATAAAAGCAGAACTTCAGCTCGGTGGTATGATCACCCGTTAGACGGCTTTGCAGAATAATTGCAATTGGACCTCGGCCATGTCATAACCGTCCTCCGACGCAGCTGGGAACGCTGGGGTACAATAGCTCCCAAAAGAACTCAGGATTATTAGACGTAGACGCTGACACGGCATATCTCACGGCATATATCAACAGAAGTCGTAATAAAAATTCCAAGGACTATTGCCAGAGATATTTGAAACGAAAATACTTTCAGCGATACACATGGTTTTGTTTAGATATTGAGTACTATCAACTATTGCGGCATCATCTACTGATTGAACCACCACTGTCGAAATAACCTTCTCTATCGTCGGATCAGCCCGGGATATATCATATGCTCGATACAAAAGTACCTTTTTTATTTTATTCTCAAGTATGTGTAAGCCGCGCCGTCTTTAAATCAGTGCTTACAAATGATCATTGAAGCATTGGTGTTTCGAAGACGAACTACGGGAGTTCCTCTGACTGGACTTTCTCTTCGTTGTCCTCCATCTGGCGAAGGCCATTGCTATTGACTTGCTCCGCTGCATGGTCCCTGATTTTGGTCCGCATCTCAGCTTGTTGAGCTCGCAGGACAGCATTTTTAGCCATCAGTTGACCCTGCTCTTTCAGAAGAAGCCCATTCTTGATAATCATATGGTTCTGTTCAACCCGCAGGACAGCATTTCGCTCCCGTAGTAGATCGTATTCCAAGCGGCATCTGACCAGTACATCTAACGTGCAGGGCGTACGTTGTTTGGGATGCACGGCCTCGCTTTCGTTTGCTTCATGGGGTCTCGCATCTTCGTTGATCGCTTCCTTGCTTTGCCCCGTTGGAATGTTCGCATCTAGCTTGGTCTCTTTCTGTGTGTCTTTTGTCAGTTGAATTGACTGAAACCTCGCCAAGGTTCTTTTAGGTGAGTCGCTCAGTGTTTCTAGCCGTATCCGCTTCAGAGATACATCAGGCAGTGTCGTGCGTCGTCGCTTTGCAGCATTGAGCTTACTTGGGGCACTATAAGTGGTAGCCACATTGTTGTGCACACCCTGTGCAAAGAACCCTGGAGCGTCGTTGTTGATCTCCAGCGATGAGCATACCTTAGTCGGACCTTTAGAATCCGTAGCCTGCACCGCAGGCGCCGACGATGGTGAGTCGCGCATGACATTCAGTTCATCTAACGCAACAGTGGCCATCTTGAAATCTGGATCGTTTGGTTGATGTTTTAAAATGTCGCAAAAGGGGTTGGTGAGGTGGATTGAGTCGGCGGTGGGATGAGATGACTCCACGTATGTTCGAGGCGGTATGAGTCTCAGAAGTGCATACGTCATTAAAAATGAAGCCAAGTGCGCCTTACGGGGCGTCCTTAGCTCAACAAAACCAACGCGACAATTCCCGAAGGCTGACGGTCAAATTTGATGTTGCGCAGCATGTAAAACAGTTTGAATCGTCTGACGTCCTTTGATGGCTGGATCCGACTAAAGCGCAAGGAATCGACGGAGACCTTCATGATGTCATTGCGCGGACAACACCATAGCCGAAATATCTCAAGAACATTATTCTCGTGACCAGAAACATCGCGACGATGCTGGTCTTTGCATACGCGAATGTTTTGACTGGGCGTACTGCTCATGGACACTGTGTAGCAAATTACGAAAATCATTTCTTATCATCAACGGGTGATAATTTGCGCGACAAACTGCGGAATCTATTTGCGTTTACAGACACTTTGACGGGAAAATAAAGTAGGACAGTGTCAAAAACTTCATAAAAGCTACACTGAAAAAGGTTCGGCGGAGGATTGTTTGGTGTCGAAGGCTTGCCGATGGCTCATGGTGTGCCAGTTATACCGAATAGATTAGAGGAACTTTCAGAAAGTCACGACATCTGAAAGATCGTTATGCATTCAACTTTCTATTTGTGCTATTCCCCACACTTTTTCTTGATGATCCTTACCCAGGGTTCTATGTGAATGAATTGCCACGAAGCTCTCTGGTAATTAAACTGTCGAATGCGAAGTTGGAACATACTATTTTACAAGACTGACGCGAGCACTGTATTTCAGAGAAACCTACAACATGACAGCGGCTTTCTTTTTCTTCGTAGATTGGAAAGCAACATATGTCTCTATAGTTTTTTAGCTCCCACTACTACGCCAGCTGTCACTGGGTGCGCTGCCAGTGTCGTGGTTTCAATCTAGGAATTCTTAAGCGAATTCAAGTTGGTTACTCATTGAAAACATGTATGGGAATAAAAACCACTGCACGTTGACGGGAAACACAATAATACTGATCACGTAACTCTTTTCGCAGAATCGGGTTTTATTCATGCGTCAACACATCCATGTATGATTAGCCGAAAACGTAGCTGTACGTGCCACGCTTTACTTCATCGAGTCCTCGCCGGCTGTTAGTTCCTGTTCCTTTGCTTCCAACTCGGCCATCCTTCTCTCGACGTTTTGCTCAGCAGCCAGCACAGCGAGCTCTCTTGTAGTCAGCTCCCGTAGTCTGTTTTGAAATACCCCTTCTTCAGCCCGCAGTACCGCATTGGAAGCTACAATCTCTCGTTGCTCAGCTCGTAGGACCTCACTTGCGGCTAGGATCTCGGCCCGCTCAGACTTCAGGTCATCAATTTCCCCCTGGATCTCGAGCTGGCGACAAGACATCAACATGTCTGGCCGGCAAGTCCCTGCTTGATGTTTAGTTTCTCCTCCGTTGCCTGATTGCCTGTTCGCACTCTCAGCACCCTGGGGATGCTTATGCTTATTTGTTTTAAATTGTTCACTCTCTGTGTTCTTCAGACTTAGCTGCTCTTGCCGGAGAACCGCATTCCTAACAATCATCTCGTCATGTTCCCGTCGCAGAATAGAGTTTCGACGAAGGAGCTCTTCGTATTCAATACGAGCGCCCAACACTGGTGCATCTGACTCGCAGATCGTGGCCTGGTTTGAATATACAGATTCGATTTCGTTCGCTTGATGGAGTCGACCCACATTCGCATTGTACGCTTCCTTGCTTGGGCCCGTTGGCATATTCGCACTAAGAGTGCTCGCTTGATGGGTGTCCTGTCTCAGTTTGAACTGAGACCAATCAGCGGTTCTTGTAGATGATTCGTTGTTCGTATCTGGTCGAATCCGTTTCAAGGAAACCTCTGGAAGAGTCGCACGGCGTCTCTTTGCCGCATTGAACTTATTTGGGGCAATATAGGTGGTGGCCACATTCTTGTTCGGTTTCTCTGCAGGGAGATCTCGGCGGACCGTGTTGATTTCCAGTAACTTGCCAGTTGGAACTTTGGCACTCTGAGCATGCACATCTGGCCCTGAAGATTGTGGGTTTTCTAAGAGATAAAGTTCATGCAAGGCGTCAGTGGCCATTTCGACATCTTGGTTATTCATTTGATGGTGTCAAGATGTCGTAAAAGGGTATGAAAGATGGATCAAAGCAGTACTATGACGAAATGAACCCGCTGGTGGAGTAGTTGGTAGAAATCTCAGTAGTCTATGCGTTTTAGACAAGTAGCCGAACGTAGCTTATTGAGCGTGCCTAGCGCAATGAAAACAGCCTATGAAAGTATCGATGGGGTTAACGTCACGTTTCCCCGTACGATATAAACCGATTAACTGCGGCAGCTTGAATGGTGGATTCCTACAAACAGACCTGCAATGAATGGAATCCCATATGGTTTCATGTGGTCCCGGATAGTACAAGCTGCTCTGGGACTCGACGACCATATGCTTGAGAGCCGAAAACATTGCGAAAATCAGTGTTCCTGCACGGGAAGGCTCAGGATACGTTGGAATCTCATCAGCTATATAAAACCTGGTTTGCGAAACTACTGCATCTCAGTCGGTTTCCACGCAGCTTGACAGAACAAAAATCAAGCAGAGCGTCACGAACTCGACGCAAGGTACGCCGATAACAGTACTGCGGAAAAGTGTTTTGAATTCAGAAGACGTGCAGATTGCTCAATGAAAATCGAATGTTTATGCTGCTGAGAATATCGAATGAGTCACGGAAATTGCCGAAAGATCGCCACATTCATACGAAAGATTACTAGAGCTTTGAGTTCTCTGATAGTTGTAGTGACCATAAGTTTTGTTTAATAATCTAACCATTTCTTCTTCCATCGCTTCTCCTTTCTCTGTTCTTTCCTAGTCTCTCTGGGTCCAATCTTCCATCGATATCTCTATTACGTTTTTTCTACTATGTCTTTGCCTTTCCTTCTGTTTTCGTTCTGATAGGCTAATGAGTTCCTGGAAATGGTTGTCCAAATGCCGTTTTATGCTTCGTGGGGTCGCCAGGGTTCCGCCAGTACAGCCCAATCTTGGTGCTGCCGATTCTACAATCGAAGATATTCAAAATGTCCACTGTTATGTTCCGAAGCTCTAACGGCAATCAGGACAGTTTCGGCGTCTTCAGTCTGGACGAATGTTGATCGTGTGATCAGTGCTTCTTGTGTATACTCCAAGTTCGGTGCCCACAGATTGTGACAGAATGGGCTTCGGCTTGCGCACACAGGAAATGCACAGAAGTGCTACCGTTGTGTCTAGTACACTGCCTGCGTGAGCCGGAACGTTTCGAGATAGGCCAAGCCATCATACGTTATCCGTGAAAAGACTTTTGATTATCTAATGTTAGCGTTATATTTGTGTTCAATACGTGACGCAAAGAAATGATACATCACCACGACGGGCTGCTCTCCGCGAGTGGTCCTGTGCAACCGTTTAACCGTTTTTCAACGCGGTTTTCTCGCAAAAGTCCACACTAAAGCACTGTAATGCGAGCACGGCATATCAGCTGTGAGTTCTCGAGAAAGTACTGTTTTCCAAGACTAACGTCGGTCGTCACCGCTAGGATCAGCATCAAGAAATATGTAGAGGTTCTCCTGCGAAAGTGGAATACGAAACGTATGTACTCGCTACGAGTGTTCGTCCTGTATGATTGCGCCTGGTGTTATCACGGTTGCTGTCACGACGTCTATCCCTTCAGGAGTATTGATGATATTCACAGCGGGCAGATTTGCAGAGAAAAGAATGAAATGACAGAGGGTTTCAAAAAATATCTTTTTTGATTTTGACTAAGACGTGTTATCCGCCGGCATTACACACTGCTCTCATGTATCCAGTTGGTTCTGGTCGTCTTCCAGTTCAAGTCCCTTCGCGTCGAAATGTGCTAGGCTAAGTTTCTGCTTATTCTCTGCTTCCACTACCGCTCGCTCTCTAATGATGATTTTAGAGATTCTGGCTTTCATCAGTGTGTACCGAGCTTGTAAGATCGCATTTCTGGATACGATCTGTTCATGTTCAGCTCGCAGCTCGTTCATGGCCTCCTGCATTTTCTCATACTCGATGCGTGCGTTTGATAGTAACCTGTTGATCTCCTTGAGAGATTGGTGCTGATCTGCAGGTGCCTGCCCTGATGGCATATTAGTTACCACACAGCTGTCTTGATTCCCGTGTTTTGCCGGTTCAAACTGCGGTTCCTCGTTGGGACTGGCAGAAGATTCATCGTGCTCGTCCGCTCGAACGCGTTTCAAAGAAACTTCTGGAACTTTGGGGCGTTGTCTCTTTGCCGGGTTTCCCTTGTACGGAGCGTCGTAAGTAACGGCAAGATACTGATTCCTACGCATTCGCTGTCGACCTGCAGTAGAATCAACCTTGTTGATGTCGACGGAGCGACGATTCGTAGACGTCACTCTGCCACCGGAACCTTCCAGAGCTGTCGCTGAAGATTGTGAATCGTCGAGCCGTAGCTCTTGCAAAGAATCAGTGGCCGAGCCAACTTCAGGATCCTGCATTTGTCGAATCTGTAACTCTTGCCGAGCTAGCACAAGGGTTGGAGAGGTGGATCGCGCAAGACGTATGCAGAAATGTACCGGATAGGTGGTATATTTGAACTGGACACTGGTGAAATGCAACGGTTACAATTGCTTTGAACACCGGATTCAGCTTATTGAATGTGGCTAGCCTAGCATTTGACTTAGAAGATTCTGATTCAGCAGTGCCGAATGCGTGCCTCCCACATTCTGACGGACACGGGATCCTACCCGACATACAATGCGCTTTCACCAATTAGAAAGGTTGATTTGCAAAGTAAACCGATTGTGTTAGCGCAGCGATCTTAAAGTACTCTAGTATGGTCTGGAAAATAAGCTGGTTTCCTCTCACGACCGAGGAACATAACGTCGCCAACAGTTTTCTTTAGCGACGAGCATTACTCACTCGTGGGGAATCGCTCCATCCGGTATCCCAGAAAAAATCACATCCAGTTAAACTACATAACACACCCTTTATTTTTCGAATTCAACCTCAGAGGTACCTTGTGTTCCGAGCCCGGTTACCTTTCGTCATCATCCCGTTTGCGAAACTCGCTACTGTTAGAACCGTGACTCCTGTGGATCGCATTCACAATTTTCAAAGTGACGAGGGATCCGCTCACGAAGACCTCTAGAAGGATGTTTTGCAAGAACGCAGTAGTCTCAGGTGTGCATCCGAATCATTATTGTATTCAGTCACATTTCACAGGCGAAGTCGGAACGCAAAAATGCTGTTCTTCAGCTCAACTCTGGATTATTTTTACTTCAACCACTCTTGTTTCTTAGGTCCCCTTTGTCCTCTCTCGCTTCCAATTCTGCCATCAATTTGCGTATTTGTGCCTAGATTACCGTCTGTTTAGTCCTCAAAACGTCATTTTTCGCGAGAATTGCGAATTTCTCAGTTCGAAAGTGTGCATTTCCGGCCCGAAGTGCAGGCTGTTCAGCTCGAAGTAGAGCATTTCTCTCCTGTAGTTGTTGATTGTCGCCAAGAAGATCGAAAGTCGGTGCATTCGGCTTGACAGTACCTGCTTCTATCGAGGGCAGGGTCTGGTTATATATCATTTGGCGGAGAGCTTGTTTCAGATACCGAGACATCGGTCTGCCGCCGGATGGCATTTTGACAATGACGGGGGTCTTGTGTTGCATATTGTGTCGAGATGTCTATTGATCTCTCTGTGTCGTACATCCAGAAGATTCACTTTGTTCGTCTGGGCAAATATGCTAAAGGGAGACTGTATCGACTGTGAATTGGTGGAATGATATATACCATGACCAGCTTCCGGTGTACCAGGAACGAATGTGAAATATACAAACGCGGACTCAAAGCTTGCAAGGAGTCAATGCGGGTTCATCTCAGTGACCTCTTGCGATTTCTCAATGGTACTGCTATATTCTGAGACGGACTTCATGCATCGCCAACAGTAGTACCACGAAAACCTGTAATCAGAATCAGTCAGGGAGCCAACATTGGGAAGTGGCGTTCGCCGGGGTCGATACTTCTCCAATAAAGCACAATAGAGAATAGCTTCATTCTATGTCTTTCACTCACGAACTCCAGTTCCGTGAGCAGTATGTATATTGAAGGTTATCAGTGCCTCGCAATGCGAGGACCGTCTATAAGAGCATGCTACACCGCCGACATGTACCGTTTACCACGAACTAAGAGAATCATAAAACAAAACTCTGCAAGCAAAAAACGAAATCACGTATAAGTTAATAAAAGACTTTTATATTGTTATTTTACAGTTACGTGCAGTCTCGCTGACTTTAATTAACATATTCTGCCTGAATGATATGCGTAGCACTTATCAAGCACCAAACATCCTCACTTTCTTTCTGTTTCGCTAGCTCGAATTCGGTCCTGTCTTTTTGTAGCCTTTCCTCTGCAGCCTGCACTGCCTGCTCACGAATTGCAATTGCGTTGATCGTGGCATGGCTGGTGCGCCAGTAGTCCTCGGTCAGGGTCCGACAAATGCCTCCCATATGACGGTAATATGCTCGTAAGTCTGCATTGTACCCTCGCTCAACCGCATTTTTGTACTGCCAATGTTCAAATCTGGCGCGGCTTCTTGCTACTCGCGCTTGTGACTTGGTGAAATCAGCTTTTAAATTGTTCAAGGATCCGATATGGTTAAAGTTAGACACCAGGGAAGCTCTGAGATTGCCTTGTGTATGTGGTCTCTGCCTGGATGGCATATCGGAAGGACACGAGCTTGCACGGTTCCTGTTTTCACCCCGGTTTAAGGAGTTTGGCATCTCGTCAAGTATAGGAAATTCGCGGCGATGAACAAATAGAGACTTTTCCGAAGAAACTTGTAGAACGCTGTGATTGTTTCTATCCACGGCGACCATTGTCCTTGGGGTAGCTAATACGGCAGTCTCGTCCAGGTCCTTGTAATCTTCGGCAATGTGGTGACGTTCACGGGGAACGTTTCCTGGAGATTGTCCATTGTCTCGATTCTGTCTCTCTATAACTTCTTCAGTCAGTATCTCATAAGATCTGCCCATGGTGTGAAAATCCAAATGGGGCAATATTTCCGCGAAGGTTTTCGAATCCATCATATGTTCACTAGGCTAGCCAGTTGTACGCAACGCAGCAACTTAGGTAACTATAACGATGTGTCTGACCAGTTTCTTCCGATGAAATATCTCACTATTCCTCACGCAGCTTCCAGAAAAACCTATCCACTCTGATAGCTAGCTGTTCGAGATCCGCAATCTCGTTCTTCTTTGCCTCTATCTGCTCTCTCAGGTCGTGCATGACAGCCTCGTCGATGGCGACGGTAGACGTAGGAATTACGGGCTCCTCTTGTAAGCTCATGAGGCTAAACCACTCCATTATTCTGGCTTCCCAAATGCGGACGTTGATTGTCTCGATTCGTTGCATCAGGTCGCGAGTTTCAGTGTCTTCTCGTACTCTTAGTATCTTGTAAGACAACACCAGTCGTCGCCACGTCGCTGGATACACTTGACGGATACTGCTTTTCATCGTCGCGTGCGCAGTATTCTGTGGCCTGGCGCATGTGTTGCAGGCGTGGATGTCTTGGTGGGTGGAGGATGTACCAATTATGTGGTAGAGTTCAAGTAGTATACCTCACCTGTACCATATTTATAACCGTTCAGAAAAGCGGTCTAAGCCTATAGAATAAGGTAACCGTATCACGATGTGCTCTTCGTCCCTTCAAAACGAATGAGGCCTCGGCACAGACTATCTAAAAGCTGTAGATCATTTTCGATCTAACTCGGATTAGGCAACATGGGCTGCATTGGGCGATTTCGCATGTGGAATTACTCGGATTCCTGACGTGTTTTTAGTCATGTGCCGTGTACGCACGCATGTCGCTGTTATGCACACAAATCCCTTCTGAATCATCGTATCCACATCGAATGGGACTTCGTCTATAGAATTTCACTGCAAGGTAATGCTGCTCAGGTGACAAGCTTACTGCAATTTCAATTTGAGCATCGTATTCTGCAATGTTTCAACGCTCCCAGTCAGTCAGGCAAACTCGAGGTACCATGCTATCGTTCTACAGTGTTGAAGCAGTGTGTAAAGTCTCACTTATCATAGGGTTTCGTCAAAGTACAGATAGTGCTTCGAAACTTGGAACCAGACTCTATATCGACAATGCGCGTTCTCAGCCCGACAGTTAGCGCAAACGGTTCACAGTCGGATCGGCATCTGAGAATTGATTTGTTGTTGTTGTTCAAACGGTTCAACGGATCGTTTTACTGGCTCTTGTGATGTTTCATGGCTGAGTTCATTTGGTTCAATCTTCGTTGATTTGGGATCGCTGAACTGTTGGTGAACCGCCGTGGCCTGAGAAACCCGAATCCTTTGAAATACGTTGCTCAAAATGTGAACTCACCTCCCTGAGTGGCATCTATACCGCAAGCTCGCTGAGATGCTGGCATGTGAAGTTGGTGCAAGACAACAAACGTTGGTTGGATCGACTTTGCACTGGAACAGGAAACCTCAACCGGGCCAACGGGAAATTTGATCAAGGCTTTTAATATTAGTAACGGAGCGGCACTTTACCAAACACGAAATGCAGTAGCTTGGAAGTGTGGATGACGACTCTGGGGCTCAAGAGCGTGAGTAGCGAAGTCACAATTGATTTCTATTTGTGGACTGAGTGCAATTTGGAGATTCAAGGTATAGGTGGTTGTCTACTCGAAAGATATACAACCAATGCAATTTGGTGGAAGTCATGAAGATAAGATACCCTACGACGTTTTTGGCAGAAAAGAAACGCATGCTGTTATCATGTATGTTTGTGTCTCACACGAATTCACGTTCCTGCGTTGTAGCGGAGGCATTTAGTTTGTCTTGATCAATCATCATCTGGTGGTAGACGACCGTTTCACTGACCGACCGACTGGCGCTACATGTCACGACAGGTGGAAATTGATCAAGTACATGCTGCCAGGAACTACAGTTCGACGAGATCGCTTCCAAGATCCCACAGGTTCCATGGAGGAGCGCATGTCTAGGGATGGTGAAGTACGGCGGAACATTGATAGAGTTGGTGTCAAGTATGGCATGGACTCAGGCCAGTGCGCACCGTATTATTTACAAGCTGGGCTGCAGCGACTTTGGCTTCATGGCATTTGTCTAAGGGAAACGCCAATTGTTTCCATAAGGAATCCAGAAACTAAACCCGTATTTTCATGAATCATGCAAATCCATTGCGTTGATATTCTACAATGCGTCACAATTTTCCAATTTTCACGACCAAAGGCATTGTTTAAAACCGGGGATAACGACGATTTCTGTATTCAATTGCGCAACGTTGCCAGAAACATTTCCCAGTACCCTCCACTCTTATGCATACGCTCAGAAAAATCAAAGACCCGATCCCAGTTCCGTAATCATCTCATCCAGAACCGCATCGACCTTCTCGTCATACGCCTCCGGGTCACGAAACTCCAGCCTCGCCATCCGCCGCACGAACGGCTCGCACCCCGGTCCGTATCTCAGATGGCCGATCTTTCGTTCCATCTGGAAAACTTCACACTTTGTGTCGAAAAACGTCTCTCGTATCTCTCGCAGATTATTTTTGTACTCGGCATGCTGCTTGACCAGCTTCGCCAGCTTGACATTTGCATTCTTGATGTCTAGGTTCAATTTCGCGGCCATTTGAGATTTTGAGAGGGTCGCATTCTTGGTGGGTTCGTTCAATTTTGCTTTCATTCGAGACTTCGATAGCTTGGCTTTCGCATTCTTGGTGTCTTCGTTCAATTTCGCGGCCATTCGAGTCTTCGATGGGGTTTCGTTCGATTTCGCGACCATTCGGGTCTTGGAACGGGTTTGGTATTTGTGAATAGGAGCCATGATGCTGGTGCGAATGTTAGAGGTGGTAAGAGTTTGACGGGGTTAGACGTGGTACCGGAAAGTGTAAGACGTTGGAAGTTGACTGTACTGTTTTCGAGGGGTTGATGGTTGTTATGAGGTCTGGTGCCGCAGTGTGCGTGGAGTGCCGACGACTAACGGATGATGAACGCGTTGAATGAGCGGAGCGCGATTGAATTTAGGGGATCTGCCTTCACATGTTTGCAGAGATTCGCGGGTAGTACAAACGAGATTGAAGCAAGGTGATGTCTGCAGTGCAGTATTGAAACATGTGAGGAATGAGAGTGTTTCTCATATACGATGGTTCCGGTGGTAGAGGAATCTGTCGATGATTGAGGTTCTCAAGCGTCATGAACCTAGGAGGATGAATAACTAAGTTGAAGATGAACAATGTCATCTGGGGCACACGGTTTCATGAAAAGCCACACGAATCATCAATAGTCTCCACAATACGGTTCAGTAGGCTGTATTGTGCCGCAAACCGCCATCCACGTCTCGAAAGCTAAGGTTTGACATATACCGCAACTGGGACCAAAGCACTTGTGAAACTGGTCCATGGTTAGAATGTGGTATTCAATGAAGCGTATCTTACAGATCCACGATGCATTTACAATCCAAAATTCAGTGAGAACGCCGGCAATACAGAATCTGGCCAACAGTTTGTCAGAAGAACGCACAACGTACGGTGGTATTCTTGAAATCGTTGCCGAACTTGGACCGCCAATTTGCAGGAATGTATATGTTCTGACCGATACACCAAGGTTTCCGGTTGGCCAACTGGTCGACCAATATAACAAGGGATCGACCGATAGGTCAACTGGTCGACTAGTTGGCCAACCGGAAATCTTGGTGTATCTTTCAACCAGTTGGCCTACTGGGCAACTCTTTGAGACTTAGCGGATAGTAGATGGTTAGCTCCACTACAGAGCCGGACCTTCAGCCCCTTGGTAAGAAATAATACATTCAATTATTCTCTCCTGACGATGAATTTTAGTTTCAAATAAAGCCAGACTGATCCTGAGTTTAGCGGTACTACTCAAAAATATTCACCGTGCAACAAAGACCAGATCATGTGAAATGGATATCGCTGTTGGTACATATTACTAGGCCGCTGCATTAGATGTCATTTTCACAGCGCTATCCTCGACTACTGTGCAATATCGTTACTTCTTGCGAAGATTAGGCTTTACCAAACATAAGGTGCTCAGGCTTCCTGCCATGTTCTTCGAAAGCGGGTTTTTACTAACTATCTTGAGTGCACATCTTGGTGTATCCGTCAGAACATATATATTGTCTAAAACCAAGGTCTCATACATGGTTTGGTTGGATCTGCGAAGTAAAATGCACCGTAGGAGGTTGTCTCGCTATACACGACATTTCCATCGTCACTGTGTAGCTACCAACCGACACGATGTATATCGATTGTGATAGGAATCTGGTCACATTATATGTCGTTACAGTAAAGAACGTGCGTAAAATCATAGGGATATTTGTATTCGTCGTTGCTATTCTCCAGACGTCGCAATTGATATTTTAACAATTCCAGCAGAGCGACAACCTCAGATCCTTTCCCGTATGACCAAACAGAGCTTACTTGATGTTGTTGAGGAATTTTCTTGCGAAATGCCAGTGCCTACGAACGTAATTTGTCTTTGCGAAGGTAAACACCAGCGACAGGATCAACGCTGCAAAAACACCAAAAAAAAATAGTTAGCGACTGCTGCCGGACAGGCACAAATTATCAATGCCCAGACATTTTGATGACCGATATTCCATGCTAAGTTGTACAACCCATGGTCGTTTCGAGTAAAAAAAAGATACCAAACCCCAGCTTCCCAAAACCCATAAACTTCACGAAAGATCTCTTTCACGACCGTTAATTGCGAGCCGACCGTTCCACAGATTGTTTGACGTGTTGAAGATACCTATGCGATTCCCCAGCTCAGTGGTAGCTGGATGTCCTGCGGAAGCATCTCCAGGCGGACCTCTGCGGGCAGGACATCTTGTACCTCGTCGTCTTCCGACGAGTCGTGGTCCAAAACGAGCATCATGAGAGTTTTCTCGAGCGCGGTAATGTTCTTGCGGAGCTCTACGAGCTCATCGCTTGCCTTCCATACGTTCTTTCGTGCCCGCACAGCGTCTCTTTTTGCCATAGCCGCTGTGCGGATCAAGCTCCCCAGCTTGCGCTTTTTCCAATGAGTCTTGTAAAAATGCCTCTTCTGACGCCTGGTCCGCGCCCGGACCGGCGTTTCACCTGTGAGATGTTCTATCTCTTCCAAAGCTTTTTGGACCGCCTGATGGCGAGCGCGAAACTCCCGGTTCGCCGTGGAGGCTTTACGTTTCCGATGGTGGAATGCATCCACCGCGACGAGCCACAGCTCGGAGTACGCTTCCAACGCTGCCTCGGCTGCTGCGACGCTCGTATATGCTTGATATGTTGGGTTCATTGTCTGTCTGGTGATGTTAGACTGTTTATAGCTGGGTGGGTAGTACTCTGGTGATTACAGGTAACACTTCGGCTATGTGGTAGATTTTGATATGTGCAGTGGTCGTAGCTCAGGAAAAAGTTCGATGCGTATCTGAAATCTGGTGTCAGAGGTGGTGGAGGCGAAGTATTTATGAGAATAATGGAAGAAATGAGTCACAGGAGTCACCCATGTCGTCAACGTAATGCGGCCATACTATTCCTGAATGCAATTCAAAGTATCGCATGTGAATCCGTGAATCGTGAATTTCAAAAGTGGGTAACTCTCAAATGACGTATCCCAATCTGAACCACTCCTCGTGCGAAAACCTGTATATGTCGTCATAATCGTCTGCTCCTATTGTACTCTCTTAGTCAAGGCAGCTTGTTCCCCAAGTTATTTTTGCAAAGCCTGCCGTAGACCAACACAATTACTCAGGGCTATACACGGTTGTGTTGTTTTATTGACATTGTGGCCATCAGTCAAAAATAAAAATCTCCCTTATTCAGAGAAAAAGATTATAAGATAACTGTATTTATCGCACTGACATAAAGCTGATTGGATGCATCCAGAATTTTCGGGACGATGTCTTCAAAATGACGATACTTCCACAGGGTGCTTCAAGTGGCTTTACAAGCTCGACTCATCTTGAATTACGTGAGGTATTGCTCGCAGCAATGTTGCACATATGAACTGTGACGGCATGTGTTGAACGTATAGTAATGTGCTCAATGGCATATGCATAAATGTGTGTATTGTACAGGATAAGCAGAGAAGAGCAGAGCAGAGCAGAATAAGTAGCCCCCAGGAGAACCGGACCCAAATGACAAGAAACCGAATCATCGGTGATGCAGGATTACACAACAGCATGGTTCGGCGACAACTCGATGACGGTCGTGATACACAGCACTGAAAATGGATCCTGCATTGGGGACCGAACGAAACGCAATGTCTGCACCAGAGACAAAACGAACAGTACATTCACCATATCGTGCGATTTTTAAACCTTTCAGTCATGATTGTAATGGATATGGACGTCTAGGAGTGAGTACATAACGAGAACGAGCACAAGTAATAACAATATTAAAAGCTCTACATTGATCTAATAGAGCCCAAATGCTCACGCCGATGACAGAACAATTATTCGTTGTAGTAACGATAGTACATTGGTTGCTTGCAAAACATAACGTAGCTCTCGGAAATGCACTTGGGAAATATTCCAACACCAACGCTCACGGCAAGGATTCTACTCAGTATCAGTATACTGCCGAACAACCGTGCTATGAAATAGCCCACCTCTATCTGCCACTAGGCCGTTCGCCACGTAAGGGGCTTTTTGCACCGCCTGATGGCGAGTGCGGAACTCGCGGTTCGCCGCGGAAGCTTTACCTTTCCGATGATCGAATGCATCTACCGCGACGAACCACAGTTCGGAGTACGTCTCCAGTGCTGCTTCGTGGGCTGCGACACTCGTGGATGATTGGTCTGTTGAACTCATAGTGTCTGGGAATGTTAGACTGTTTTGCGGTGGGTGGGGAGTAGCTAGATTACGAGCAAACATTTATGTGGTGGAGTGGATTTCGATATTTTAAGGTGTCGTAGTTGAATGACGAGGGCGGTGCGGATCGGGAATCTGCTGGCTGAGGTAGTGGGGCGAAGCGTTTATGGGGATGGGGGAATCAAGGAGTCGGCGGAGTCACGAATGGCGTCGTCGCATTGCGGATACACTGTTTCCGACTCTGATTTCGAGGACTAGGGGAAGTACTACAAGTAGGGTCATGCAACCTGAATTGCAACCGTGAGTCGCTCTCAAATGACGTAGTGCAATCTCACACACTCCTGGCGCGTCCGGAAGCCGGTCCGTGCCGTCATCATCGGATGCGTCAGCCTCCATAGTACTTTCACAGTCAAATCGTCTTGTTCCCAGACGACCTTGCTTTTGGACCTCCTCTCGTCAATCAACTAATCTCTCCTTGGCTACACACGGTGGGGTACTTCCCGTACAGCTGGGGCACGTTTAGCGCTAGATCTCGAGGTGAAAGCTGAGACCAGATCTAGAATCTAGGTTGTGCCCGCCAGAACATGAGCAAAAGCTTCGGATTGCCCTCAGAATGAAGTGTCGGTTCTGTACCAGGGGGGGAAAGTGGGGTGTGCACAGACATGTCCAGCTATTTCGGCACAAAAGAGCGCCCCGACTGCATGAGCCAGTACCTGCGATTCATCTTAAACAGAATATTTTGAAGTAAAACCGACCTTCCTGACCTCTACCTTACAGGTTCGGTCTAACTCAGTATCTGAGCGTCATCTGGGATCTGAACAGGTCCCAGCCATACGGGAAGTACTCCAATGTGTTGGTTTATCGACGAAGTCATCTTCCAGTAACAGAAGAAGAAACGCCTTTATTGAGACAAACCGATTATGAGAGAGCTTTACCAATCGCATTGAAAGGACGCTGATTGGATGCATCCAGAACTTGAGGGATGTGTTCTTAAACTGTCGATCCTTACACCGGGTTCTGCCGGACGGCTTCACCTGATTCACTGTCCATCACCTAGGGTATTGCTCGCAGTACTTTTGAACTCATATATAAATTGTGACAGCGTGGTTCGGGGAAAACCCAATGACGATCGTGATCAAAGGCACTGAAAATGCATCTGGCATTGGCGACCAAACGAAATGCCGGGTCGTTACTTGATACAAATCGGACAGTAAATGCCCGATATAGTGCTTTTTTGGAATCTTCAGTCGGGATCATCATGAACGCGAGGCAGAGGATTCATTACATTACGAGAACGACCAAAAGAAATAACATATTGACTCGATGTATGTGTATCAAAAAGGTAAAATGCTTACAAAGATGAAAGTACAATTATTCGTTTCAATAACGACAGTACATTGATTGCTTGCAGAACAGCACCTAGCTCTCGACAGTCTGCATAAAACAAAGTTCAAAAAACTGCTCAAGACAAAGTTTCGATTCAGTGTCAGTACATTGCCGCCGAATCTTGCTATGAAATTGCCCACCTCTCTGTGCCACTAGGCCGTTCCCCACGTCAGCTCAACCCAGAGCCGGTCCGGAATCTTATCCGGCGGCACCTCCTCGTCCATGCCCCCCAAAATCTCTCCTGCCTCCTGAACTTCCATCTTCACCGCCTCCGTCACCACGAGATTTTCCAATCTGGTAAGTTTTTGTCGCAGCGGATATATCACCATCTTGATTTTGAAAATCTCACGCCGCAGCTTTCGCAGATCTGATTTTGCAATCGCAGATCTGCGCAGCATGCCCTTGATCTTTTGCTCCTCACAATGCACTCCGTAAAACTGGTCTTTGTGGCGCCGGGTGCGCGCACGCACCGGGCATTCGCCTCGGAGGTAGTCGATCATGTCTTGCTGGTCTGTAACGGCCTTTTGCTGGGCGCGCAAGTTGAGTTTCGCGGGGCGGACTCTGGTTTCCAGGTGGCGCCATCTGGCCACCGCCTTTACAAACATTTCGTATGTTAAGTCTAGTGCCGCTGAGGCGCTGGCCGCCATGGTGAGTGCTTGCTTGGAGGTATTCATTATGTCTCTGGGAATGTTAGACGGTTTCAGGTTGATTGAGTGGTGGCTTGAGTTTCACTGATTGAAGGTTTTGATATGGTAGATATTCGATATGTGCTATTGTCGAAGTTCAAAGACGAGTGGTGCGTATGCGAAATATCCTGGCAGAGGTCGTGTCTGAGCTCCGCAAAGTTTTCTTAAAAGGAATGCCTCGTGTGAGTCACATTGTGGCTACACTATTTCAAAGTGCGATTTGCAGTGCGTCAGAAACAATACAAAGTAAAACCTTGTACGAAATTGAATGGATTGTAGATGACGCATCCTCATGGTCACTCCGGTGACTCCACCGGAAGCGTATTCAGTATGTATCGGTCGGAATGAGTCTCAGTACATCTCGGCATCTTCGGTATCGTGGCATAGTCCTTGATGATAGTAAGATTTTCGACAAGTTTCGAGATTGGACATACGATCTGTATCCATTCTTTCTTCAAGATCCAAGAAAGTCTAATCGACCAAGGCAGCCTGCGCGGCTAATGGTAGCCCGTAGTTCAAACGATGATCTATGAAGGATCACCGGCCACATTGGCAGCTTACTACTAGCCGACGAATCGTAAACACGTTTGAAAGGCTCTGGAATGACCGCTGTTCCTGCTGTTGAAGATCAACAGGTGTATCCACTAGCGACACGCATGTGTTCTTTGCTCAAGACGGAAATAGTCAAATCAAGAATACAAAAAGCACGAGAAACGAAGTTGCAAAGCCAACTTTGTCAATAGAATACACTCAACACTGACTAGATGCATCCAGAAAATTCTTGTGAGCTTCACAAGCATACCAAGTTATGATTGTTAGAACATCTATGGTCGATGCACTCGATGAGCTGCTGAAAATATGAACTGTCACGGCATGGATCGGCGAGAAATGGAGAGTTCCCGTGACAAGGCGCTCCGGCGAGACATCCTGCATTGGAAACCACAGATAGAGGCAAGACAAACGCATCGTCCATGGATTGAATATACAGATTGTTATCGAGTTTGAGAAGTTCTGCAACGTAGATTCAATGTTGACGTGAGGACAGCGAACATGAAGAACAGAGTGGCTACAAGCGGCATACGAAATCAACTGAGTAGCATGCTTTGCGCTGATGAAAAGTCATGTTTTTACTTCTTTAACACAGGGACATTCACCGGCGGACCTCATGTAACTTTCGAGAGTACATCACGATGATAGTGACAATGGACGGAACACAAATGAGCAAGTTTTTCATGATTCAAAATTACTACAACATCTGAAGTATCAACGTTTGCTAGTTTTATTTGATGCATGCGTAGTTGTGGCCGATCTCAGTACGGTCTTCTCTTACGGAACCGTAACAAACTTTGAACAAAACTGGATATTTAGCGGAGCCTAAACCGTCAGAACATGGAGGCCTTCAGAAAGCGACATCTATAGATTACCGTCTCATCCCAATAGAATCTTCGTCATATCCCCACTCTGCCCAAACTTGATCAAGTAACCGGTCCATCATGGGATCACTCCCAAAAAGCTGCTCGTCCAGTGCCTTGTTGTTCGAATCGATTTTCGTCTTCTGTTTCTTGATTTTTTTATCTAGTTCTGAAACAGTGGCTTCCTTTTCAGCGACGTCTTCTTGTAGATCCGCTAGCTGGGCCTCGACTGCCGCAGTGTGCGCCACCAGTGCTGCCAGCCTTTCTTCTGCGTTCTTAATGTCTTGAAGCATTTCGCTCAACTTCGCCGTTGCGGTCGTCGAGCGTGTTTGATGGCGGTGAGGTGTACTCATGATTTGTGGAATCGTTTGATTTGTTCGATGTCGTGTGAGCAGGAGGTGGCACTTCTTGAAGATGGATGTTGTGGATGGTGATAGCAGACCTGCGTTCTGAAAATGTTTGAACAGCTTAACGTGTTGGAGCCTGACGAAGTCCATGAAAGTATCGCGCTGCAGCTCTGACGCATCGATATTTCTCAGCCCACGTCAGTCGCAGCTGGGCTACATCCTCTGAGCTCTATGAAAAGGTTGGATGATAAACTCTACGGTAGAGTATTAATATTGTAATGTCTCCAGGACAAGACAATTTCGCGGGACAGTGCGACCTGAAAAGCACACCTACTTTATTTCGGTTTTAGACAAGTCCGGGATGGATTAGACGAGATCAAAGTAGACTGAACGCTTGTCTAGAAGCGGAAATACGTCATTTCAGTCTGAGAGTTTCAGAAGAGGTCAGGATGATCACAGAGAGCACCTTATGCTCGAATGGAATAACCCTATCCTATTTTATATTACGGGGAACGGCGATATTCTCAGAAAAGACAAGAGGAACAGACTGTAGCTCCAGGATATAGGACGATTATTGTGTTTGACATGTTGTTACATGTAGCGGTTTTTAGGGCAATACATCATGCGAGCCGATACGAAGCAATATAGCATGGCAACAAGTACAGGTATGGGTTAGCACAGCGTTACGCCTTGCGCAGATGAAAAAACATTGTTGCTCTTTTACAATGCTGGTACGTTCATCAATGTCCCTGAATAGATCACTCGTTTGCTTTCGGGATGACGGTACCATAAATCTGGCGTAATCGACGAATAGGAAGAAACATAGGACTACTGATATCAAAAGTGAAACGGATATAAGAAGTAGCATATTTGCCGTGTTTTATTTTTCGTAGGTTCTCAGCTGTGTGACATTGAGCAACATCCGATACTGAACGAATTCTGAAGAGCTTGAATATGAACAGTAAAAGCGGGTTCATCTTGTATATTTAACTGCGCCTCCCGATGGACTCTTCCGTATATCCCATGTTTGCCCACATCTCGTCCTGTAGAATGTCCATCCACTTGTCATCTAAAGCCAGCTCCTGCTCCAACTTTTTCTTGTTTTTCTGTATCTTCTTATCTAATTTCAAGACAACGGCTTCTTTCTCACGGACTTCTTCTTGAACAGTCACGAGCCTCGTTTCGAATTTCTCCGTCTGCTTAGCCACTTCAGCCAGCCTTGCTTCGGCGTTCTTGATGTCTTCCAAAATTTCAGTCAGAGTCGCCGTTGCCGTGCTTGTGCGTGTTTTGTAGCGGGTATTGGTAGTCATGATGTGGTCGAGGTGAGCTCCGGTCAACGATGCAGACTGATGTAGTAACGCTGGGATATGAGGGTCGTGTATCGTGATCGTGGTTTGAAAACTGTTCCCGAACCTTCTTACCTGTGCTGGACCCGCTGCAACTTCAGGAGGGGCTGGACCCGCTGATTTTACCCATTCGATCTTTTCAGCCTGGCTTACTCGCAGCTAGGCTACAGGGTGGGTCAACATTGTAGGATAATCTCATCAGTAGAGTATTGTAATATCATCAGGGCGAGACAGTTTCTCACTCGGCGACAAATGAACACCTACGGTTTTGCACTTTGTCACAGGTCGTGGATGGAGTATACGAGATTATAGTAGAATGAACGCATGACTAGATGCGAAAGGACTTCGTAACAGTCAGAGAGCTCGCTCTTACTGTTTTCGGCACTTGTTCGAGCTGGAGCCGCAGTTTCGACCCGTTCAATGGCTTCAGCCCGCATGATATATGATGAGCCAGAAGGCTTTCCAACAGTCCCTAGTAGGCTACAGCCCGGAGCTCATCAGTCGCTGCACGATATTCTCTTCATAACAGTGTCAATTCGATGTGTCGAGTATAATACCTTTTCTCATGACAGTTCGGCTTAAAAAAGGACAACTTCTTGATGACAGTTTTTCAAAAGACTTCGGGGAGTATACGAGATTTTAGTAGAATGAAAGCGTGAAGTAGAGCGGAAAGACTTTCTTCGGTGACACAGGTTCAGTATCATCCGTTGCGAAGATTGGAGAAAACACATGAGGTTCATATCGAAAGTTTCCTGATGCGGAGAAATTGATTAGGGGGGTGAATATATATGACGGAACCTCCGTCATCACGATAGGAGAGCGCACAGATAAGCGAATCCGCACGTTCAGCATCGGCAGACTCGAGGACGACGGCGTCTGTTGGGCAGTACAGCGCTGTTGAAATTCTTTCACGTCGGCACGAATCTTCGATATCCTCATATGAGTCACTACATAATCCGAGACATGAGCGCGGCGGGCTAGCTGTTGAACACTCTGCAAGCCTACGACTCAAGCATTCAAGCTCTCGACTTCACACTGTCAGGAAGCTTTGCAATAAGGATGGTCGATGCACTTGACTACCCCACACATTGATGCGGAGCTTAAGAACAATCACAGCATGCCTTGACACGCAGGAGAGCGAGTGGCATAAACGGACATGTCAAGACGTCTCTTATTCACCATCACTAAGGATCAATTTCCATGTCAGAGGCCACGGAAGCGGACAGAATTCTGGGGATTGAAACTTTTGATAATGTTCAATTGTTTCACAGAGAACACGCATGGGGGAGAATTCCCGATAAAAGCTCTCACGAAGTACCGCATGGCGAAAGCCATCACTCTTCTCGAACAGAGCTCACTTTCTGGCACACAAAACAACATGTTCGCACATTGCTAACCATAACAGAGTCAGTAGCGGAATCCATTCCGTATTTTCCGGGACCATAGTGCGGTCACAGTGACGTCATGAATTAGCATAGATTTAATGCTGACAATTTAACTATGATTTCAAGTAACCGTTTCTCCCTGTTGTTTTTGTACTCTGTTCGTCGTTCTCTTCAATCGGAATAAGTTTGTTTAATCAGTGAACAAGATGTCATCCTCGACGAAACCTGAATAGTTAGAAAATAGAAGGTAGTTGACGATATGTATTCCGTTACCTTCTGTGACCGATCGAGTCTTCGGTATATCCCATGCTCGCGAAGACCCCATCGAGCAATCTGTCCATCATTGGATCATCCGCGCTGAGCTCCTCGTTAAGTGTCTTTTCAGTCCTCTCGGCTTTCTTCTTCTGTTTGAGCATTTTCTTGTCGAGATTGACGACGGCGGCTTCTTGTGCGATGACTTGCTCTTGTAGGTTGGCGAGCCTGCCTTCAACGGCGGCGGTCTGTGCAGTCAGCTCTGCCAGCCTTGCTTCCGCATTAGCAATGTCTTGTAAAGTTTCTTTCAATCTCGAAGTCGCTGTAATAGAACGCGTTTCGTAACGGTTATTGTTGCTCATGATCTTTGTTGTGTTTGGACCCAAGACAGAGGTTGTAGATGGTGATACGAAATATCGCAATTACAGCTCAATGTGTTGGAGCCTCTTTCAATCTAAGAAATGCTGGCGCCACAGCTCTGACCAATCGAAGTTTTTCAGCCCGATGAAGTTGGAGCTGGGCTACAGCCTCCGAGTTATAAACCTGTACCAGGTGGACAATAATATCTGCAGTAGAGTATTACAATGTTTGCAGGACTATTCAGCGACAAAAGCAGACTTCTATATTTCGGTTTCCACGATTCGTCGATGGAGTATACGAGATTATAGTAGAATGAACGCATGTCGGAAAGCGAAAAGAACTTCACCTCGGTCGGAGCGTTCGACAAGACGATGGAAACATGAGACAAGGCCGGAACCCCATATGAAAATCAAATGACTACGTATCCGGATAAAATTGACCTGAAAGCCGATTTGATGGTGATCAGCTTTGATGGTGATCAGCTAGTTGCAGACATCTAGCTTGAGCGCCGTCTGGTAAGAAATAGAGCGCAGTCGAACGTGTTGCAGGTCGGCTCCGATCATCGATATCCCAATATCGGTTTCCTGATACGTGGCCTAATTTGCGTTTCTGGCTGATTGAGGGTTCCAGTGTTTTTTCCTGTGAAAACAACTGAGGTTTGCCGTGAACTATGCCCGATGCCCCTCACGCACGGCACACAAGTAGTTTCTCTTGTCAACAACGTGGTTGTGGTCTACGACTCTAACGTCCTTTCCTTGATTTGGCACAACGACTCAAAACTCGGACTTGGCTCCTTCATCACTCATAGATTACATCGGGAAGACTCATGTAGCCTGTACCACGTGTCGGCGTTCTTCGCGTATCGCCATTGACATCACGTGTTGCCTCATGTACCGACAAACACTGGAAAATGACACCAGACATTTAGGTCGAGTGCGCCAATACGGGGCATGATTAACATACACACATGCTAAGAGGAACGTACAGCGAAAGGTGGCGCTACTTACACGTCAATGAAATATTCATCAGATGCATGAACAACGGACGATTTTGATTCTCCACGCATGGACTTTCGTGATGGAATATTTTCAGGTCTGGGTTGTAAGATTGAAGTATCCATCAATGTGAACATTGGTGACAGGCTTTCATGATTCTTTTTTTTTAAGTAACGGACTGCGAACTGTAAACGACTCGTCTTTTGTGAAGTTCGCTGGAGAATCCTACACCTGAGACCGATATAAACAAAAATTGATGATACACGACGAACAGTGATTGCAATTGATACAGGTCCACACGGATGGCTTAATGGAGGCCATCCGATCAAAACAATATCGTAAAATGCAGCAAGTGTGAATGAGGAGAAAATGTTGTCACATTTATCTAACCAACCGTTAATTCCCGAAGTTTCCGATCAAGTATATCCATGTTTTGTTGAATTTCACCCTAACGTTGAACCGCTATTCGCGATTCTGTACAGCATATATTGGCAATCCTAGTAAGATACTCTGGTGGAAGACGTGTGTGAGACAATGAATATCAATGCCTCTGTCTGTTGCGGATGAACCGTTCATCATACCCAAGCTTTGCGAATACCTCATTGAGAAACACGTCCATCATATCTTCACTGATATTGGCCTCCTCATTCTATTGATGATTAGTAGTCTCAGCTGTGTTTCTTTTGCTTTGCCACTTACTATAACTTCAAGTTCGTCTATCTGTTCTTCCAATCACACGATTTCTTGTTTCTTCTCGACCACTTGTTGTTGAAGATCTTGAAGATTTGCCTGGACGGCCGTGGTCTGCACGGCCAGCTGCGCCAACCTCGCTTCAGCGTCCTTGATGCCTTGTAACATCGTATTCAACTTCGCCTCCGTGCTCTTCGCTTGCGTTTGATATTTATGGTTGGCACTCATCATATCTTCGTGGTAGTCAGAGATGACGTAGCTATGTCAAGACGTAGGTGGTACAGCTCGGTGGTGGAGGTTGTGCTGCAGGTGATCATCGTTGTGGATGCCTTGCCCGAACTTTTATGTCGTGGCGTTGCCACCAGTCCGCAGCGGGCTGAGGTCCCAATCAAAATGAAAAGTACGTGATATTGTCAGCGCTGAGCTCACACGTATCTTCGAGAGTACATCTTCTAACGTATAGTGGCTTCCGTCTCCGAGAGTGGTACAGAGGTTGGAAGATCGGACTCTTGAGTAGAGTTTGAAATTTGTGAGGGGCATTCCGTTTTCTCGTCATGGCTTGGTTTTCACATGATATGTTTACTAATTAAGGGAGTGTGGAAGAATATATTGGAATACAACTGTTACAGGAAGTATGCATGACGTGCTTCCATAGTGGTTTCATCAACTGCTGTGGGGTTGAGAGAGACAACAGAATGCGAAATTCATCGAATTCAGACTAAGCAAATGGAATACCGCCAGTTGAGCAATAAACAATAACGATCGAGCCTTGTCTGTTATGGGACTGATCGTGATAAGAGATCGGTACATCTAGAGCAGCGTTAATTTTGACGACGCTGCGTGGTAGGCAGAGTACAGTGGTGCGAATATCAACACTGCCCTAGCGACGATGTTGGGAATCAATAGCCTTATAACATTGGTGTGTTATTTCTTGTACGATCGAGAAAAGCAAACTTGCGAAAATAAGTTCATTTGATTATATGTATCTCAGGACGCGGGTAGTAGATCTTAGATAGACAGAGCATAGACCGACTTTGGTTTCTGGATAAACCGTCACTGCGTTATCCTTCTTTTCCCAGATATAACCGTTGGAAGACAATCGCCTGACAGTTTGACAGCATTACATCTTCCTACTATCATCTTCCTGTAACCGTGACTGATTGCGTTCCCGCATCTTTCCTTGACTATATGTATGTTCAGGCTGGATTTCTTCGACTTTCCACCCACACCGGTTCCGTGCTTCAAACAAGAGCTTTGACCGTACAACTCATGCTTTACTCTGTCTAAAGCAGCCACATGGATCCATTGAACAGTTTGGAGCTGTCTTCGATGTGAAAAATTGTTTGCACCGCCATCTCCCCCTCTTTGCAGTCAGCTCAGTAATCATCAGACGTTTCCGAATATGGAACGCATAGCCAGTTCTCTGCGCGCGCACATGTCAACCTAAGATCCGACGTAGGTCGACCACTCTCAAAAACATTGTGTATAAGAAACCAGCATTTATCATCGCGGAACGTAGAGGAAGCGAAAGTCTGAAACAATATGGCTATGGTATTGTATGATAGTGCGACTTTCTTGGTTGTCTATACCTGATTGAACGAACGAATCGTTTCATAATATCATTGATCTCATCAGCGATGAAGCTGAGCATATACCATATGCGATACTCGTAGCTTTGTTTATCATTTTATTCCACCAAAGTACATAATGACGAGTCAAAGCACAAAATGGTGAAATAGACACACTTCAAAAGCTAAAGGCCGTGTGGATTCGTAACACCTTGTATGGTTCCACAGTAGCTGAGCAGTAGACACTGATTCAAGGTTTTCCTCAAAAAATACTTTAACGATGTGTTTGACCGGTTTCTGGTGCGTGCTCACCTGACGTTCTCACTGTTCCGCCTCCTACTTGGAGAATAAAGTTTCAACCTCGATCTTTATATTTTCGACATCCGAAATTTGTTTCTTCTTTACAACGACTCTTTCGTTCAACTCGTGAAGTTCGGTTTCGGCATCGGTAGTCTGCCTGGCCAACTCAAGCAGCCGTCCGCCCGCTGTCTCGATCTCTTCAAGTATGTTGCTCAACGCTGTCCTTTTGCTGCCCGGGGGGGATTTATAGATTTCCGGGCGCTCGAGATCTGGAAGTTCCTTCTTCATCCCCGCGATCTTCTTGTTGAGGTCTTCAAGTTCGCATTCGGCACTGACGATCTCAGCGGCTAGCTCGAGCAGCTGTCCTCCTGCATTCTCAATCTCCTGTAAGGTCACGCTCAGCTTGGGCGTCTCCATGAATGGGTCTGATCCACTTTCGGTTTTGTTGCGGTCGTGTTTGTCTTCCGGCTCGGTCAACTGTGGTTGCGGCGAATCCTTTGAACTGCTTTCTGTATCCATAATTTGTGTGTCGTGTTACCCTCAATCGTTTTTCACTGTACGGGCAGAACAAAGGTGACGGCGTTGTCGGGCCACAATAGGCACGGCTCTAGTCGAGGCAAGGTAGTATAGCGTTCGTGAAAAACATTCCAGAGCTCTTGAAATGGTGTGATGAGTCGCTTTGGTGGGTAATTTGTGATAGACCTTGAGCAAACATTGTTCACAAAAATTGCAGGGTTCCTGAGTGTTGAAAGGTACTTGGGGGACACCACTGTTGCCTCGCCGATCTTGTGGACTTTGTTTTCACATCCTGGCGGCATAGAGTCACAATACACCACCGAAATGTTTTGCTACGCCTAGCTTGCGCTGCCGACATCACATACAAGCCGACACAAAGCAGGTCTACTCATCAAGTTCACATCAGTTTAATATGTTTGAACATGTACTATACACTATATATTGTCATTGTGAAAGTCAGTACCTCAAAAGAACATCGACAACTGCATACAGGTTTCTAACTTTTCAACATTCTGGTAAAGGGCAAGCTCTATACTGCGTTGCATGAGGAGTGCACCTCCTTGCGAATTCAATCGCGATGAGCGACTTGTACATCTAGCCCTTCTGCCTTCTTCTACGCAGTATAGTACTGCCAGAATTGTCGCACGTCGGCACGAAATAACGATATCCCGGTCACTGTCGCTAGAGATTGTTAATTTATCAAAGTCGTGATGCCATTTTTTAAATAAATTGGTTATAGCACGTTTTCGATCATGTGGTTCCACAGCTAGAACGTACCCATACGTTTAGTGTTTCTGCTCCAAGACGTTTACTGTCCGTTTCAACAATGTTCACCACGCCTGGAATGATTATGAATGACAATAGCCCAGGATTTTTGCCGACATCAATCGTTTTCGATATCGGTATACATGACCGTCGAATGTGGTTGATTTCAGCGTCTCTGATATTTTGCTGGTCGCCATCCGATTGACCGAACCTAAGAACGAAAACAATTCTATCAAATACCTTGTTGTAACTTTGCGGACGAGAACTGCCTTGAACCAAACGAGAAACCACAGAGATAAATTAACACGGGAAAATCACAGGGAAAGAAGCCGCGATTGGAATTCGAGTTTTGCATGTTGATTCCATTCGGCAATATCCTTGCACTATTATCTTCAGCATAGTAAAGCTTTAGCAAAGCCCCCTTCCAATGGAAGCCTCATCATAGCCCATACTCGCAAACATCTCATCCAACAACCTATCCATCATATCCGGACCTGTATCGTTTTCCTCATTCTGGCCATTGTCAGTCTTCCTGCCGTATTTGTGGTGGACCGTGTCACCTACTGCGAGTTTGAGTTCTTCGGCCTTTGCTTCCAGTTCCACAATTTCGCGCTTCTTCTTGTCGGCCTTTTCTTGAAGCTTTTGAAGACGCATCTCTACCAACGCAGTCTGCTTGTTGAGCAGACCCAGCTTGGTCTCAGTTTTCTTTAACTCTTGCATCTTGGAACTCAGTTTTGCTGCCGCATCAGTCGACCTTGTATTGTACTTGTGATTTGGAGCCATCGCAAATATTGCACAGTTATTCGTGATGACGGTATCTATGAGGATAGTTAGTACTGTTCGGGGATAGAAGCTGTAGCTGGTAAGTTTGTTCTGGCAATGTTACCATACCGTATGTTTAGTGGTGCTGCCGAAAATCCGCGCAGAGCTAACAGCGCTAGCGTGATCCTTTATACAATTTGCTCATACAACGAAGATCTACAGAGCATGCTCAACGCCATGTGCGCAGTGGGCCTTGACGATAATGCGCCAAAGTACAGTTCGATTCTATATCTGTGCAGTAGATTATTCGGAAGTGTTGTGGACCATCTATTATCTCGTCGTGGTATGTTGTTGGTATTGATCAATCGGTCCTTGACTTCAGAGGAGTATAGTAGAATGCTCTGGCTACATGATGCATACCTGATGTCGTTGACACAGTGTCCTACGACGCTGAAAGGCGTCGTTTAGCCCGTGAGACGGACATTGAATGAAGTACAACACACAGAAAAGAGTTACTTCTAGGCGAAGGTTTATCCAGAATACTAGAGATTTTTCATTACTTGGGCAGTCTAGAGCGGATCGGATGTCGACGGCATTCTGTGACGGGTCGTATAAATCGTGAAAAAGACAATCCATTCTCCGGTTTGATACAACGACCGCTCTAGAACGATATTTCATTCTGAAAAAAATGAAAGTATATGGCAAATTGAAATTGTGGAACCATATTAGAAACGTGTTGAGTGTTGTTTTTTACCAGGTGTGACTGGGTGTTTCCTCCTTGCACGAGCATAATTCTAGTTTTATAACGCTGTCGTCCTATGTCTCCGTATATCTGTCAATACCGCTACGAGCTATGTCACTACAGCGTTAATCATGCAAGACACCGACTGTCCAGAAGGTCTACTGTCACAGTTCCTACGCCGCAAATTGAACTTTCCCAATGAACCAGATTCTGGATTTTGTCGATTGCGTTGAAAAGCGCGTTGGAGATAGTCCCCACATTCCAAACTCTGAGTAAACCGCTCAGTCTCAGCCTTTCCATCCCGCTCGGTGATACCGATCAATTATATCAACTCGTGAGCTGGTAGAAATCTGTATAGTTGCTTGTCATCTGCACAAACAGACGCGACGTACGTTGACAGACCCGCAAAACCCGAATGATAGAAAGGACAACAACATCGACCGTGAAGTTAATAAGAGGACGGGACAGTGTCGAAGTCAATGATTCAATCTGGTGTGTAAAAGTGCCTATCACACATATACGGTGCTCGGTCTGTAGTGGAAATGGTTCCGTAGCAGACACTGAGATAAATGAGGCAGATGAGAAGTTCGCAGCGTTGTTCAACATTTTGTTTCGCCGTAGTACATGATGAGGTAGCCAACAAAACAGCAGTCAAACAAACACACTTTCAAAAACACATTATATTGCAGAGAAAAGATTCGTTGCAATACTTGCTGTCACTACGCAGACGTTCATCAAAAGCACACCATAATATTTCAGACTACAGACCATTCATATTGACTAGCAGATCGTACGCAACGCTAGAACTAAAGTATCGATAAAGATGTGTCTGACCCGTTTATTGTGACGAAATAATTCACTGCTCTGCACTCAGCTGCTTCCAGAAAAACCTACCCACTCTCCTAGCAAGCTTTTCGAGATCCGAAATCTCGTTCTTCTTTGCCTCTATCTGCTCTCTCAGGTCTTGCGTAAGAGCCTCGTCGATGGCGACGGATGACATAGGAATTACGGGCTCCTCTTGTAAGCTCATGAGGCTAAACCACTGCACTATTCTGGCATCCCAAATGCGCCCGTTAATTGTGTCAATTTGTTCATTCAGGTCGTGAATTTGAGCCTCGGCGCGGGCAGCTTCGGCAGCGAAGAGATCTATAAGCTGTCGTCTGGTACTCATAGTGTCTTGAAAAACAGCACCTGGCGTCGCCGCGTGGTGGGATGGGGTCGAGAAATGTCGCTGGAGCAAAATCTCTGCGCTGGTCTTCCAATCGATCATGTTTACGTCTGTTGCCATCAGCATGAGTGTGGGTATTGGGGCTCAGACAAGTTGTGCACTTGAAGATCTGGATTAAGAAGGCTGTCGTACTAAATATTTGGCTAAGATGCTGTAGAGAGAGTCGTCGTGCGGTCAGTGTAGTCTGTGGGCTGAAAGGAAAAGTCCGGCGTATTTAAAGCATCCATGAGAGTGGACTCTGATCATAGAACGTCATCGAAGTTTGGCAACAACCGTCGCAATGATTTGCTGTAGTGATATACCCCGGCCCGTGGACGGCCACAAACGTCGTCGTGACAACCACATCCGGAGGTGAGTAGGCCACAATATATCACGTACGCCCCTTATACCTCAGCGAGGACATGATGGTTGGATAGAATAGCTGCTCTAGATCTAAATTTGAAAAGCAAACTCTCGGCAGTTCGGCGCCTAGCGTTTTGCATCATTGTTTTGATATTCAGAACAAAATGACAGAACTGCAACGACGTTAGAATAATGTTAGCATGGATGCCTCCTGCACGCAAGATCCACTGAACAGACTACTGGAAGAGAGCTCTGCACTTGAGTCATCCATGACAATTATCAAAACAAAAATTGGCATAAAAAAGAGCAAGAAAATTACAAAATGTGTTCGCTTAAACAAAGACCTCAGATCCGAAGCTAGCAGTGAACAAACGAGGTCTTATCGGAAACCCTGCGGATGTCTGAGCTGAAGCTCACATTTAGATTACGAAGGACACTTCAATATAGCTCTCTAATATCTATCCATTTTATTGGCGATGAAATGTGGGTTCCTGGAGGTGGTTGCCATTCGACCACACTTAAGGCAGCGCCGAATTACATTGTGCAATCTGGTGTGTCAAGCTTCCATCACAGATATGACATGTCCTGTCACTTCACAAAGCTACAAGAAGAGTGCACCATAAGTTATCAGATTCCAAACCCGTCATATTCACTAGCCATTCGCACGCAACGAAGAAACTAAGATATCTATCACGATGTATCTGACCAGTTTCTGGTGATGTAATCTCTCACTGTTCTGCTCTCACCATTGAGCATAGCTTGACAACCCTGATCGATAGTTGTTCTAGATCCAAGATTCCGTTCTTTTTTGCCACTAGTTCTTTTCTCAGGTCGCGCATGTGAGCCTGGGCGGCGCCGATCGTCAACGTAGCCATAGGAAGCATCGGTCCCTCTTGCAAGCTGATGACATGAATCGACTTCATCTTCACGGCATCGCCAATGCGCGCCTCGATTGTCTCAATTCGTTGGGTCAGGTCGCGAATTTTGGCCTCGGCACGGGCAGCCTCCGCAGCGAAGAGATTGAGCAGCTGTCTCATCGCATTCTCAGTACCTTGTAGAAAAACACCAGGTGTCGCCACGTGGCTGGATGGGGTTGACTGATCGTGTGTTTCCTGGTGGTGTGCGCGATTTTCTGCAACCGTGATCATCTGAGATATCTCTGCGAAAGTTTCCGGATCCATGATCCTTCTGTCGCCATCAGTATGCGTGCAGGTATTCAATGTCGGATAAGTGATGTACTATGAAGATAGCGAATCTAAAGGCTGTTTTACTAAGGATGTGCTGAGATACTTCAGCGACGGTCGTTGCGCAGTGTGAGTCGTTGGGGGGCTGAAAGTGAAAGTGCAGGGTTTGTAAGCATCTGAGGATGGAACCCTATCATAGAATGTCATCAAAGCTTGGCAACGTTCGTCGAAATGAATCTCTTTAGTGATGTCAGTTGATCGCCGTTCTCGGTGTGACGTGTTTTACAATGATGACCGTTCCCTGGCGTACATTCGACGTAGTGTAAAAACCACCTTCCAGTGGTGTGATCATTGCACCATATAGTAGTGTGCCGTACGCCACTGCATAGTGTGAAATACTCTACTATAGTGCCATAGCTACATATTGTCGTGTGGTGCCCTACCTGTTTATATAGTGTGAAAACCTCTTCCACATAGGGTAAACTTCACTCTTTAGGTCCCTACAGAATAGTGTATTTTGCCGTATATTATAGCGTATTTACACTATATTAAGGTGTGAGGCACCCGACCACATCAGGTTAAACACACCGCAAAATGGTGTTTTTACACCGTTTTGTAGCGTTTTTACCCGACCACATAGGGTGAAGGTCCCTACAGTATAGTGTAAATACGCTACCAGATAGGGTAAAGGTCCCTACCACATAGTGTAAAAACACTATGTGGTGGTGTCCTGTCCCCTACACAGTAGTGCAAAAAACAAACAATCCACAAAATGGTGTATTTTTTAGCCCTCCATCGAGTGCAAAAAACTACCTGTATGCTGTGTAACATCAAAAATAATGCACGCTTCTGATGGTATTCGAACCGATGGGATCTGAACGACGGATGTGAATAGTTTCGTAAATGTTGAAAGTTAATCCACATTACGCCACCTGGGTTATACATATCTATGTCAAATGTTCAATAATCTACCCCATATAGTAGTGTTATTCCCACTACAAAAAAAAGTAGATTTAAACACACCACGGAACTATTCCTTGTTTGTGGTGTCTTCTACGCTACAATAGATGTCAGAGAACACCATAAAGAGAGAAGACACTACAACAGGAGTCTTCACTAGTGTATTTCCCACCACACCAGAACAAAAAGAGTGAGAATCACACTGCGGGGCAGGATTATGGTGATATAGTCACCACAAGATCCGGTGATTACACTACATTGTAGTGGGTTACACACTACCACCATACTAATAAATGTATCCTAGGGCGTTTGAATTTGCTGGGCGTTTGACATTGCTACGCCTTTGACCGGATCTCATACCCTGTAGGGAGACCACAAGCGAATACGAAAACCAGTATCGAAAGGGTCTCGAATATCAGACCACCGTGTATAAAGCAACTGTTTCACTGGAGGTCTTCTAGTTAGTCTTCGCATGATCCATCGATTGTTTGCTTCTGAAGTGGCCTGGGATACACGGCTTCCCAGATATTAAAACTCAAGATATCTGGTGGATAAATGGAATGGTCGGAAATGACGAACCCTCCGACGACAGCTAGAAAATGACGTCTGATGATAGGCCATGTAATGCGCACACTTGGTAACCGTGCATAATGTTGACAACTATCGGCGAAGACAAACAAATATTCTTATGTGCAATCCCTGGAAGTTGGTAAAAGTTTATCCAAAAGTAGAAGGAACGAAGCATGTGTACCGCCTTGTGAAGCAATCCCTTTTCTGCTCCATGATACCAGTGTCGCAGCAACCTCAAACGGATGATTTTTCGCAACTATATCGCAGGCTCCCGTCGTCCTGTGGTTCAATACTGATTGACAGCGGTCCACATGACCGCGTCTACGTGTCGCTAACTGATTGAAAATATCACTGCTCGGGGAACGTGCCGCTGCAAAATCGAGACTACCCGCGGATATCTCCTGCCTTATCCAATGTGGTGCAATGTGGCGTCGTGTGGTATGCACGTGTCTGCGACCAACAGTCGGCAGGAGATTGTAGACAAGGTCGCCATGAAGCGAATCAGCTTCATTATTCGTAGTGCCATGGTGCGTGGTTCGTGGGGTAGTAAAGTTGTACATTTCTAGTTCTAAGCAATGTATCACCGTCTATCGTATTAGTGAAAAATCATGCAGACCGCTTGACACGTTGTTGTGATTGCGCACTTTGAGTACGGTTCAAGCGACATGACCATGATCAAACGATGTTGAGGAAATGCAAGGCCTCTCAATCTTCCAACGCAAGAGTCGTTACCGTTACGTCTGCGACCATGTGGGCGCTGGTTTCAAACCCTAGCACGTTGGAGTCTCAAGTCATCACTGTGAAAAGTTCTCACAACACTAGCGTGGCCCCCATCACGAAGTCAAACAATATGTTTTTCAACCACCAAAGCACAAAACATCCAAGAAAACACGTTGAAATGAATTTTCATTATTTGACCTTAAACTTATAGTGTATTCCGCCACTAAACAATCTGATCAACATGAGTGAGACGATTTTCAACTTTTCCAAAACAGGTAGAAGACGAGATCCTTACTTGCGTTTGCCGAAAGCGACTACTGCTCTGAGATATAGTTCGCCAACTCGTCGTTAGATAGTTCTTCGTGCCATTTTTGCAACGCGAGTTTTCTCGGATTCGAGCTGCTTAAGTTCTTCCTGCCTGTCGGCCAATTCCTCGCGAAGTCGTTTCAGGTCGGCTTTAACGACAGCAAGCTCATCGGTCAGCAGATCAAGCTTTGCTAAATCGTCAATGACATTTCGAGATTCGCTGATCCGCGTTGGTGAAGTGCTTGGAGATGAATTGTCGGTATCCATTGTGTCTGTTGTGGTTATCGACAGTGTGTGAGTATCTTCAGGCTAACGTCTGTAGTTGAATGAGGGTCTACTGCCAGTCGAAGGTGGTTTCAGCCGGTCTGGAAGCGGTGGGTCAGTTCATATGCAGTCGACCGTCAGAAAAATGCTTGGAGGGCACGCGATGTACTCGTCGTTCATTGCACTGCTAGATGAACGTGTGCTGCCCATAGTCCAATACCTATGTAAGTCTGGCCTGGAACCTAACAGGAAACAACGCCTACATCTAGAATCATCTGAGGTTCACAACATATACACACATGATGCCAGGAATGGGTCACCAGATCGATCTCCAGCAATTGCGATCGGTGAGTACGAAGTTCACAACCTTTTCACGAGATTGTTGAACGACAACCTGGGGATGTTTGGTGGAGGCAAACTCGGATCACGACTGGGACACACAGGATTGAAGTAGAAAGAGTGCGTCATCGGAGTTACAACAAATATCGGTATTTACCGGTCGCTCGGTTACCGATGTACACCCAGTCGGCATGCACGGTGTATATGTGACAGCTACAAGAATGCCAATTGGATTAGGCACCAACACGAAGATTGTCAACAAAACAGACTGCAAATATCGAGAATTGCGCTGAAGATGTCCATTACTATCACTTCATCAATGCCATTTGACCGGTACAAAGCTACTCCTGAATCCCGACATGCTTCAAGTTTCAAATTCGGAGTGGAAGGATCACAATGTTTGCTTGCCGGGAATGCATGCATCGCTTGGTGCAAAGAGCACACTATATTCTCGATTTCCCTCTCCACGGAATCCAAAAAGTCGCCTAATTCTTCACAGTATCTAGATACATTATCAGAGGCCGGTCATTCATGGCGAATTCACAGACACTAACGTGACCCCGTCGACGACCTCTTCGTTGTTTGCATGTTTTCACATGAGAGTCACAACACATCACGATGAAACTTTTTCGAGTACTTGGGATCGTTGGATGATTGAAACCAGCCAATCAAGAAGCTTTCAACATTTTAAAGTACACTATTGAAAGCAACTATCAGTTCTGTTTCATCTATAGACAACCAAACTTGTGTGAAGGGAGCTTGTAAAGTGGTTCAGGTCCTTCTAAGCAACATCGGAGACATCGTCAGGGCGTTCGTTCTCAGAAGAGTCTTCGCCTGTTTCCTCGTGTGGGTCGTTATCAGAAGAGTCTGTGCCTGTTTGCTCGTGGAGTTCGCTGGACTCGTTTTGCAGAGCAAGATCGATTTTGGAGTGAATCTGCTTGAGCTCACCCATCTTTTCAGCCAGCTCGCCACGCAGTCGCTTGACGTCAGCTGTCACTACTTCGAGTTGCTTTGCCAATAGCAGAAGCTTTGACGTTTCGCTGTCGATCATCGGTGATACTGTGACCGGTGCTTTCGGCCCGGGCAGGGGCGAGTGATCGTTACTCATCTTCACTATTTCTGTATTCGAATGTATGCAACGGTTCTCTGATGATTTCGGTGAAGTTGGTGTTGGAAGTGTGTCTTTGTTAGGAAATTGTGGAACATCTAATATGCATCTAAGCAGCTGCTACATACCGAAGGGCTGACGCCGCGGGCTGGAAGCTTTGAAACAAACACATTTGTAGCACAATGGAAAGGAGGAGCCCGTGATCAAGCCGGTCGGCTTGACATCAGCTCCACTCAAGTTAAAGTTGATCACCACCACTTGAGGAATCAAAACTACCAACAAACAAACCACATGATATGAGGTGATATTTTGACAAGAGATCTCCGGGGTGGAGTGTTGAGACGTGGTGTAGCTAAATACAGTGTCGGCATCATTTGAAACCCGAAGTACAGGGCTTCTTCGTAACGCAAACGCTAGACATCGATAGAATGAACCGGGTTCGAATAGAACGAATGACACGACAGAGTCTCTGTAACTCACTGTGCAACTGTTTCATGGAACTAGTGTTGCCTACATCAGACTTACGATCAAGATTTCAGTTCATCACCGTCGAGCATGCGCAAACATGGGAATATATGCCAAACAACAATTTGATTTGGTCACCATGAACTTGAGAGTTTTAGTAATTGATGTGAGAACGGTGCACAGGTTTACAACTCAGGGCCACACCATCATTCTAACAGACATATCAGAAAGCTTTTTCCATTTTGAAATACCGTGTCACAGAGCACCTATTTTTTCTGTGCTTTGTACGCAGCCAAAGTCTTGTGGAGAGACCTTGTTGCGTCTTTCAGCTCGTTCCAAACCGAATCGGGGATTTTGTCCGTGAGGTCGTCATCGGATGATTCTTCGCCTTTATCCTCGTTATTTTGAGTGGCTTCTCCTTGGAAAGCGAGTTCTATCCTGGAGTGAACTTCCTTTGCGTCAAACTTCCTCTCCGCCATTTCGCTTTGGAGTTGCTCAAGGTCGACTTTCACATCGGACAGTTCCTTAGTCAACAGTGAGAATTTTGAGTTGTCCTTTTGAATCGTGGGTGATTTTATCGCGACGGCTTTCTGACTGCTCTGCACTGTGCCGTCGGTACTCATGGCCTCTGCAGTGGTATTCGATCTCATTGCAGTATTTCCAACAGCTCAATGTACATGAAGAACGTGCCGTCGGAAGTTCATTTGCTCAGGAAATAGTGGAACCTCTTATATGCCCTGAGACGCTTCTGAACGCCGAAGGGCTGACTCCGCAGGTTGAACCTTCCGAAAAAAACAAACTTTGAGCCCGACTGAAAGGCGAGCCCATGGTTCCGCCAGACAGCGTGGCATGAGCTTCACTCAAGTTAGCGTTCGTAACTAGCGGACGAATCCAACCAGCAAAGAAACAACCGAGATACGGTGAGGTTCAAGGCTTGAAACGAAGTCTCCATAGTGGAGTGCTGGGAAGCAGTGTATCGCTACTGTTGCTGGTTTGGATTCTGACAGGGTGGGTTTCCACTAAAGCGGACACTAGACATCGATAGAATATCCGGAATTTAAATAGAATGACCCTGGTAGAGCTATGAATGGAACAATCCAACCTTGAGGACTACTGTGGAAGGGAAGCAACGTTGGCTACAACGCGTGAAAAACAAAGGTTTACGTTGCGCTCACTTCATGATGGAAACCAGTGATGAAGAAGAAAATTGATTTGCTCACAATGAACTCTAGAATCATGTCGATTTGTCTTTGAATAACGCTTGTTGACTGACTATAGTTTTGAAGCATCGTTTAAACCGGTCGATCTCATGTCTGTTTCTAATTTTCGAATGCAGTGCTAAAAAGCAGTGCTTGCTTCCGTTCTCCGTTCTAAATCAACGTCTTGGGAAGGGCGCTCGTTAGGTCGTCTAGCCCCTTCCAAACAGCATCGTGGAGAACCTCGAAGAGCTCGTCATCAGAAACGTCTTCGCAGATTTCCTCATCTGGCTCTGTGGATTCTCCTTGAAGAGCAAGATCGATCTCTGCGTGAATCCGCTTTAGCTCTTCGGTTTTTTCTGCGAATTCGCATCGGATTCGCTTGAGGTCGGCTTGCACTTTAACTAGCTGCTCGGCCAAAAAAAGAAGTCTTGAAGTTTCCTTGTCAATCTGCGGTGAAAGTTTCAACCCTGCGTTCTGCCTGGTCGGGCCTGAGCGTTCGGCACTCATCGTCTCTGAGTTGGTGTTGGAACTGCTTTAAGTTTGGTCCAAATATAAAATGCTGTCGATGAATGTCGTGTTGGGAGCTGATCTTCGCTGAGTCAATATGGAAAATCTTATATGCAGCTAAGACGCAGCAAATCGCTGAAGGGCTGACGCAGCAAGTCGCCGAAGGGCTGCCGCAGCAGGTCCCTGAAGAGCTGACGTCGTAGACTGGCTGTTTTGAGACTGACAGCTGGAGCCTTATGAAAATAGGGATCACATAGTCTGATCAGTCCATGTGAAATGGCATTCACTGCAGATAACATTGCTCACCAGCTTACGGATCCAGAAAGCCGAGAAACAACCCAGATTATGTGAGGTGACGGTTTGACAAGGGATCTCCCGGGTGGAGTATTGACATGCAGTGTGGCGAAATATTGTGTCGCGATCATCTGGACCTGACGGAGTCAGCTTCTACTAAATTGAGACACCTGTGATCGGTAGAACATACAAGATTCCAATAGAATGAACCGTGCGGAGCATGAATGAACCGTGCGGAGCATGAATGAACCGATCCAACTTCGAAGACCGCTGTGGTAGAGCTGCATCACGATATATAGAGGAGTGAAACCTCATTCGCGACACACTATCTCCGAACAAAGTAAAGAACATACTTAACAGGGCGTTAAATCAGAAATGAGAGACTGCGATGTGGAGTGTCAGACAGTCGCCGCAAGTATAAATGTTGAAGTGGAGAAACCTGCATCGTTGATAATTCAACGGCTTTTCTCATGTACGGCGTTCTTTCATGGCCCTTATTTCTTCTCCTACCCTCCTTTGTCCTCACATCCTGTATACTAAACACACTTATCAAATTTAGCTCAATATTATATATACGTTCGATACCGCTGTTCAACAAGTACAATTTCATTTGTTTTTTGAACATCACAGACTACCTCTCCGAATATGGGATATATATCGTCTACTCCATATCCGCTATTTGCACGGGCGGCTGTTCGTATTTCTTGATTTTTCTAATGCCAGATCAATCAAAGCGACCGGGTTCTTCAGCTGCGTCTTCTAAGCGTCAGCTCGGCCTGGATTCTCTCGATGTCTGCTTTAACATGGCAAGTTCCTTAGAGAGAAGAGCCATCCCCGGGTGGTCGGCTTCAATCGATCGTGCGGCGTTCACTGCAAGTGGCTCGCTGTTTGAGATTGGATTAGCTGGAGTCATAGTATCCGCGGTGGAAGTGAAATTGAAGTAGATCTGCTTTGCCGGTGGATCCGTTACACTAGAATCTGGATAAAGACGATGTTGGAAATTGATCTCACTGGTCGTTGGGAGTACGGCTTCATATATTCAGAGGGGTTTAGACAGAAATATCACGTATTTACCGAAAAGTCATAGAATGACCTATGAGTCACAATACATCACGTCGCAAAGTTATTATGAAACGGGGGCCAGCTACGTGACATTATGGGATGTTAAGATCTTATTTATCACCGAAAAATACGCTCTATGTGCAAATGCCATTGTGGAAGATTAGCTTTAGCCATGTGTCTATTCTTTCTTGCTGAATCAAACTTTGTGCAAAGTACCATTCATTATACTGAATGAGTTGGTTTAAGAGCGTTTGCGTGGTTTTCCTGCTTGGTAGTCGATCTGTAACTGTCTCGAGATTCGCGGTACTCTCGGATTGTCTTGTTTAAAGAGCTAGCTGTGTCCTGCAGTTCTTTCCAGACATAATCTGGGATCTCGTGCGGTAGTTCTTCGTCAGACAGTTCTTCCGGCTCAGCTTGATGGAAATCGCTTGCGGTTTTGGCGTTGAGTTTGTCAAGTTTAGTCTTCCTATCGGTCAAATCCTGACGCAGTCTTTTCAGGTCCGCTTTGACGATAGCAAGCTCCTCCTGCCGCTGAGCAATCATCGCATCGATATCCTTAACCGTTGGTGATCTTGTATTCCTGGTCACTGGCACACATGGAGCGACAGTGTTGTTCGCACTCATGGTTTTTGACGAATTCTTTGAAAGTATCTTGGAAATGTGCCGGGAGAATGGTGGATGGCGCGTAAGTGGAAAGACGACCTCTGCGAGCGTTTGAAAAATGTGCTTGATATTATATGCGAGCGAGCCGCCGCAGAACTTTGGAGGGCTGAGCTCGCAGCCTTGACACATTCAATGCAAATTCACATGCCAAACCTGATTTCCAGATTTGAGCCCTGTGCCAGTTGTAGCACGCGCAAAGCTCAGCAACCGCGAAGACCTGCATGATCCGCGTAATAATAACCCATGGCAGTGTCTGGGCTCGATGATATGTGTCCAGATTGGAATATTGAAATGTTCGCGTTGCGAAATTGCATATTGACGATTTCTCAACCAAAAAGTGAACGTTGCGTAAAAACACTTACTGGTGATACACCGAATTCACGGGACTATCATAGAATGGACGCGATGTAAAGCGAAGAGAGAATACCAGTCGAGCTAGTTCTACGAGTCCACTTTGGTGTGGACTAATACATCAGGAAAACGAATGTGTGCTTTATATGTACATGCGCATGTTTAAAGCGAGGATACAAGATTTACTGCGGAATAGGATTAATGATGGCTGTATTCTAGAGTCGCTCTCTGTAAATGTGTGTGAAGAGCACGGTTATGCAGCAGCATGTAAGTATCACGAGGTTTAAAGAACGGTTCTACTGGTCGCAATATACCGGTGAGACAGAGACAACGAAGAAATAGTTTTAATTGAAAGGGCTTCAGAAGAAGCCGGCGCCACATGCCAACACACAACGACAAAGTGACCCTTCACACCACAGGTTTTCACACGAAAACTTCCTTTCTGAGATCTGATGAAAACACTTTACTTGAAGCATTCTAAAAAACTACTATTATGCGTGGAGCTCTAGAATATCTTCGTCAGGGGCACCCTGCTTGGTGGCCTGGTTTCGGGATAGCTTGTCTAGAGCTTTCATCCCCATCCTTATGTCGGCCAACTCCTGCCGGTGTCGCTCGTAGGCTGCTTGCACCTCGGCCAGTTGTTTCGACAGAAGAAAGAACGGGTTCGGCTCGATAGCCTGAGTTTCTTGCGAGGTTTTCGTAGCGCACTCTCTTGGTGAGATTGACTGTGCTTGATTAGTTCTCTCCAATTCAGAAGTGGGAGTTGATCGTACTTCGATATGCTCCGTTGATCGGTCGTTGACAAAAAAACGAGGAAGAAGGGCAGCCCGAAAGATGAACTCGTCTGCCGCTTTGCCAGAGCACAAGGGGCTCGCCTGAGAGGATTTAGGGAGTGACATCAGTGTAGTCATGGTACGTATCGGTGTTGGTAGTTGAACGTAGATAGATATGTGTACCTGATGGAACGATGATAGCGTAGTTTTAATGATGAGTGGGATGAAGGAATAGTGGAATGAAGCAAGAGTGGGTTAAAGGTAACCTGGTCAAGGCTGCTGGGGACTGTTCATGATCTGATATGGTTTGAATCAGGAGCGAAGCGTTCATCGGGGCCCAGCTTTGCAAGTTCGATACATCTCACATGGACCGTTGAGCCCGATAAAGTTGTTCTGCCCAGGACCAAATTCAGGTGAATCACGCATGAACCTTAGTCGATAGAGCGCTTACAATTATCCCACGATATAAAACAAGGAGAATATTGACTATTCAATCATGGAGTAGTTTATTGATTAACGATAAATACCCACGGGGAGTAGCAATATCTATGTATGGGCCATGATTTTTGGATGATGGTTCGACTATCAAAGGAGTGAATATCCAATAAAGAGATTTGCCGTACATTGTTTTACTATTCAGGATGATAGAACGATCGGCAGAGAAAGTACATTGCGGCATTCCATTGGAATTGCAGCGGTTCCGTGAGTACCCCAGCCAGTGTTACTCAAATTGTATGATATAGAATCACTCAAAAGATCTTTATTGCTTTGACATCCACGACGTACCTCTAAAGGAGGTATCAAAATGCGTGACTTATTAAGTATGCGATGCATACATAGAGGACGAGAGAATCACGATTTGAACAACTAGCAATGGATGGAATGATCGATAATGAATAGCCCGTCATTCTTCTACCCCGTAGTCCAATGAATCCCGTATTGCACAGGCAAATGTAAATGTACTAACATCAATCGAACTTTTGTATTGCAAGAGTGACTACCTGTCGGCAATTGACCCGTAGGAGATAGCTATCATGATGTACGAATTGACACTTGCTGTAAGTTCGAACCCCATCGTTTGAAAACCGGCTATAGCATTCTCCACTCCGAATTTGGATAGTCTTGGAGTTTGCTCTCATCGATGATCTTGCGTTCCTCTTGCTTCAATGTCTTAACCTCCTCTTCGATCACACTGATAGCCAGGACGCGCTGTATGTCACTGTCAAGCTGCGCCAGCTCCTTGGTCCTGTCGCTTATCTGTATCTGGAGGTCCTGCAGTTTTGCTTCGGCAGCAGCAATCTTCTTTCCGATAATCTCGAGCATCGCCTGCGCGTTCTTCGTCTTTCTAGTCATGATGTCTGTGCAACGGTTAGATCCGATGGAAGTTGGGTGGTCGGAGAGGTGGTACAGCAGAGAAGTGGAGGTTACGTATCGAGATACCCGTTGTGGAAATGTTGCCACACCTTTTGTTCCTTGGCGCCTATTAGAGGCCGTGGGGGGCTGGAGCCGCAAACTTTGGTTTTCTCAACTTCGATCGAACCTTGCAAATGATATCGAAGAAGGACAGGCCGGCCTGGGGTATAATTATAATCTTTGATTGGTAGAGGAAAGATGGATGAAAGCTTGTGAAAGTTTGGAAACTGCTCGAACCAAAACCTTTCGCCGCCCTGAGGACGGCAGTGGATCCATCGATACCCATGTATGCTGTTGGAAGAAGTCCAAGGCTCTTAGAACTGTCGCAATCAGAGTCGTAGAAGGTATCGGGTCATAGGAGATTTTATCAGTAACGTGTACATCAGGCGTGAGAAGTGAGACAAGACGAGTTCCTGAATTCATGAAAAGCGCCAAGCCTCTCAACGATACAGTGCCGCATCCACCACCTTGTACAATCTCAACATGAGACAGGCAGTGAAGTGCTGAGATTCCCAGTAAGCTCACATCCTCTTACGCAATCTTTCCGGACACCAGCTACTGTCCGATGGCGAATTATTTCAACATCACTACACTTTTTTTGGATGTACTACATCGAGAATCATCATGCGACACCGGCAACACCAGCCACTGCAAGGCCAACTCCTTAGCTAACATCACCGAGGCCTCGGTATTGCTCATCGGGTACATACAGCTGCGCGGTGCTCACTAAGTCTTCTCGATACAGTTTGGAGATACAGCCAGCAATCCTCAGTATCTGTAACACTGCGGATAAGAAATCGAAGCCGTTTTGCCAGTGCCAGGGAAAAACAAAGGGGATCCGACCAGAGATGTCGACAAATATTCTTCGCGAGTAGACAGCTGTCTGTGATTTGCAGACATGAAGATTCACAACATCTCAAGCGGGTGCTGGATAAAAAGTAATAGAATATAAGTTCAGGGGACTCATGAATCTCATAGTTACGTTCAACCATGAATATCCATCTTGTTCCGTGCCTAGCCAACGTAAGCGTTCTCATGCAATGTCCGATGTTTCGTCACGGCGCAGATATTACTACACCATTTAAGGCACAGGATGTGTTTCCTCAGGACGATACAACTTGCATCCCCCAGCATCTTACTGAATATTAGCTCCTCAAAATACCGAGAATTCTCAACTTGCAAGATTGTTGCGTCTCAAAGTCGTCACTATCGCCGCTGGAAAAGGCTTACTAGAAGTATTCGAAGGAAGTAGATATAGTGAATGCCAACAGGGGAACTAGCACAACGTTGCCGGCTGTTTGTACACCCTCTGGTCAGATATGTAGTCGTCCTTGTGATCCATTAATTGTTTATCAAAAACATTTGTCACATATCTCCCCTGGATGCAAATCTCTTCAGTAGTTCACAATTCATTCCTGCGAGGTTTTCGATCAATGTGGCAGGGAAATTGCTATAATATTACCGACTATTGGCTTCGCGTTCGCCCTGTTCCACGCATTATCCGACCATGGTACTGTGGACGATATCTCCCACATCACGACACAGAGACATTTAGGAAAGCATGCAGATGGCGAATTTATAGTAGACACTGACTTTCACTGGGACGTGCAATACATTGATGACTACCGCCCATCGGGTTATACCCAAAACTACAACAAGTGATCTCGTGGTGAGGTAGCGCAACGGTTAATGACGTTGGTATAATAACTGGCCGGGCAGACAACCTTGTGGTCAAGCGCCTTGCGAACTGGGTTCGACCCCCGGTCTCACCACACTTCTTTTTGTTTTCGGACCAGTTTGCTACAAAGTGGCGCTTCTGCCATCTATCGATCGGAGTTGATGAAGAAATACTAGAGTCCCGACTTAGGAAGGAACTGTCAGTGTAGTGTAGATCACGAATAATATCGATATATGCTTTGTTCGATATACGAAGTGGGCGCATGTTCTTCGCTTTTGACAAGTAAACCCAGCTGATACAGAACAAACAAGCATGATACCTGAGCGATTCTCGACAGAAACGAGTGACCTACTTGCTTGACAACTGAATTGGGTAGTTAACGGCTAGAAAGGCACAACAGAAAAAACTAAAATTTGGAAGATCGGAGAATGGCGTTGAATAGTTTATGGAGGCAACTCATGAAGCAAAGAACACATGAGCATTGACGAACATTCGGTACAATAACATTGGAGGTAGAGAGTTGTGCTTTCTATAGTTGTCTACAGCTAACGGTTTTGTCGGACCAAACGATTTTTCAGTAGCAATACACCATCATTGTATTATTTTTTCGTGTAAGAACACCGACCAAGGTGATTTACACGACAGGCGTACAGACCATAACCGTCATTAGGCTTTCCAACCCATCGCTTCAAACATCGGTTCCCATTCAGTCAGGTCAGTCAACGAACTGTCATCTGACATGTCTTCCTCGGCATACTCGTCCTTCTGGTTCTGTTGAATTGCGTTAATTTCCGATAGATGTTGTATATCTTTATCCAGTTGCGCCAGCTGCTTCTCCTTTTGTTTGAGCTCCTTTGATTTATTCTGAAGCTCCACGACGATATTTGAAAGTTCCTTTGTCTTCTTGTTCAATTTGTTGTCTAGGAACTCCAGCTTTGCTTCATATTCTGCTATGCGCCTGGCCAGAAGCGCCAGCCGTTTCTCTGCAATATGCGATGGAGAAGTCATAGTATCTGTATTGAAATCAGCAAAGATAGACTTCATATATTTAGAGGATGCGTGGTATTGCACACTGCGGATTTGAATTTCACAATCAAGATGTTGATCGTAGGGTTGAGGTGGTCTGTGGGGTGATTTGCGGAAACGGTGTGAGATTCCCTTTTTGTGCGAAACGAAAGGCTGAAAATAAGCTCGGACCTCAGCCCGAAGCTTTAGTTCATTTGAAGTGTTTCTTCAGCCCGATGTTCGTATTCAGCCAAAGGAAATATGGTGGCTGTAGTCCCGACTTGCACCAGTCTAAAACTCGGTATACAAGACGTACTAGATATTTCCAAATATGATTTTTTCGTGAGGGAAAGCCAGCTAAGTATTCCGCTCCGTGTGCTGAATATATATATATATCTCCACAGCGGAGTAGTTTCGGGGGATTAGTTTTCTCGTCCGGGCTCGGCCACCAACGAAGTCTCTGACAGAGAAGTCTTTGTCGACTGTGGAATACACAGGTTCATCGTGGAACGGACGTCCCAAAACAATATGGATCAACGAACGAGAAGCCACTCCCACAACGCCCGCAACATGCGCCCCCAGGTCCTACATACATGGCTCACCGCCAACTGCCACCTAGGAACCCCCCGCCGTATTCCTGCCCTAGAAGGATGCTTCACCCCTATTACTCCACCCAGTAGGGCGGCGATCCTTCTGATACCAGCCTGCTCACTACCACGAAGCCCTCGTCCACTTGAATTATCGACTTTGGCAATCGATACGAGCGAGTCCAGCTGCTCACATTCGTCCACCAGCGATAGCGTGGCCATCGATGTGCGTATTAGCCACAGAGGCGGTTTGTTCATGATACTCTTGAAAAAACTTTGGATACCTACTGCTAGTAATGTCTACCAGCTTTATATCGGACCAGTGATTTCACTTGGTACCAACGCTGAAGGTATGGTGTATAGAGCTCTTTGCACCTCTATCTTCCTGACTTGCTCGGCGCACTAAAAGACACCGTTACGAGGCGACAACGGGCATGTTCGAGGTCGTGTGTGATGTGATGTTGTCACAACAGGCCTCTAGACTTGCCGATACATGTTATTTCATGAGAATCGATGTGGTTGTGCACAAGACCGCCGGGGCTATAGTAGGGGAGCTGACGAAAACGACGGACAATATATTTTAAACAGTGGATCGCTGATGTGATCTTCTGATATCTAAATCTGAATATATGAAGTGCATCTTGGGCCAAAGGATGAAATCGGCGTTCACCGAACTCTAGAACTGTCATGGGCGGGTTTGCCCATGAAAAGCTCACGTTGTTCAAGTCGCAGCTGACACGACCGCTGTCATGCCTTGTATCATCGCATTGTTCGCTTGCCTGAAGCGAGAACTGTGCTATGGGAGAATCTGGAACACATATCCTGGTTTGATTTACACAGACGCTGTAACTCTTGGACGGCAACCAGAATATTACAGGTGTGTAGATCAGACTATGAACGCGGAGCTTTCAACAAGGTTGGTTCTTGTCTGTCAAGACGTTGAATACATGCTGCTGAAAAAGGATCAACAGACATATATACAATGATCGAAGCCAATTCCCGACGGTCAACCAATGCCATGGTGTGGGGACTCGCAATAAGTCGTGTTTACCAGCTTCTGGCTCATGGTCGAGTCAGACAATTATCCTCTCGATGAAAGAAAGTTAGATTCAACATCGTTGGTGACATTTCCCTATGCAAGTTATGCTGTGTGGGAGCTTCTTCACAGCGATGGCGGAGGTATATCGAGATTGTCTGTTCATTGATTACGCTTAACGAGATGTTAGTTTAAGTAATATGTATAATGTCATCGCGTGTTCTTTTTTTTGGCTAGTTATCCCCAGCTAGGACAGGCAAAACACAAAGAAAAACATTGCTATGCAAAGAGATGATGGCCTGCATCTAATTGAAGCACAATTGGCTAGTGCATTGGTAGAATATCATAACACAGACGAATGCGCGGCGGAAAGCTGAACAATGCTGATAGCAATTTATAACTGCAAATCAACGATGAGTATACTAGATCACTAGAGCTCATCAATGAATAAGTACTACGCTGGTCAGACAAAGATTAGAGCTACGACTATGTAACTATAGTCTCAGAGAAATTAAACTGGTGAAAAGTAGCAAATACGACTAGTACGAAATTACCAAAACGACAGTTTGCAGTGACAATGCCAATCTATTTTTTACTTTTTCTTGATAAAAACATCGGACGACCGGTCATCGAAAGGATTACAAAAAGCACAATCCTGACTAGGCATTTCATCTCATGGCGTCAGGAGTTTATTTAGATTCTGTTAGATCAGTCAAAGAGTTCCAAATGTGACCTCGTCGTCCTCCTGCAGTTCCTTCTCCTGACTTTCGACGGTGCCATTAGCAGACATATCATTTATGGCCATTTCGAGAAGTACTAGCTTCAGTGCGGTTTTTTCAATCTCGTTGTACTTTTTTTCAAGCTCTTTGATATCGTTTTCCAGCTCCTTGGACATTTCAGCTAGGTTTTCGTCGATTTCCTTCAACTTCGCTTCTGATTTCGCAATTGTTCTTCGCAGGACCGCAATCTGTGCGTCCAATGTCATTGGCGAGGTATTCATACTGTCTGTTTCGATGTCAGAAATAATGTAAATAGTAACTGGGATGATGAGGAGTACGGGCTGCAAAAGTTGTTTGTACTAATAAGATCTTGGAACTTGGTTGGAGAAGGTTTGGTTCTTAATCTTGGGAACAGTTGTAAGATATCATATTTATGCGGGAGGGAAGGCTGGAAAAACTTCAGGGTCCTGGGGCCGAAGGCTCAATACTGTTAATACGTTGTTCCAGCCCGATACATGTATTCAGCCTATGATGTATTCAGCCTATGGGAACATGATGGCAGCAGTCCTGCCATAGAATCAGCCCACAAATTTCCTGAACGCGCCTTCATGATCAAGATGCCGCAGATAAATTCTGTTGGCGCAGAAGAAGCGTACTCGAATAACCATCAAAATGTTGCTCCTAAGTGAGTGGAAGAGTGCTATCCGTAGTGGAGTATTCTCAAGTAGATGTGCTTTTTCGACAGGGTTGAGAAACAAATAAAACGTCCCATACACTGCATTCTGGATATATGGAATATACTAGATCTTCGTAGAATGAACGTGACACACGAAGGTAGTGGAAACGCGGGTGAGGAGTACATCCAGAGAGATACGACTCGCAGACAAGGGCGACTGCGGAATCTTTGTAAGCGACAGGCGAGTCGAAAGTCCAGTTTCGCATCTTCGAATACACGGTAGATACGATGCTGGGCGTAGTGTGCTTGTATAGTAGCTGCACAGTAGATCTGGTACACTTCTCGGCTCCGTGCCTTGCAGATGAAATTCATCGTTACAACGTCGCTTCGACTCTTATCTTAAACGGTTCGCCAGTAAAGCACTACAAAACGTCCGTGTAAAGCTGTACTTGAATCTAGTAATGAAGAGACCGTTCGAAACCGTATAGGCGTAGTAGCAGGGGGAACACTATCGATTTGTAGAGGGATAGCGTAGTACTAAGGGAAAAGAAATTTCCAGTATTCCCGAACGGCTTCAAGTTCATTTGAAAATCATTGTGGAACTTGCCTTCAGTCCGAAACATACGTAGTATCAAAGCTGTTGTCGTGTCATCTCTCAGTGAAATTTGATTTTAAATTAGTCAAGGTATTTGTGCACTCGTCCACCTTGTGGTAGCGGCAGAACGTTTTCTACAATTAGTTATTTCTGAATCGCTGATGATGAGGAACACATGACAGGATAATATCTGAACAGCACAAGTTATACACACGATCATGAGTAATTTTATTAATTGCCGTGTTACGAAACTAGCTTACGGATGCATTTCGGAATGAGTAGAAACCAAAACCATCCCACCGCTATACTTCACTGCTTCAAACGTTTTTTCCAATCTCGATGATGTCATGTAAGACTTGACTAATGAAAATGTGCTCTGGCTGCAGTGCGATCTCGACCAGTGTCCAGGAATCAATCTCACGAAAGTATTGCATTCGTCTTTGTTGTTCTACGAGCTGCCTTGATATAGTTTTCACCTCATGGAGCTTTCTGTCCAGCTCTATGAACCTTTCAACGAGATCGTTCCGCTTCTTGTTTAACCTGTCGTCAACGTCCTGCAACGTCTTTTCAGCTACCCAGATTCGTGTCGCAAACAGAGCTAGTAGTGTGTCTCCCATGGTGTGGTGTCTGGATGGACGTTAGAAAACAAGTACGTGATATGCGCTAATCGGTGGAAGTACCGACTATAGATGGGGATTCCTTGAGAAACTATTTGATCTGGATTGAAGCGAAGTTTTCAAGGTAATAGTCGGCAGTGCTGCGAACTGTTGTATTTATGCGAGAGGCCAAGCTGGTCAAGATGCTGCCAGTCAGCGCTGAAGGATCGTTCTTTCGATGGCTTTCTCCAGCCTGATAGATGTAACCAGCCCATAGTAACATGATGGCTGCAGTGTAGGATTTGCCTATACAAAACCAGCTGTGATCCATACAGGCAAACCTTGTGAGCTTCGAAGACATATCTGCGTAGTAGAATGTTCTTCGGGAGATCCGTTTTTTTTCAGAGTTGAGAAACAAACAAAACCTCTTACTGCATTACTTTATTCATGTCTGGAATAGACCGGATATTTGCAGAATGAACGAGTCAAAAGAAATACGTCGCTGCGAAGTATACCAGTGGTCACAGGTTAGTTGCTAAGTGAATTAGATACGACTCGTACAAGATATTCCGCTAAAACCGGCTAGGCGACTAGCTTATCAATGAGCAAATCTCGATATCCGGCTACCTGGTTGCTATCGTGGCATTTCTAGTGTATCTCCGCTGCAGTTTCAGACCTTGCCCGGCAGACAAGGTTTATGGTGAAACTTCGTCGATAATTCTAGATCGATCTTGTGAAAACAGGAAGCTTTGACAGTTATAATGAGAAGATCGTTGTCACACGGTGCACACGATTTATGATTTCGTGGAACATACGTTTATTATTGTAGAACTATGTCTAATCAACTAAACATGCTCGTCGGAAACGTTGCCCTGAAAAAGATACCGTTTCATCGTGCCGCGAAAAGCATTTTGAATCAGCCGAGTGTTCAAGTGCTGTCCAGACGACCGGCTACCTTGAGGTCCCCGATGGTCGCATGGCAGCTACATCAAGTAGTCCCTTCTGTCCAAAACCCATCCCAGCTCTTCGAATATAGGTATCAGCAAAGTCAAATCCTTGATGATTTGATCGATTTCACTTTCTGCCGCTTCCTGTTGTTCCTCCTCCACTCTGCATCGAAACTCGCCGATTTGCAGACCTTTCCGAGCGTCATAGTCCAACTGCACCAGGCGCTTCGTCTTTTCGACCAGCTCTTGCTCCATGTCTTCAAGCTCTTGGTTCTGACCATCGAGTTTCCGCTCCTTCTTTTGGATTTGGTCTTGCAGGCCTTGAAGCTTCGCCTGGGCCTCGGCTATCCGGCTAGCTAGAGCAGCTCGCCGCGCCGCTGCAGTCATGCTTCTCGTAGTCACCATTATTGTATCTGTCGTATTGTTAGAGACACCTGATCTTTGGGACGGTGAGTATTACCAAACAGCCTTGACGATCGGTATGTAGTGATGCTCGCTATCAGTGGCCGTGGGATTGTAAGGTGGTCGTTGTAAGTTGCGAGATAACCAAGGTGCAGCAGCCTTGTTACAAATGGTTTCGGGCCGCTCGGCCGCCGACGCGTTGTTCTGTGACCGCAGTTCTTGGGCATTTTTGTTTCGGCTCGCCCACAGCGTCGAACAATCTGGAAACGAGAGCGTTTGAATCGAAACCGTTTGAATGTCCATAAATTTCAGCCGTGGAATATTATCTTGGCGCAATGTTTTACTCGTAATCTTACAGCAAGATTCGAAATCTCAGATCGAGGTGGTCGCTGTGACTGATTATAAAGGATCTTCGTAGAAGGCAGTTGGAAGAGTCCCGTCAGTCGGTCTCATACGCGCTATCCAAACCTGGTCTGAAGCGGAAAATACCAATTGGGAATTCAATGCAATGTTGCTGCATTCCCACATGAGGTCTAGTTGGATTCTGTCGAAAACCAGTGAACTTCGGTAGTAACACAGTGAATTCTTTCAGGGTCGACCAGGGAGCTGTGCCGCTATAATATCATCGTCGTCCAATCTTCATCTTTCCAGTTATACGCACAGCTCTAGTTCAGTATTTAACAAAGTTCCCCATTAATCAGCTATCACGATACAGAGTATCTCCCAACCGACACCTTAGAACGGGCATGCCACGATCAATACGGATGCACCATACTGATTGCGTTCCGAATGACGCTACCCTTGCGAACTTGGTAGAAACGTTGGTTATGTCCTACTCACAACGTTCCATTACTTCAAAACGGTCAATTCAATGTTCATTCGATGCAAGATGAAGGTATCCACGCCTTGACGGACCATCACGTGGCGCTCTGTCTGTGCGCTGGTGGCACTTTCTACTCGATCGACAAGGTTATCCAGGTTTCTAAGCGACTGCGTCATGATACGGTGTATTTCTCTAACTAAAGCGCTTCTACAGTTAGTATCGCCGTCGTAGTGGCAATATTTTATTCCGTGTCTGTATCTCAGATGGTGAATTTTGTGAAAGAGGGAAATGATTTGGCGATAATATCCGGATAATGTACAAAGAGGCAAGGCACCGCACAAGCACAGAGCGCTCGAAGTTGGGCAGCTTATAGTAACTGCACAGTGGGATCACAATCTCTACAACATGTAGCGAACAGTGGATCAAGCGGAGCTACTCCCTGGTATTTACAGGCTATTTATATCAAGAGAATGAAAAAGCTATGCCATCTATTTTCTAGAACCGTTCCGGATGCAAGAATAACAAAGATTTTCAACTTTTGCAGGAACTACAGTCTGTTTTACACCACCTTCCACCCCATGGCCTCCCAAATATATTCAAACTCGCTCAAGTCAGTGATGCTCTCTCCATCATCAAATATGATCTTTTTCTTGTGGCGTTGCTTATTCTTGTCTTCTTCCTCGATGTGGCCGATGTCAAGTACTTTCTGTATGTCCTCGTCTAGCTGGACGAGCCGCTTTTCCTTGTTTTCAATTTCGTGATCTTGCTGTTCAATTCGTTCAGCCTTGTCTGCCAGTTCTTGATCTGTGTGAGTAATTTGTTCCTTGAGGTTCTTGAGATGGGCTTCAGCGTTCGCGATCTGCTTGGCCAAGTCATTCATTCGTTTCGCGTAGGTCTTTGATCGGGTCATCATTGTGTCCGTTTCTGTTCTGTACTTAGAATATGCAGGATGGGTAGTATTGCAATTCGGCCGTGAAGGTATGTTTTCAGAATGATCCTGGTCTTGGTCTTGAGCGATACTGTGACAGGGAAGGAAATGGTGCAAGGTCTGATCTTACTTCGTGACGGTGATCTTGCGGTGCTTGATAAACGATGCAAGTATTAGGCTGAAACTTTTTCTGCCCGGCGTGAGCCTTGCCATGATCTACGCTTGGCACGAGCCCACTAAACCGGTATACAACGCCGGGGCATCTCCGTCGTGGAGTATTGGCATGATGTTGCGACAACAGCTCTGCTCGTGATATTCGGCTCACAGGCAACAAGGCTTTATCTCGGTGGTCACTGTCGACTACGGAATAAACACGATCTTCGTAGAAGGAACCTGTCAGAAGAAGCATGCAAGAGGTCACCCCAGTCAGATATGGATCATGTCAATCTCCTCAAAGCCGAAAACGCGATTTAAAGCTCCAATCCTCCGAATGTTGGATTTTGCAACCGAGGCCTCCGAATGTTGGATTTTGCAACCGAGGGTGAAACGTCGGCGCGTCTATACATGTGCAACCACTTGAAAACTATTCAGCACTGCTCACGGGTGAGTCCCGGGAGCGTTGTCGACGCAGGTTGTGTTCTGTGCTGTTCGTGGGCCACCAATGAAAAACATTATTGCCATATGAAGGGAGATGGCCAATAAAAATATGAAGAAGACTCCGGAAATGCCAAAATCAGTCTTGAAAAAACGAAAAATCCAGATATACGCATAACAGTATTCAACATGATGATGATTTTTTATTGAAAACACTGAGACCGAAACGAACTGTACAATGTGACCGTACATGGAGGAAATTAGACGGCATATACCTCCGTAACTGACATCTACCGTATTTCTTCAAACATTGGTTCCATGCAAGAATGGTCTGTCACATGCACCGTCGTGTCGATGTTGTTCTTCACCCTGCAATTCCCGCCGATCCGCTCGGTGACGCCCATATTTAAACCCTTCGGTACATCTTGGTCCAACTCTGCAAGCTTATTGTTGTCCAACTGCTGATCATGGGCCTAGTCTGCCGTGTTCGGCGATTTGCGTGGCCAGAACTGATAGATGTTTTGAACCGTTCTGGATCTGGTATTCATTGTAACTGTATCAGTGTCAGAAAGACGTTTTCTACATGGCTTCATGTGTTTTGTTGATGTAGAGAGCAGATAGCAGAACGAGATTTCATCGTGATATGTATGGAAAGGATGATGTATGGGATGTATAATCATCGGGGGCAAATCAAGGTTCACATTAAAACCGGCACCTTTAGGTAGTACAACTGGAGATCTCTAGAAGCTCGACGAGCGCGACGTGCCGACGTACGACGCCGTCACTCCTTTTAACTTTCACCTTTATTTCTAGCTAATCGTCCAGCTCATCGGGGTCTGAATACCGATCAGTGATAGTCACCACGTTCCCGTGTACAACGTCACTACTCGTAACGAACTTTCAATATTCTGTGAATTCGTGCCACAAACAAGGTCAACTAAATATTCTTTGACATACTGTTGAATGCTGATGTAAAAGACGCTGGCGTATTCCCTACTGCATTTACGAGTTGATGCACCGTTCCCAGCAGCTGTGTCAAACTTCGACTGTCCAGTTCACTCGACTGAACGTTGTGAAGAATATTTCAACGTTATTGGGCAAACTGACAACCAAACAAGGAAGTGTACAACTAGTGGGCGATACAAGTTGGGTAGCTTATTGTAACAGAAAACGTGGATCAAGCTTCAAACCAGCAGAAAACAGTAACTCGAGCGCGAACTGTTCTCGAGTGTCTACTAGCCCGTGATAAAAATAGAAGGTATAAGCTCCGATATCAATTGACTCCGCAGGATGGACGGATAAAACTAAGAATCCTCATGACATCGGGGAGAGACTACTGCCCTTTATTCCACCTCCCATCCCATGGCCTCCCAGATGTACTCACATCCACTCAAGTCCGTAATGGTCTCCCCATCATCCAAGACAATTCTCTTCGCGGGACGCTTCGTATCGTTGTCGTCTTTTTGGACTGTGCCAATGTCCAGGACTCGCTGTATGTCGTTGTCAAGTACCGCGAGCTGTTGAGTTTTGTATCGGAGCTCTTGATCTTTCTCTTCAATCTGCTCGGCCTTGGTTTTGAGTTCGTCATTCATGTCATTCATCTTCTCGTTGAGGAGTGTCAGTTTTTCCTCAGCATCGGATATGAGTTTGGCCAAGGCGGCTAGCCGTGCCACAGAGGTGTTTGTCCTGGTCCGCATGGTGTCTGTTCCCGTCTTTGAGTTAGAATATACGCAATGTATGGACGTGCAATACCGACGTGGTGTATGGATGTGTTTTTGGGTTGATCGTAGTTCGCGATGGCAAGAAGCTAGTGATGTGCTTGTGGAGGGTCCGAATTACCTCTGCGACCGCTGGAGGTTCAAGACTTTAGGCGAAAGTGGTCAGCCAAGCGTGAACCTTGTCGTAAACACGCTTGGCCGCAGCCTACGACTCCCGTACACTAGAGAAGCGAGAATATGTAGTCGCGGCTGAAAACGCCGATGATCTCCGCCGCGGAGTAGTTTCACGACCTGGCGAGGACATGCCTGCTCCTCATCTTCAGCGATGGGCCAAAGAAGCTTGAACCTCGGTGGCCGCTATCGACTATGGCATAAACGAGATCCTCGTAGAAAGAACGTGTCACGAGAGGCACGCAGTAGGTCACCCCAGTCAAACAGGATCATGACGCACAACAACATGTAGCAAGCCGAACGGATAGGAGGCAACGAGATGAAGAAAGGTCACAAAATAGCGAATCTACCGAAATGTGTAACAGGTGATCGCCGGTGCGGAACTGACATTACGCAAGCGCAGCCGGGATTGTCCTATAGGACCGACATTTGGTACTGGACCATACCACGTCACACCCACCAGAGTGTCTGTAATTATAGGACTTATCACTATAGCGTTAGCGCAATCTGAGAGTCAACCATAACAATCACATCTACTACCACAATTCCTAGGCCCCAGCCGGCCGGGGTTCAGAACATTCCAGTCGGGCTTCTGGCAAAGATCTTGCCGCAAATCTGATGATGACCTGTCAACTTTGCTCTTTTCCAACAGACAATACTTCGAAAGTGATTCCGACTCTCACACAGAATACATCGAATTTTCGTTCAGCTACTGAAGGTAATAACACCCATCCGGCGAATAACGTGTCTCGACTCTGCCGGTTGACTTTACAGACATGATAACCATGCATTGGACACCATCGCGAAGTCGAGCGTGACGGCGGCGCACCTAACGCTGTTGGCAACGCAGACCGCCAAGGAGGAGGCAAAGCTACAGAGTCTCAATCACAGGATCGAAATGAAGAACGAGCTTATCCTGGAACAGGACAAAGAAATACGCAATAGGAACACAGTTCTGACACAGTTAGACAGCGACATACAGAAAGTTCTCGGGATCGTGGCTATCGGTGAGAATGGGAAGGCCCTGGTAGAACTAGACGATGATGAAGACCAGAGCATGGAAGAAACCGTTAGTTATATCTCAATTTCGGCTGCTACGTGGGAGGCATGGGGGATGAAGACCTAGTCAGAAGATTCTTAAGTATAGAGCATTGAGATATAATTTTGCGAATGACAACGCTGCAACAGAGGATTCTTGTTTGAACATGTACGGCTGATATCGAGGACTGTCGATGTATTGGTTTGTATATATAGAAGATAAATCAAAGCGTTAGGACGTAGTAAATGCTCTAACTCATACACAGACCGGTTTTCATACGCAGTATCCGTTGTAGTTAAAAAAAGTAAGTTCTTTGACAAGAGTTCAAGTTTTGCGCTCTTTTTCTGCTTCTGAAAACTACTAACCTGAACTTAAATCAGACGAAATCATGACCGAATCTCCTCAAGGTATTGTACTCGTACGGCTGTGCCATCTAGTGAGCGACGCATCGACGATGTCTTTGCTTATCTTAAAGGTAATAAGTTTCGGCAGGCTACACATGGCAGCTGGGATGATGTTCTGCATGTGTTCCGACCGATACGCCAAGTTGACCGGTAGGCCAATCGGTCGACCGATACACCAAGAAAACGCTGAAGTATTGCGAATCACACAACTATCAGAGGAAATTATTTTCTTAAAATTAGACAGCATCTTTTATAAGGTGTAGAGATGGCTCTAGCAAAGTTTCAGTTGTTTCCTACAAGTGGTGGTTGCGTACAGGTGATTTGCTGCCCCCGGACCAGACATCACAAGAAGCAAAAGCTCAAATTGGCAACGATTATTGGAGATATTATGTTAAAATTTGCAATATGGATTTATCAGACTTCCCAAAGTGACATTCTCAAATTTCAGGAAAATATAAGGTACTAGATGAGCCTTATGATGGATGGATGGTCGCCCACTTGGTGTATCGGTCGACCGATTGGCCTACCGGCCAACTTGGCGTATCGGTCGGAACACATGTTACCGGAGACAGGATCTTTCTACGAGCATCTCGTCTACCCTTTCAATAACCGTAATAAAATTGTGACACGGTATTTGCTGGCTGAGATATGACCAAGAGACATATTGCACGGGATACATCTGAATACTCCACGATGGAGATATATCTTTGCCAAGCCTCTGCGATGTTCAGAGCCTGCGGCAACAGCTGCTCAGCGCTGCGTATGGAATTTTCCAGACGGCTGTGTCGCATGAATATGCGATCTTGAACCGTTTCTGACGTTAACTTTCTCAGCTCGCACCTTTTCTCAAGATCACCTCTCAACCCCGCTCTCATTCGAAAAAAGACAATCCCTTGAACTCGCCCTGCACTTTCAGCTTCGATATCTTCATACACTCGGAACAACTTTAACGTACTTTCTCCTGGTCACGGTCGTGTACCCCTGGGGATATCATGTACTTCCAATCTATCCACACTACAGAGATGATGTCCATGGAAATAACGATGAAAGACGACGCGACGCAACTATCGGTACTTCAACAGGCAACAGCCGAAGCCGAAGCCAAATTACAACGCATTCAGGCCGAAATAGAGATGAGAAATACCGAAATCAACAACAAGAACAAAGTGCTCGCCCAGCTGGACCACGATATTCAACTTATTCTTAACATTCTCCCCATGGAAACTTTCGAGAAACAACTGGACCCGGAACCGAAACAGGAGGACGACAACAGCTTGGACGACAGTTTGAGTTACATGTCTATATCAACGGCTACATGGGAGGCGCGGAGGTTACGGTTGTAGTGATGACGTCTCTGATCTTGGGCCAAGTGATACAGAGATGACTTTACGAGTGAAACTCATGTGATGACGTATGGTTATTGCAACACGTGCTGTTGCTATTCAAGCTGGTCGTTGTAACCTTTGTATACGCTAGAATGGAATGCAGTAAGACATGGTGGAATTATGTGCAAGAGCAGCTGAGAGGGCTTCTGTAGGAGTATAAGTACAAGAGCAAATGACCTCGTCGACGATGGTCCAGCAAAGTTCTTTACAGCACCTTCAAGATGTGATATAGATCATTAGAAAACGATTGAACAGACCTTCATAGCCCCCTGTTTGTGAACTTCAGTGTTTATCCCATGCGTCCTTCAAGTCCCACCTATTAGTATTCTTCTTTACAACTCGACAGCACTGTTGGATATTCTGTGACTGTATGAAAGCTTTCTTTCTACGAAGATCCTGTTTATTCCATGACAGCGACTATCGATAGTACAAAAGTCTATTGTGACTCAACCGTAACTAGTAAACACTTTGTCTCGAATCCATACTATTAGAAAAAAGGAGGGTCCAGGGAGACGGCTTATGGTTGGTTTCGCGATAACAAATGGTTTTGCAGCCGTTTTTTAACCGTTTTTCAAAAAAAAAAACCTGTTCAAATACCGTTCTAGTACCATTCTTATTTTACAAACCGTCTCCCTGGACCCTCCTTTTTTCTAATAGTACGTATACCAATACTCCATTCGGGAGATTTATCATCGTTGCTAATGAAGGGTATTACACACCGTATGCCGGATGCCCAGGTGGATGTCGAGCGGAAAATACAGGATAGTTGAATTATGACCCTTGACTACGAGTCTGAACTAGTGCCTGAGACTTTTTCAACCTTGTCTGTCGGTCGCCAGGCCGCTTCAGCCAAGCGAGAATTTTGACACGCATCTCGATCACCCATAAGATCTCAGATCCATGTATGTACCTTCTAATCCGTATCGCACGACCATCCTGCTCGCATCTATACCACCTTCATCGATTACAACAACGCGACAGACATCCGAAACCACAATGATGACGATAACGAAGACCTCAGTGGCGCGGCTCGCAGACCTGACCAAGCTACTCGCTGAAGCGGAGGCTAAGCTCAAACACCCCAACGACCAGATCGCGACCGAAGATCCACAGCTACGCGACAAAGATGCGCAGCTCGCGGCCAAGGACGAGGCGCTCCGCTACGAGAGTGTGCAACTAGCCCAGCTTGATCAAGACATCCAACAAGTACTGCGCATTGGAGTCCTTGAAAGAGAAATCAAGGAAGAGAAGCCGAAGAGAGCCAGGATCGTGTTTGATGACGGCGCGAGTATCACAGACTTGAGTGAGTGCGAGTCGATGTTTGCGGCGATGGGTTGGGTGGATGAATGCAGAGTCACAGGTTGTACATAGTTCAATCATAGTCATCAGCCTGTGGAACTCGCAAGCACTAGTATCTTGAACCACGTGTAAACGGTAATCCTTGGACACTTGTCTCAGGGGATGGCGCCTGGTATCCTCAAGAATACACATTTCTTGGATGCCCCAATGACTTGAGTATGAACAATCGTAAAAAGGTGATCATTCGACGCAATTTAGTCAAGTGCACTGCAAATTGATAGACGGGCATTTCACACTATCGAAGCGGATTCTCGACAGTACACGCCACCATGCTTTCGGTACAGATGGAGTCTTAAGTGCTGCGAATGATCGGTTGGTCGTGGAAGTGTTCCATTCATCCATGTAAGCCTCGAAAATCGTGGTTTCAAACCCGAACAAGAATACTTTCGGATGTGCATTGCGACAAGGACAATCCATGATTCCTCAAATCCCTTATCAGAGCCGCCCTCCCGTGACAACGTTCATATCGTGCATGTGAGAAAACGATGCGTCGTAAACGGGCCTGTGACTGATGTATCTCAGCTATAGTGCCTCGGTCGCAACTTCAAATGTTTCGTGGTGTACACCTCGTAGTTCGACTGTGGTACGTTCCCATTATCAACACGCTGGAAGAGCGCCAGATTGCCCGCAAGTAACATATCCTGAAGACGTTTTATCCGATCCAAGCGATTCTGCAATGTTTGGGGCGTTCCGCGCCGGAACAGGGTTTCGTGATGGGAGAAGCGTCAAGATCCCGCAATATCTGGTCTATTGAGCATGATTCAGTTGCCTGTGATAATAGAAGCGGCTGTGTAAGGCGAAGCGGAAGACCTTCATATACTGAGAGTTTATCTAGCGTGACCACAGACTCTCCGTATCCCAGACGATTGAGATTTCTTTAACGGCGGACAACAGCATAGACCATTTGGTCAGGCGAACTTGCTATACGAAACCTGGCGTTGCAAGTGCGTGGTATTCGACAGAACTTATTTGGACCAACAAACTCGGTTGGTAGTCAGGTGCGACTGTTTCCGACAAAACTTGAATGCGGGTGTCACCTACGTCTGTGCATGCAACTGATTCGGTGTGCATCACGTGATACATGCTACCAGGGATGCGACGAGTCTACTAGCATCCTGTAAATGCCTTCAATGACGCTCGGGTTATCATGAGAGACTCCTTCTCGCGAACCGATCACAAGGAATGTCCGTTCCTTCGATGCATTTCAATACTTCACGATGGAGACCTTGCTGGTAACTCCGGGATGGAGCCAAGCATCGATGAAATGGAGGCTGATAACGTGAAAACGGCATTGAATGTGTGGAGGCTGCGGGGCTGGCCGTTTCAGCGTCCAGAATGTTCCACACGGTGTTCTCGCATGTATATCAGATTTTGCTACATTTCATACGATCACCTCTCAACCTCGCTCTTTCCACCACATCGAACATATCGACAATCTCTTTACGTGTAAATTTCGCTCTTGGCAGACATGCACAACACTTCGACCGTTTCTGCACCACCTGAAGGTAATACTCCCATCCCACTTATTCTGCAGACCGTATCTAATACCCACACAGAGACAGCGAACATGTCCGAAACAATAAACACGGACACAGCGCACCTAACCGACCTGAAAGCACAAATCGCAGCTGCCGAAGCCAAGTTGAAAAGTCTCAACGACGAGATTCAGAACAAGGACACGGAAATCGACAACAAGACTACAGTGTTGTCGCAGCTCGATCATGATATACAACAGGTCCTGAACATTCTTCCGATCGAAAAGTCGCGCAAGAAATTGAGCGTGGAAGTGGAAGTGACAGTGGAGGAAGACAACGGCTCCAGCGTCTCCAGCGTCTCCAGCAGTGCTGACGAGACGGTGAGCTACATGTCGATCTCGACGAGTACTTGGGAGGCGTGGGGACTCCGGTTGTAGGAAGCACATGTCTGGGTGTAACTCATTTGGCGATTTCTTTAGAAGTGAAACTCATGTAAGAATATTAGTATCTCAATATGTGCTTCGCATGACCAAGCCCACTCTCGGATTCTAGTGCTGGAGGCGAACCGGACCTGAAGCAGATCGATCTGAGTTCTCCAGGTCGACCTGGGTTCGAAACCTGGGATTTGCTGGGCTACCCATTGGTACTCCTAGTGAACGGACCCGGTGGTTGTCAATGATGGCAGCAGCTATGACACAAACAAGACTGGACGTAGTTTTTCCCATGCAACACCGGGATTCTAAATACAATTCGTCGGGATGAAAGTAGTTAAATTATGAGGAGAAAATTAGCTGTTTTATCAATAACAAATCGTACAATTCGGGCAAATATTGGTTATTCATGAAGTTGTAAAAGCTGAGGATTGAAACCGTGATCTTCAAGTACGTAGATTTTTGCGGGTCTTCACAGCTCGCGAGGGATGGAACCTAGATCGATCTGTGCAAACCTCCGTAGCCCAGGTCGACCTAGGTCGACCTCAGCGTTTCTCCACCACTATTTTCTTCGTTTGCATACGCTAGTAAATCTTGCAGTAATACATAGTAGATTTCAGGAGCTATCCAGACGAGACTTAGTTGACCTTGAAACAAAAGCCAGCCACAATCTGACATCAGAGATAGTGCAGATAAATTATATACATGTGTCGATGGAGCGGCACATGTAGTTGGAAGCCTTGTCACATATACTACGGATCCCTCGCCGGCTTTTGAGTCAATCTGGATCTCTCCTGTTCTATGGACGTTCACGCGTCGTGTAGTTTCGAGCTCGCTTTTGTCTGGGTTCACACATTACAGAACCGTATGCTACTCTGGGGCTTGAAAGATCCGACAATTTGTTTCTACGGAGATCCTGTTGATTCCATCACAGCATCTATCCTTACTATAGGCAGAGACTGTCCCTGAGCTGTCCTTAGAGAAAACATCGTCAGCAAATTAATGCATTCAAATACTCCACTGTAGAGATTTATCATCCTTACCGACAAATGTTCAGCCTGTGTGTTGCAGTCGCAAGCCGATGCCAACCTTCGACCACCAGAAACCTTGACTACGGACGTCGGGGTTCAGCCTATCAACCCATGCAGAGCCTGCGGCGTCCACTGCCTAGCCGTCCAGCCTATGACCGACTCAGACCAGGGCAACAGGCTAGCCGGTATAAGACCTCTCACCTTCTTTATTTCAAAGGTCACATAAAACCTCGCTCGGTCACAAAACTACCAATTTACCGCTTGAAACCATCATTAACTATGTATACACCGCAAGACCCCCAATATGTCCTGTAATCTAATTTGATTCTAACAAGAAAACGGCAACTGATCAGATTATGCCGATGACAAGGAGTAAGACCTCCGTCAGACGTCTGGCCATGCTGGCTCAGCAGATTTCCGACGCCGAGGCCAAGCTCAAGGCGCTCAATCGTCAGCTTGAGAAGAAGAACAAAGAGATCAAGAGCAATGACGAGGCACTCGAGAAACAGAACGAGGAGCTGAGATGCAAGGCCGTGCAGCTCAGACATCTGGACAACGATATCCAACTGATATTGGGAATCAGGAAAACCCAAGTGAACGACGAGAATACTACCCGACCACAGAGACGCACGCTGGACGATGGAGAATCAATAACAGACTTGAGTGAGTTTGAGTCAATGTTTGCAGCAATGGGATGGAAGGCGTAATGTAGAACGTTGCAGTCCTGAATTTACCTAGTGAGTACAGTATTGCGCGATGCGAACAAGTTGTAATAAACGTTGTATTGTTGGATTCGTTCGAATGTGACAGGGATTAATTTGGTGGGACGACAGACTATGCTAGTAAAGTGGACGAATATGGGTATTTTACGTGCCGACTAATGATAAGATTCCCACGACTTCGGAAAAAATCTGTAACGATGAGCACTGACGCCAACGGGGGTGTTCATCCGCATTTTCGACAAAAAATGACATAGTGTGGTATCCCGCTCAATCCCGTTCTCCATCAATGAGTAGTACCAATTCAATAGTATATTCGGATCCACGAATCTTTCGCGGGGTCGAAGATCATGTGATCGAACCGTTGTAGATGTGTAGTACTAATCACGAAAAACACATTCAGAGACTGTGTGTAACGCAACGTGTGGCCAGGCATACAAACGACGTATCATTCCTCCGGAGCGGATTCTGCAGTACATATAGGTACTACTGAAGAATACTTGGTGGATATATATGTAGGAACAGTATCGATGTGACTTGTACGACCTTGAAAGAAACGAGGTCTCAAATACACGGAATCTGACTGAAAGAGTAGAGGTGTCAACAGGGATGACTGCGTCTATAGACATACATGATTTCTGTAAAAAAACCTGTGACATTTCCCACCTATCACATCAAGGCGATTGAGTCGATCTGGTAGCTGTCTTTCTTTCGACTTTGTGCGCGAGCCACAGGGTAGACCGTTGGTATATATCACGAGGCCTTACGAAATCGATTGACTGGACTTCACATCTTGGTTCTACGCAGATCCTGTTGATTTGATGATGGTAGTCATACTTATCAAAGGATCCTGTAGTATCCGAACCGCGACAAGCAACAGATTGTCCCAGATGCATCCGAAAACTCCATTCCGGAGATTGATTATCCCTATCCATATGTCAGGCTGGGTGACGTTTTGCAGGCTGTTGCACCTATTCGGGAACGCTCGAGCATAGTCCACGACCCTGAGCCTACGAAACCCATTCAGGGCCGGCTGAGCCGGCCGCCTAGCCGCGTTAACCTCGAGAAATGATAAAACCACGCAGCTTGTTCATACCGAGAATCATCCTACAACCACCATTCGTATCAAAATCCCATATCATCAACCTACGACTTTGGTCACGCCCACATAGCAAGACTTCCTGTCCCCATTTTGAGGGCATCGATTTTAACAAGCAGACAGACAGACAAATTCAATATGATGACCAGAACCAAGAAGTCATCGGCGCGTCTTACAGACTTAGCGAAAGCGATCGCTCACGCCGAAGCGAAGCTGAACAATCTCAACGCGCAAATTAAGCACAAGGATGAACAGCTTCGTAATAAGGATGTGCGCCTCGAGGAGAAAAATGAAGAGCTGCGCATCAAGTTTGTTCAACTGGCCCAACTCGATCAAGACATTCAGCAAGTCCTGGGCATCGGAATCCTCAAGATTGATGATAAAGAAAAGCCGCCCGCCCAGAAAGCCAGGATTGTCTTTGATGATGGGAGCACGATCACTGATCTAAGTGAGTTCGAACCGATGTGGGCAGCGATGGGCTGGACAGATGTATGAGGAGTTAAAGCTCTAGATACCTTACTACACGTTATTAATATGTGTTTTTACGAACGAATATAAGAGAGTAAGAAAGTAGAGCTGACAGTTTGTACTTTCAAGTAATCATGAGCCATGACCCGTCAATTGTTTCTTCAATCTACTTGCGGCATCATTTTCTTGTCATTGTAATCTGGATGAGATTTGTGTGAGTATTGTTTTTATCCTACATCGTGGCTTTAGTGGCACGATCGTTCGAATAGAACAGGGAGCAATGCGGCGTATCGACGGTCTATGCAAGTGAAGTCCAGCAATGTGGGCTTTCTACAGACTGGCAGCCGTGTAACATTCCGAGGCTTACAGAATAAAGCTGCAAGGTTTAGAACAGACGTGTGCAGGGGTGTCCAACTGGGAAATACTGCTCGACACCGTGTGCATGATGACTCGTTCGTCAACAACTTTGTGATTCTGTTGTCCGTCATTTGACACATCCATTGAACATTATATTGAGCCTCACCGATCCTTTGTGTAGCTAACCTTCACTGTAAGACTCGAATACTGTCGAACTCCACGATAAAATTAACGACATGAGCTGAGCAGACGGAGAGCATCGTCATATAGTATGCCGATCCTTCATCTGTAGCGGATTAATTACATAGTATAGACTATGTGCATGTCGACCGTTTTCGGTGACTCTTTTGATCAATCCCGATGGATGTGAGAGACTACGCGATGGCATACTGATCCAATCTACAGGTCGTCGTCCACTTCACTGGAAAACGGAGTTAAGATGATGAACACGAAATTTCACGCACCGAATCTGTATTTCGAACTAGCCTTGCACACGTTGTTGGATTTACATGAGACAACACGGCTTCTACGTAGCCAGTCTGTATTTTATATGGAACGGAATGGAGGTACCTGGAAGGAGCGATCTTGTAGACACGCTATATGCCGCTTACCAGAAAAGCTGCAATTGACATTCTGGATGCTTCCACCGACAAGTTCATTCTATGAAGATCCTGATTATTCAACGACTGCGAGCAGACCTACTGAAGCCTGGTGAGCTTCTTGACATGACGCAAGGTGATGGTCCCGTGATTAGATCAAAGTACTCCACGTTGGAGATGTTCATTGATGTCGACAACTTCGATGCAAAGCCTGTATACTTTGGCCAGCCCCAAGCTGCGATTACAGGAATGTTTGAGCAGAGCGGACGATTTCAGCCCGAGGGACCCATTCAGCTTTCCCTGCCGCTTGGATATTCTTGGCGCGAGAGTTCCTTTTATACAAGCTCTCCAACCTCTTCTGCCGAACACTGACCTCGCTTCGATTCACCGAGAAAAAACCTACCTGGCATGGACCTGAAATAATTTGAAATCCAAATCGTAGTGTCCTGATCCCGCATATTCTGTTAGTTGCTTCTAACCATAGCACAGAAACCATCATGATGACGAGAGCAAAGACTTCAGCGGCCCGCATGGCGGAGCTGGCTAAGCAGATTTCTGATGCAGAGGCCCAATTGAAAATGATCAACGTGGAGATTAAGAAGAAAGACAAAGTGATCAACAGCCAGGACAACGAGATCAAGAAAAAGGCCGACGAGATACACAAAATGAACAATGAAATACGACAAAAGACCGTGCATCTCGAGCGACTAGACAACCGTATCCGGCCATCATTGATAATTGGGAATATCCAACCGGATGACGAATTCATAGTGCTAGATAAGTCAGACATCACCTTTGACGATTGGGAACCTTTCACAGACTGGAGTGGATGTGAATCTCTAGAGGATTGATTGGAAGAAAAGCGTAATGAGGTCGACTGCGGTTGTCACTGACTTCTCGCGAGTTTCATTACCTGTCAATGTCCAAATCAGTCGGAAGTAGTCAAATGAAAGAATAGTTTGTTTCAGGGATATGAGTGAAAGTGGCATTGGTTTATACTTTTACATGTGATTATCCTCCAGTCTCATGACAGGCTCTGTCCTACGGTACTCTCCACGATTATTGCCACGGCCGGCTTGTTGACCACAGAACCTATGTGTCTACTGTGTCAACAAGGGCGAACAAAACCATTCCTCGCACACAACTTTTAGCCCACTGAACAACTATCACTAAGGTTAACAGTGGCTAGGCAATGTAACAACTTCATTGTGAATCTCGTTCTACATTTATGCAGATTAAACAGTTTCACGTAGAAATTCGTTGCAGTGTTCGGCATCTCGGGTGTGAACGCATCCAAATTGTCATCTCTACCACCACTGGAAACGCGACGTTTTACGGCTCTCTCATACAAACGCCGAGTGAAACCGCGCTAAAATCTATAAAGCATTGTGTAACGATTACTCTGGCGGTTGCTTCACACCTTCTCCCATACAAAACTATTTTCCAACAAATTTCCAACTGCGTTGTAACGACTTTCCGCCCACACAAAACTGTTTCCAATAACTTTCCAACGGGGTTCCAACCACTTCGCGATGATTTTTGCCCACATGAGGGATGAATTACCACTGATCTACTAATGCATTTCCGTGGATTCAGTCAATCGTTGCCTTCCGCAGACCCTGCTCGGGTGATACACTAACCGGCAAAAGTCCTGTTGTTTGTCGCCCAGCAACCACCTTTGTTAAAAAAAACCAAAACACCGTCCGTCCAGCACAAAATACCGTCCAGTCCACCAAACACCTCGATAATCAACCTTACCATGCCTAGAGATACCCGACAAAATGCGAAATTGCGTCTGGGTGCCAGTCTTGAGCCGGAAGTTCAACAAGCTCAGCACCTGAGTAGCGTACTAGACAGTTCGGAAGTTCAACAAGCTCATCACCTCGGTACTACTGTCGCCACTCTTGAAGCTCAACAAGCTCATCACCTGGGTACTACTGTCGCCACTCTTGAAGCTCAACAAGCTCATCACCTGGGTACTACTGTCGCCACTCCTGAAGCTCAACAAGCTCAGCACAGGCTGTGTGCCAGTTCCGATGATCAACAAGCTAAGCACCTGGGTTCCTCTGCCACCTCGGAAGCTCAACAAGCTCAAGCTACTCAAAATTCCAAGCGTTCAAGATTCAGAAATACCCGACAGAACGCAAAGTTCCGTCTGGGTGTCAGTTCGGAAGTTAAACAAGCGGAGCACCTGGGCACTGTCGCCACTTTGAAAGCCCATCAAGCTCCACAGCTGGGTGCCGTCCCTACTACTGAAGCTCAAAAGGTTCTAGCTGTACGGACATCAAGGCGTGCGAGATTGTCATATAAGGCTCCAGTGCAACAACGAAAAGCTCCGAAGAGTAGCAGTTTGAAGGTTCCGAAAAAAACTATTCCTGCGCAAGGAACAAAGCGTCCGAGACTATCTCCTCCAGAGCAACTCTGTCGACAAGTTCCGAAACTTAATCCAGCTCAGCAGACTTCAGTAGATCCCGTCGCAAAGAAAAGGAAGGAGGAGATAGAGCTTGATTTCTCCTACCTATTACAATTCACCGTTAACTGTGGCCCGGATCATAAAGTTGTCAACGAAGGTGGAGTTCATGACGCGCACCCGGACCGCCGTACCTTTAATTTCACTGCTGCTTTGGAGAGGGAAAAAACTGCTGTGATGTCCCATGAGCGTTCCAGCAAGAAAACCTTTACAAAATGCGAGCCAATGGAAGGAGGCATACAGGCAACTGTCGTTCTCGAAGGGAAAGGGCAAATTTCAACAGCCAGAACAGTTCGAGAGGCGACTGATTGGATAGAAGTTGAGAAGATCATTCATTACTACATTACTTCAAAGCGGAAGATTTCCCAGGTCACCTTGCACGCAAAATATGAGGAAACTGTTGAGGTTCAAGGTAACGAGACTGATGAAGATTCTCCAAACACCGAGGATGATCAACCTAAGGTACAAGTACTTCCGCTCAGTGCAAGCTCAGCTGTTGCTGCGTCCTCAACGCCCCAGATCCCCGGCATTCCTAGCATTCCCAATGTCCCACGGAAAAGAAAAACTGTTACCGAACAGGAAAGAGCAAAGGCTCTTGCAGCGCAAGCTACTGGGGAAAACCATGTGATTGCTTTACATCAACGATGGAGGTGCCAAAACCCTAGGTGTTCAAACAATGGTTTTGGAAGCTGTCTAGTGCTTCCAGGCGAGCAAGGACAATGCCGTAAACTCAATGCACAACAACTTGGTCCGTGGAATGAAGCTATTATCAAAGGTAAAGCTACTATAGAAGACTATCCTATATCGATTCTTAAGCTTCCTCCGCTAGATGTGGAGCGGACCGGGAAAAATAAACATTTTCAGCAACAAAATAGCCCTTATGGACCGGCATCTATCATTGTTCAAACGCCTAGCTACTATCCCCCCCCATACGGAAGCTTTCCACAAACACATCCACCTACACCTAGTGCGGCAGCTTGTGCGTCTTCTCCCATCAATTGCAGTCCAAGCGAAGATCCCGACATGCTGCTACAAATATTCCTGCTATGGTACGCAGAAAACCGTACAGCGAACCAAAAACGCCGTGATGCAGTCATGGATGCTTCACGTAAGCTGGAAGCGGCATTTGAAGATCTTCAAGGAGTACATAAGATGACAGACGAGGGATGGGAAAGGTTAGGTGTTCCAAGTGGCATTGGAAAAGCACTATCACGCGAAGCTAAGAAGTGGGCAACACAAAGAAAGGCTGTACAAGAAGAAGTTGGTCGTATTTAGTCTAGAACTCTAGCGTCTAGTCCTCTACAGAAATAAAACACGAAGTAAAATGACGTCCTTGTTTTCCCACTAAAGATTGCACCGCCAGATTTATAAAGTCTCCGTAATGCCCGTCTTGAAATGTATCGGATAGATCACGGTTTTTGCGCATCCATGCTTTCAATTCAGCAAATGATTCTTCAATTGGATTGTAGTCTGGTGAATATGGTGGCAAATATTCCAACTTGACGTGGTATTCTGCACACAGGAGTCGAATCTCAGGTCCACGATGTATTGACGCGTTATCCATAACAAGCACAGAGTTGGGACGCGGGATGTTGGCATCAAACGGCAGGCATTTGGGCAGTACCTTGTCCCGTAGAAACTGTAAATACAGTTCTTTTGTATACGCTCCTTGTATAATCTCGTAAGTGAGATACCCTTGTCGTGATGTATAAGCCGGTAGAATTGACCAGCGTTCTGAACGTTTTTGTGGGCGGAACTCTGTTGGCCTGATTCCTTGCGGCGCCCAACCATGTTTACTGTCTTTGGTACGTTCATTCGCAGCAGACTCGTCAATGAATACCAGCTGATAATGCTTGTAGCTGGACTAACGTCGGATCCAATCATCGCGCAGAAGTTGATCACGCTCTGATGGTATGAACCGAATCCTCTTTTTGGTATACTTATTTGTTCGCATCCATCTCAATATGGTTGATTCTGAAACCCACTCCTCAAACTGATCGTACAATGACCACTGCAACTCATCATAGTAGAGACTAGGCCGCAATTGTAGTTCAGCTTTAAGTGCTTCACTCATTTCATTTGTTATCTTGGGTGTCCGTCCCATGCGCACCAGTCGAGGTGTCTTGGTGGTACCAAAGTTCACAAAATTCCGGCGCATGCGAAGCACTGTTTGGTAAGACAGCTTTGGATTCACCAACTCTGCAATCTTCTTCAATTCTGTTCCAGTCTCTAGCATAGTCTTAACTTGGTCGTGTTGACTAGGAGTGCAAGCGTAATTTTGTGGCATTTGAGGTGAAGTTTGGTGGACGGGACGGTGTTTTGTGCTGGACGGACGGTGTTTTGGTTTTTTTTTAACAAAGGTGGTTGCTGGGCGACAAACAACAGGACTTTTGCCGGTTAGTGTAACGCATGATCAACGGCTTCACGATCCTCTACCAGAAGTATTAATAGGACAAGAGTCCTTTGCTCCATACTAAATTGACCCAAAATCCGGAGCTCTCCCTTTACCCCATACAACGTTCAACATCGAGGAGAGGTCATCCCTTTGACACATCCTTTGCTCCACACAAAATCTACCAAAATTTCCGAAATTTTCTCTAAGTCCATTCTCTCCCTTTAACCTAAGAAAAGAGCGAATTTTATCCCTTAAACACCATTTCAGCCCATGTTTATAGCCAAACCTGTCCATAAACGATGTCATTGACCGCGTATACAGCTAAACCTGTCCATAAACAGTGTCATTGACCGCATGTCGAACTAAACCTGTCCGTAAGCTATGCTATTGGCCGCCTATGGGAAGAATGCGAAGGAACTTAAGCACCTGCTCGACTGATTTTCCGGTTTCTTTCTCCATCCCCCGCTCATCCCACACAACCCTCGGTTAAACACCAAAAACTGTGATGTTTTCTCGTAAGTGTCTTTATCTACAGCTTCAAACCATGCTAACTGACTCGCCAGCTTGCTATCCACAAACAACCTTTGTCTGATTATGGTAAGTGCTGCTCTTAGTCTATTAATTGCTCATTATAGTCGTAGTAGCTAACTGGGAACCGCACTTGAGAGTAGGCAACAGCTCCGGCAAGCCGTAGCTACGGGGCGATGGCGGTGGCGATGGCGGGGGCGATTGCGGGAGCAATGGCAAAGGACGGCGGCGACAACAGACGGTGGCTTTATGGTTAGTTTGAGGTATAGCTATAGGGATAGTTTAGAGCATAAATAAAGGATAGTTTAAGGCATGGATAATGGACAGCTTATGGCATGTCCGGTCTCTTGCTTGTATAATGGATGGGTTATGCCGTGTCCACTCCGCCCAAATGGCGAATGGTTAATTGGAACTTGTCGATAAGTTCCCTTTATCCACAGGCAAAAAATAAGCGTGGAAACCGATCCCTTTGTTCATGTCTATTAAATGTCCTATTGTTTTTTCTAGTAGAGATCTCGATTCTCTACAGAACGTTGAATTTGATATATAGTACTAATCACGAAATCCTCATTCAGGGCCTGCGTTCAACGCAACGCGGGGCCAGGCATTGAGACGCCGTATCGTTCGTCTGGAGCAGATTCTGCAGCACATTGAGGTATCACTTAAATGTTTATCGCCACTGTGTTGCTTACCGGTGTTGCGGACTACTGACGGATGCTTGCAATAACACGAGATCATAACGACCTGAGCGCCAGGAAGGCGCCTCGTTTCACTTCAGAGCAGATTGGTAAATGATACCGAAGTCCAAGCACTGCAACTATATTCTCGAAGCAGGAGTGCACAGTTTGGTTGAGCCCGAAGGCTCTGGATGATGTAGAACCGCAATGCTGCTTACCAGACACGTAACGTAGCAATTGACAACGTATTCTCCCATCGACAAGTTCATTCTACGAAGATCCAGTGTATTCAATGACGACGACCAGGACTTTTAAACTTTGGTAAGCCCCTTGACATGAGGTTAATTAATGGATGATCCCGTTACTACATGAAAATAATCCACCCTGGAAATCTTCATTGCGGTGGACAGTCTCGACGTCAGCCTGCATACGACAGCGAGCTCGAAGCATTTCAGACCAAGGGACACCTTCAGCCTTCCCTGCCGCTTGGATAATCTTGGCGCGAGACTTGGTTTCACACAAGATCGCTCACCTATTCCAAAAAGCATTGCAACCTCCATCTGACACCGAACAAACATCACCCTGAGGATAGCACAACGTATCGAACAACGATACATTCCCAGACAGATCGTAATGTCTCCTGCGGCGTATTCTATCATTCGCTTCTAACCATAAGACAGAGGACGCTATGATGACGAGATCCAAGACCTCTTTTGCGCGGATGGCCGACCTGGCTCAGGAGATATCCGATGCCGAAGCCAAGTTGAAGATCCTCAACGCAGAGGTCAAGAAGAAAGAAAAGGTTATCAAGAGCCAGGACAAAGATATCGAGGAAAATGACAGGGAACTACGCTATCAGACCGTACGACTTGCGCAGCGAGACAACGACCACCAGAAGGTATTGGCAGTCCGCAGAGTCCACCCCGATGACAAGTTCATACGGCTAGATAAATCCGACGTAACTTTTGGTGAGAGGGAATCGAACAGCGACTGGTGGAGCGGGTTCGAATCCCTATGAGCGATGATCGGATCAAAAGCGTGATATAGTCTGGGATTGTGTTGCCGAGCTTTCACGCATTGCATCATCTGTCACTGTAGCTAGTAATCAAAATAAAGAAAATTTGTTTTGTTACCTTAATTCTCAACCTCGTAGAGTAAACGATGGCGAACATGGCGATGGCTCTTCTTTTCATGTGATTATCGCACAGCCTAAATAAAGACTCTTCCTGAATGCACTCTGTCTGATGTGGTCCGGAGGTTGTGCTCCACGGCCGGCTTACTAATCGCAGACCCCCTTCGACTATCCTATCAACAACATTTCCTACTACATAACTAACTTTTGGCCAAATTCACTAGTTTCATTCGGTTCAACAGTGGCTAGGCAATGTAGTATATCCCGCTCAAGATATCGATCTAGATGAACCGGGTTTACGTAAAATGGACTTGAGTTTTCAGGATATTGAGTATAGTAGGAACTCATCAAACTTATGATGATCGTGGTGGTGCGGTTTCTGGGAATGAAGTAATCTTTGCCTGCAGGAAGTATATCATAGTGCCTTGCGGAATTTACAGAGTTGCTATGTGCGATTGACGTGGTGAGGGCGGATTCAACAAGTGATTTCAGCGACACCGAACGGTTATGCTGACTGTTGAACGACAGTTCCATGATTTGCCACAGATAATACACTGAGAAGATAAAGAATGCGCGAATCAATGATGGCCACTTCAGCACAGAACGTTTCTTGAAACCGACCCCTCGTATTTCGCCAGGTTCCGTTTCTGGATCAAGTCTTAGCTGAAATTGGCTTGGGTTTTCAGTGAGATTGCATGCAAACCGCGTGTTGCGCTTAGTACCCCGACCTCACCTCGCTTTAGAGACGGTACCTCGCCTCGCTATAGAGACGGTTCGACTGGACCTTGCTTGTTTGTTCCTCCAATATCCGTGTGTTCGATGACAGCCACGACTTTGAATACACACGCTTACGCTCACTGCATTACGAAAAAAGAAGAACGCAGATGAAAATTTTCAATGTCCGTGTGAACTTCGTCGAGCGGATTTCCGTTTTCCTTCTACGAAGTTCTTCTTTATTTCCTCACGGTGATCATACTTATTTGAGATTTTGCCGGTAGCTGCACGACAATGAGAAAACACGATGTGCCGGATGCATCGCAATACTCCACTTCGGAGTTTCATCAACCTTGTCCACAAACGTTAAGCCATTGTTTTGATGTCGCAGGCCGTGTTCTACCTCAGCTACAACTCCAAGACAGCTCGACCATGGCTGATGAAGGTCAGCCCATCAGCCGGTCTGGCGTTCTTGGCGTCAGGCGCCTAGCTGTTCAGCCTACCGCATGTGCGGAGACGCGCGACACGCAGATATAACACCTCTTCTCTCTTCGATAGTGGAGATCACCACGGAACTTTGCTTGATCACAAAGTCACCAATCAACCGCCAGTGTAAACCGTTGTCAAATCTACACTGCAAGACCCCCGATCCAGATTATCAAGTATATCGATCCTAATAATACCACAGCGACCGATAATATATTCAACATGATGACCAGGACGAAGACCTTCGTTCTGAGGCTGGCTGAGCTCGCACAGCAAATCTTAGATGCCGAGGCCAAGCTGAAGGTTCTTGACCAACAGATCGCGATGAAGGGCAAGGTCATCGAGAGCAAAGACAAGGAAATTGCGAAAAAGGACAAGGTGTTGGCAGACCAGGCCGTGAAGCTTGGACAGCAGGGCCAGAATATCCAGCAGGTATTGACAATCAAAAAGATTCAACCAAATGACAAGGTGATACGCCTACCGGCATCCGATATCACCTTCACCGACTGGGAATCGATAAGCGACTGGAGTGGATACGAGTCTCTGTGAACCACGACGGTATGAAAACGGCGATGACGACGAGTTCTGTTTACACGCATTTGTTTGAGCATGAACACTATTACCTGTCGTTATCCTAGTCCGTAGCCAGACCAGACCTATTGAATAAAATAGCACTGTTTATTTCTTCGCCTAAGACCCCAGCTAGTATATTGATGGTTCAAACCGTTTCATGTGATTGTTTATAGATTATGCTGAGCCGTTTTGTTACTGTATTCTGCCCAATGTCGACCAGAACGAGCTTGTGCACTACCGACCCTCTGCGGTTATCCGTCAATATCGTGAAAAACATGAAGACTGTGACACGACCTTTGGTCGACTGCTTGATCGTACCATGATCAACGGTGACCTGAAAAGGAACAATGAATTGTATATCTCGATACTGGGATCGAGACGACGGATTGACGAAAACACCGCTCCCACTTCGCGCAAGCGTACTAACGAATCGGGCATCCACAGGTATTAAACCAAGAACGACGTGAATCAGAATGTGGGTTAGTTATTTATGAACTAAATTTATCGAAACTACGCATTTTCTACATCTCTTACATTCTCGCTGATGTTATCCGTGAATGTCTTTTGAAATGAGTCAGGGAGCCTGAAGTTCATTGGAAAAGTCACATTGGTTATTGTTTTTTCACGAGAAAGCAAGCAACGCGGTATCATTCTGACCATTGGGAAGTCGATATGTGTTTCTCCCTGGCCGTAAATCTGGTATGGCTTGACCGAGATCATGTACTTTGTCTCCTCGTTTTTCTTAGCCACATATCAGAGCATCTTACGATATGTTGAGACTGACGATACCTGTTGCCTGCCTCCTGTGACACGTGCGTTCTACGAAAATCTAGTTGATTCTATCCCGCCGGCCACAAAAAGAATGGACTCGTTGCAATGGCCCCTTAAGAAAACGAGAATACATATCCCGCGAAACTCATCGCAATAATCCGCGACGGATTGTTTGTAGCATTGTCGAGATCTTGTACTGCCGCGTTGGGTGGTGGTCCAGCCAAGGATGGGGCATAAACGTCGACCTGGAGCCCACAGCCTTCAATAAGTGCGGCGTCAGTCCCAATCCCAAAATTTCATACGCGTCACTAGTCTTTACACCAGGTCTCATAACACCTCTCAAGGCAACCTGACAAATTTGCTCTGATCCCCAACAAAACTAACCTTGACGGTATGTTCATATTTCTATCCCCAATCTTTACACCTAGACCGCACAATCTTTGCATTCTAATCGTAAAACCTCAATCCACAAAGTGTGCTCAATGATGCTAATCTGATCGAATAGACTGAAATAAGGATAACCATGTCCAAAGCTTCCGTGGCGCGTCTCGCGCAGCTAGCAAAGAAAGTTGCGGATACTGAGGCCAGACTTGAGCGACTTGAACAGGAACTCCAACAAAAGAATCGAGAGCTCAGCAATAAAAATGAGGAGATTAAACAGAAGGAAAATGAGATCAACAACACGACAAAGCAATTGGCCGACCTTGACCGAGACGTACAGCATGTTTTGAGCATCGGGCACGTCCAAAACGATGAAAAGGCTTTGCCGACCTCGCGAAAGAAGCTGACATTTGACGATGCCTCGTCTCTAACGGACTTGAGCGAATTTGAACCCGAATGGGAGGCTATGGGTTGGTTTGCGTAGTAATACATTCTGAAGCTTCTACGCAATGTCATGAGCATTATTGTCGTCCTATGTCCATCCGCGGTCGTTGGTATCGTTAAGTATCAGTGTTTGCTGCTTTGGATGATGTTGCAGAACTATCCAGGAGTCATCCATGCTGAAGTCAGTCTGCATGCATTGAGTTTTGTTCCTGATATACTGCGATCGAAAGTGTCTCTTTTTCTGTGTCCTCCTTGATTTGTCAAGAAGTCTTCTTTTTCACCTACTTGCCTATGGCGATATTCTGCGAAACCCGTCGATAAACACGGGGGAGGACTATCGTCCTGGATGCAATCGTATCTGCAAAACGCCCCACAGCGACGAGGGTATATCCGATAGTTAGGCCGCTATAAAAATCGTGGAAGACCGGTGTACTGCCTCTGTCGCAATAAAACTCTGATCGTTGAAATATTTCTCGTTCCATTTAAAATACAATGCTAGGCGTATACCGATGTCGATAAACAATCCCGTTCCTCTACCAGAAGTGAGAAAATACCATTTCATCCATTTGCTTTACAAAAAAGTGGCTTATTGGAGGTGTCATGCTTTAAGTCCAGCAAACTAAAAAATTGCCGATCCTGCCAACCGTTTCGACATCCTTTTGCTCCATACAAAGTTTGGCAATTTGTTTCAAGAACCCCCGTCATGCTTTTGCTCTCACAAAATATTCCATCGCCCACACAAAGCTCCAAATCCAACCAATTGATCATGTCTTTGGGCACACAAAAAAGTGAATTTAAGCACTAGACGCCAATTCTCTGTCTTCTTTCTCCATCTCTCGTTCATGCCACCCCAAGCTCGCTTAAACACCACTTTTGGCTATGTTTACCTGTAAGTGTCTTTATCTTCAGCTTCAAACCATACTAACTACTGTATTACGCAACAAGGCCCCGTATTGCATGCAACTGAAGATGTTGCCAATGGTAAGTGCTTCTCTTGGTCTATTCAAGCCCTGTTGCAGTAGCTAACCGATGAAAGTGGCAGCAGCAGCAGCAGCAGCGGGGCGATGGCGCTAGCGGAGGGAGGGGCGGCAACGGATACAAATATATGGTTGAATATATGGAGGCGGCGATGGAGGCGGCGGCGGAGGCGGACATAGATAAGCATATGGTAGAATATATGGTTGATCAAATGAATGCTCCCGCAAGCGCGCCTATTAAGCGCGCTTAATTGTGCCAGGAACAAATGGTTGACTTAATGGCATGGGAATAGTGGCCATATTCTCAACCTTTTGCCCATATAAAATCGGCCTGTTTTTAGTTGAGCAAATGGAGGCCTTTGGCCTGTATTAAATCATGTAATCAAAACGGTAATTGCCAACTGCTAGTAGAGTTCGCCGCCACTCCCTCAATATGATAGCAACATGCAAATGTGTTCCTCGTGTCGTGCATTCGATAATACCTGTTGCTAACATTCTTAACATATCTTGACATTTGCACGTCTAGAAAGGCGCTGGAATCAATGACTCTACTCGTTGATTGACTGGATACTAACGCCGTCAGTATTCAACAGAGCGACAGTGAGCTCGCTGAATATTGCGCAGGAACTGTGTGGCGATCAGTCAGCTCGCTAACCAGTGATTTTCGCGCCGAAAGATCTCTGATTGTAATGTTCAGTAGTTTAACCTGGAAGGAGTTTTTCAGAAAGTAATTATCCTTGGGATTCATGCACCGTCATGCAGGGTTTTTTGTAGTAAGTCTATTTGCGATCCAGATGGCGATAGCGAATTTATTCAGTTTTTATACCGACACCGAGGAGCCATGCATGGTGTTCGATGATCCATCGATGGTTTGAAACTGGCAAGCATCTCATGAGTAGGTCCAAGATATACAATCCAACGAAGGAGACTTCGGCACAGCTTGTATGTCACAATTGACCCTGTTCTATTCTGGTTCGCTGCCGGTCACTTGCGCATGTGCAATGCAAGTCGTTCGGGTTTCCAGTGACATTCCTCACAACTGCAAGCAACCTCAACACACACTGTCATTGTCACTGAACCATCGGAAGACAACGCCACACCCATGAAATATACATTAAACCAGATACCGGACTGCATCAATCGCTTGAATATGCCTCCAACGGCATGCACAGCTCCAGCGACGCATGCATCTTACGACAATGCAGTATCCTCCACCAAGAGGTGTTCTGAGAGGACGGAGGTTCGTGGACCGCTCGAGGAGCCAACTCCACGAAGACTGAACAGAGCTAATCGAGGTATGACGGTGACTCGTTTCAACAATAGAAAAGAAGAATCTTGACAAGCAATACCGGCTGTATGTCATCGCAACACTGCACGACTGAGATGTTTCAGTCCTTGATCTCGACTTCCTATGACAACAGGCTGGAGCCTCTCTCTAGCTAGGCAGGTGCAGTCAAACGCTGGCGCTGCGCACACAAACTGACTGTTCGGCGGAATGTCGTGCGTCCTATTACACGGTTCAAGCCGCTCTGTCTTCCCAAATTCGACATAAACGTGATCGTGCTCCTCTTCCGAACATCACTTTGCAACCTCGTTCTGATACTACAAAGACATTATCTTCGAAATATCGTCAATCTCGATCGTGAGATCGTCACTCTGATAGTAGGTTGTTCATCCATACAGTTATGGTATTGGATTCTAACAGTAGGACATAGCCATAGATTGTGATACCTATAAGAAAGACCTGTATGACACGGCTTGCCGACATGACCCAACAGATCACTGACGCTAAGACTAGTCTCAAGATCATTGACAAAGAGATGAATGATCAAGACAGCGATATCGAAAATAAAGCCAGAAAGCTCGCCCAACGTGCTGCCGACATGCGGAATGCTTGGATCGAAAAACACAACAAGACCGTGCAGCGTGAGGAAAACCAGACAGCGTTGAGCGATCAAGCAAGTCGCGATCTTCTACTCAAAGAATTCGGTAAAGTACATGCGACGAGTCCTGACCTTCACAAACGGATCGACAAAATGAAGCAAGAATTCGGCATCAAAACGGACAAGGGGCAACTCAGATCTGAGTCGGAAGTCATGGATGCCGAGGAGTTCACCGCGGTACAAGCGAGACTTCTAGACCTCAAAAAAGGTATCGACAAGATGAAAGCAGAACAAGGCAACAGAACAGACAGAAAGGAACTCAGATCTGAGTCGGAAGTCATGGATGCCGAGGAGTTCACCGCGGTACAAGCGAGACTTCTAGACCTCAAAAAAGGTATCGACAAGATGAAAGCAGAACAAGGCAACAGAACAGACAGAAAGGAACTCAGATCTGAGTCGGAAGTCATGGATGCCGAGGAGTTCACCGCGGTACAAGCGAGACTTCTAGACCTCAAAAAAGGTATCGACAAGATGAAAGCAGAACAAGGCAACAGAACAGACAGAAAGGAACTCAGATCTGAGTCGGAAGTCATGGATGCCGAGGAGTTCGCCGCGGTACAAACGAGTCTTCTAGACCTCAAAAAAGGTATCGACAAGATGAAAGAAGAACAAGGCAACAGAACAGACAGAAAGGAACTAAGATCTGAGTCGGAAGTCATGGATGCCGAGGAGTTCGCCGCGGTACAAACGAGACTTCTAGACCTCAAAAAACGGGTCGACCAGATGAAAGCAGAACAAGGCATCAGAACTGACAGAATGGAACTCAGAGCTGATTCGGAAGTCATGGATGCCGAGGAGTTCGCCGCGGTACAAACGAGACTTCTAGACCTCAAAAAACGGCTCGACCTGATGAAAGCAGAAAATGGCCTCAAAACAGACAGAATCGAACTCATAACTGAGTCGCACGTCATGGACGGCGAAGACACATTGGCGGACCTATCTTACATGGCATCGATGTTCTAAGTCGCATGATTGAAACTGGATATGTTATGTACGCCAAGTGATAGCAGTCATGGTTTGAAATGGTAATCATGTACCTAGGCGTTCATTTTATCCATTTGTTCCCAGACCTAAAACTAGCGAATAAAACAATATCGTCCAAGTAAAAGCACACTCTGTTGTAAATGTGTTTTCCGGTGATGTTTTATCTCTTCAGCTGTCAATATTTCTTTTGCAGGGCAACGGTGAATGTGTTCATAGTCAGGCGCCGATATCGGTCATTCACTGTATTTACCTCCTCGACGGGGCCGAATCTCTCAGGGTCCTTTCGAGTACGAAGCTTCTAAAATTAAACATGGGTGATGTCTATCCGCACTGACAATCACTCGTAACAACACTGGCAGATTGGATTTTTTCACCTTTGAATCAAGTTTCGGTAGCTCCTCTCTGGACGGATTTCACACATATGATCATCTCGGATTAGTGTGAGCTCCTACATGCTTCCTGTGACACGTTCGTTCTACGAGGATGCAGTGTATTCCTCGTCAAATCGACAGCGGCAACCGGAAACAAAGCTTCGTTGGCCACGACGAGCATTATGTAAAGACGTCTTTCGCCAATGAACGATAATACTCCACGACGGAGATGTTGCAGCGCAGCCAACCGTCTCTGTTCCTGGGTGCGTCCGTGCCAAGCGTCGATTGCGACAAAGCTCACACAGGGCTTCACGAAGGCGCGTTCATCCGGAGCAACGATTACAGCGAATCTACATATTTACACGCAAGTATTGCGACACCACACATGACCGTATTCCAACCATATGACAGAACCAGAAGTCGTGATGACCAGATCGAAAACATCCGTTGCGCGTCTCAACGACTTGTCCAGGCTCATAGCGAATGCGGAGACGAAATTCAACGCGCTCAAGAAGGAGATTGAGAACAAGGCCGACGAGCTCAAGAACATGTCTACACAGATCGAACAAAACGATGAAGAGTTAAAACACAAGACTAGGCAGCTGTCTGATCTTGATAGCGATAAACAAAAAGTGCTGGCAATCGGGGCAATGCCAAACGACGACAAGGCCATCCTGCGTCAGAGAAAAACGATACCAGGTGACGATGGCGAATCAGCACTGACTGACTTGAGTGATTTCACATCAATCTGGGAGGGCATGGGATGGAGGGTGGAATAAAGTAGGCTGTCGTTCACCACAATTCATGCAGATTGTTATTGTGTTGTCCGCATCGAAACGTGTTTTAGTAAATACGTGGCAAAGTATGCTGTTGCGGCGGATATTGGGACACAAATCAGAGGACTTTAATCGGCAGCTCATACTTGATGAACTGTTGCTTGCTTTTTCTAGAGTTTTGTTCAAGGGTTCAAGTTACTATATGCTTGCCAGCCCCGACTGCAAGGTCCTTGTAGCGTCAGCGCCAGTTCTCGCGTCTCTGGACCTCATTCTTGCGCTTGCTCTGGTTCTCTCTTTCAGACTCTTTTTGTACACTACACTTGACTTAACACAATGAACATTCAATGACACGTTCAACATGAAGTGTCCGTGGAACACGGGTTTTTCCCACATACAGACACTGGCACGGCACGGGAGAATTCGGGGTCTGGATCAGAAAACACGCGTTGGTATTCTATGCCGTGACGTATGCCACAGGAAACCCGCCAGCCACTGGTGAAATCACCAGTCTGACTCGTAGTCCGATTCTCCTTGTTCCTGCACCTTGTCTTCATCGTCCTTGCTACCTTTCTCGATGAAGGCACCGGTCTCGTCCCAGAAGCCTTTCTGCTCGACCTTCTCCACGTGCTGCGGCGCGGTATCCTCCTCCGGCGCAAAGAAGTCGGGAACTGGGGCAGATTTCGTCTCCCCATATGAGAACAGGCGGAGCTTCTTGCCCTGCCATTTTTGTACGAGCGCCCGTGGAGCCACAGCCCCCGCGGCAACAACAGGTGTCGTGCTGGTCTCTTGAAGTTGCTGCGCCTGGAGCTTCGTGCGGCCCCAGCCGCGGATGCCGCCTCCCTGGTTGTGCGTCCAGGCGAGGTTCAAAGGGACGCTTGCGCCCAGCGGAGCGCGGGGCGGGGCTTGGTGCGGCCCGGGGATCGACCACTGACGGACTGGCGCCGATTGAGCCTGTTGGGAGCCGGGGCGATCTTGGGCTGTGCTGCAGTTCTCGGAGGCTTGCGGCTGCTGTCTTGCAGGAAGCTGAGGGGGGCCGTTTTGAGTTTGCTTTTTGCGGTTGCGACGTTGGCGGGCCATCTGTGGGTTGTCAGCAAGGAGCGCGTTGATGGTAGAGAAGGGCGCTGGACGATGAAGGGTTTGATGGTGGGTTTGAAGATTGGTGGACGTTCAGGTGGTTGCAGGTGTGTGATAGGGTGGCGGAGGGGCTGGGTCTGGGAAAGTGTACGAAGGAGCTCCTGACATGGTTTTTGTGAGTGATAGCTGGCGAGGCTGGGCTGGCGCGGCGATGCTATGCTCAGGTCGTTGTGGTTGTTGTTGAACGTAGAATTGATGTGCTCTCCGTATAAATGTGAGTAGTGTACTCAAATGACAAGGACGGTTACACCCTAAGGATTTCGTCAGCGTCGTAATCAAGGCGTATGCTTGAGCTTTCCCGTATGGATTTCGTCAGCGTCGTAATCAAGGCGTATGCTTGAGCTTTCCCGTATTTTGAGATTCGAACCCTGCTGCGCATCCGGCATAAGGGTGTAATACCATTCATTCGCAACCATCATGAATCTCCAGCATGGAGTATTGGTATACGTATGTAATCGGGAGAATTTGTCGACTTGTTACGGTTCAGTCACAAGAAGTTTCTACACCATGGATAGTCGCCGTCGTTGAATAAACAGTAACCTGGTAGAAAGAACGCGTTCGATCCAGTCGGAGAAGATCTCAAGGTGCTGATAAGGATGACAAGCTGAATAGTACCTGGTGGGACTTGAACGACGCGGGAGATAATGAACCAAATCCACAGAAAGGGAGCTATGGAGATCAGGTCAGTCGCTGTGGAATTATCCGTATCATATCTTGAAGGTCTTTGAAGACATTTGCCGGCCCATCGACGGAGTCATCCACAGTAATCTTCCCCTTGTACTAGTTCTGACATTTTTGGTGCTGGGTTTTGTTTCAAGGTCATCTAAGTCACGTCTCTACCGATCTTGCACATAAATCCACCATGTATTACTGCATTATATCCTCACCGTACAAAAGAATACACCGATGAGCTTGAATAGCAACAGCACGTGCAGACATAACCAGTCGTTATTCCACGAGGAAATCTTCATAACGGTTTCACCCAGACACGTCATCACTACAACTGTAGCCCCCACGCCTCCCATGTAGCCGTTGATATCGACATGTAGCTCAAACTGTCGTCCGAGCTAGCTGCTGTCGTCCTCCCCTTTCAGTTCCGGGTTTAGTTTTTTCTCGAAAGTTTCCATAGAGACAATGTTAAGGACAAGTTGAATATCGTGGTCCAGCTGGGCGACGACTTTGGTCTTGTTGCTGATCTCGGTATCCTTGTTCTCTATCTTGGCCTGAAGGCGTTGCAACTTCGCTTCTGCTTCGGCGATTGCCTGTTGAAGTACCGATTGTTTCGTCGTGTCGTCCTCCATTGTTATTCCATGGTCACAATCTCTGTGGTGTGGGTAGATTGGAAGTACACGATATCCGCAAAGGGTACATTACCATGACCAGCTGAAAGTACGTTAAAGTTCTTCCGAGTGTATGAAGGCATCGCAGCTTAGACGGTGTGGCGCGTTCAAATGATTCCTTGTGTTCGAACAGGCTAGCGAGGTTGAGAGATGATCTTCAGAAACGATGAAAGATCTCTTATTGATGGGACACGCCCACCTGGAAGATTCAACTGACTCAAGAGTCTGTCGCCCCGACCCCGACATGTTCAATGGTCCTGTCAGGCTTTCAGCGTTCGTTCAATCCAAGCTAGCTTGGCATCAGCCGATGATTAGCCGCATGATCTCCATGGTGGAATATTGTAAGGAATCAGAGCGATATGTTTCTGCTCATGGTGCGACGACGACCAACTAGTCTCTTACGATGAGATAACAGTCGATGACCGAGACTACAGCATGCTAGTAGAATGATCGTGTCTCTGGTACCTTGCATGACGTTATCCCGGTACCATTTTGACGCATTTCCGACAACAAGGTCGCCTCAATATTAGAACGTGCCATTTCCCCGTTTTTCTGTGCGAACTCGCGACAGCGGTTCATGGCCTTCGTCTAGTGCGGTCACGATGATAATGATTGTTGAACGTGTACTTGTATTTATTGTATTGGGTCCGTTGTGTGTACAAGAAGGGGAGGCAGTACGTAGCATGAAACAGGGTGGTAATGCGAATATATGAGCCGCACATCCGGCCTGGATCGAGTGATACAGAGCGCAGAATTGAGAAATGTCTCTAACCATGACGCTTCATGCATTCTTGTGAGTATGCTTTACCACCATTTGTCCTCGAATAGCTGCCCTTATTGTTACAGGATACTACAAGGTCGGTAGCGACTCTATCCTTTCCTGCTGTTCCCGCTATCACCGAATGCTTTTCCAGCGCTTGGTACAGCTGATCTAACGCATGACGGCGGGAGACAGAATCTCTCGACGATGGGCTACACCTACTCAATCATGCGGTGGTCCCGGTCCTTGCCGAAAGAGCCGGCGGCATGTACCAAGAAAACCCGGTGCAACAGCAGCTAGAAAAATGAATCTTTACTATGACCCTTATACAACGTTGGGCATTTGTGATGGAGTCAATTAGGGAAGACTGAAGGAAAGAGCGAAGCCCAATTTGAAACGGCTGAAACTATTTGATAGCTACACGATGAACTTTACAGTCACCGTTAGTTTTATCAATCCTAAAGCTTTCATTCAGTTTTTCTATGGCTTTCCTTTGAATTTGCAAATCAAGAAAACCATCACAAATTAAAACCGTCATTGTAGACATGGTTAAGTATTGGGCTAGGTGCAGTAGAATCCGAGACCTATTGAACCACATTCATGTTTATTACAAAAACAACGTTCCTTTCTTCCATCAACTCACATATAAATTATTCAAATACAGAACTGGTATCTAAATCTTGTTCTTCCATGCCTCCCACGTAGCGTCATCAATCGATATAGCACTCACAGTTTCGTCAAGAATCATGTCGTCGTAGGTATCCATGCTTGCGTCTGGTTCATTGTGTGACATATTGACGCCGTCTATGCCTAGACATTTCCGAATGTTGTGGTCCAGCTGAGCCAGTACACTAGTCTTGTTTTTGATTTGTTTATCCTGTTCCAGCATGTGCGTATTCCTAGCTTGTAATCGAGCTTCGGCGTCCGCTATCTGTTTTGCGAGAAGCGAAAGGCGGGTTGTCAAGGTCTTGGTGCTTGTTTCCATGATGTCTGTGTCTGTTTGATGGTTAAAACTGAAAGTATGATATCAGAGTCTGGTGGCTCACATCGCTGATGTGTAGGTACTTTCCAAGTAATCTGTGATGATTCAGTGAGTGTGCGGTTGAGATGTGATCGTTAGAAATGGTATGAGATCTCGGTTTTATGCCGAACACACGACGGAAGGCTGGGGCAGCCGATATCGCAGGCTCATATCACGAAGTGGGCTGGCCATGCAGAATCATTGATCATGCTGAGCCTTCCGCCTATGGTACGTTGGTGTCAGCCCCGTATTGGAACATGGATCTCTGTGGTCGAGTATTGAAGTTCTTTAGAAGAGATGAGTTTATTCGTGCTGATTCGATGACCCACGAATTTCTGCGAACTGGATAGAATGTTTCGACGGAGAAAGATTGAACCAGTTACTATTGGTCTGCATGAAGATATTCCATCACACGTTCATGTTAAGCAGATAAGCATGTATTGTTAGCTCATCGCTGCTCTCTAATCATATAATGCTCATTGTGTGCTCAAAATACCCATGCGGATGCGGAGACATAGCCAACAATGCAACAATGCACCTGGTTCTTACTCTGTGGAAAGTACTGGAACCCTGAGACACGACACAATCATCAAAACCATCTAGTAATTCTGCACTTTGAGGAAGTAGCACTGTATTTAATCATTTCCCCTGAGTGAGGTGCAACTCAAATTTGGAAAGCTGCTGCGCTATCAGATGTTCCTCGAAGCCCATGTCCTCCTTCTCAGTTTCGCAGATTCATTATCAATTCAAGCCATCATCTGCGTTCATGTCTTGTCCTTCATCCAATTGTCAGTTCGGCACCCACGGGGATGGTTCAGTTGAAGCCGTTTCCTCTTTTCTTGACTACCGAAGTACATTGTTGAGATCTGTAGTATTCGTGCGATCATGGGTGGATGTCTCTTCCGAGACTGAAAACTCTTGCTGCGATCGCGAATTGAGACCCATTGAAGTCTTGTGATCCTTGACTGCATTGCCCACGCACGCGAACAGTGGAAAGATGGCAGAAATAGTAGTTGCGACAACGTTATTGCATTCCGGACCGGAGACTTTCCAGGATTCATTCGTTCGAGCTATATTATTCGTCGAACACGTCGCTTGTATGGTAGAAGTTGAGTTGGTGGTATGACATGGGACGCAGGACTCCGTGGATGATAGCCAGAACGTCCTTGTCAGGCCGCTGCAGCGGTATTGTCTTGTTTTGGAGCTCTGTACACGCATCTTCTATGTCATGTTTAAGCAACTAGATGTTCGCTTCATTCCACGATTTCTAGCAACGGTCGAAAGCCGAGACTCAAGAGTCTTCAACCATATCTGTCGGATGTCCGTGTCTTTGTATTGACAAATCGATGGGCGGCGTTGCGGGATGGGTCGTGTTAACTGTAGGATGTGAGGACGCTGTCATGAATGTGTCTGTCCGATTGCGACACAATCGTGAAGTGATCCCCGGAAAGGTACTGCAGATCAACCCAGTTTATGCGAGCCGCACATCTAGCCAGTTTAGTCGGCCGCAGCTGTCGATCAGTTTCATTTTATAGGTAGTCGCCGGAATGTCAAGATATGGAATTTGACTTGTCACCAACTTGAGATTTGATGGCTTTCCATCTGCAATAATTGACGGCAGAGATTACACACTGAATGACAAGTGACTCACTCTTTCGAATGAAAGCCTGTTGCCGTTGTCTCAGAACCGATCGGCCGACGTTAACACGGTATATCGTGTGAAGCGACATGTGTGCGGTGCTACAACATACATTTCGCGGCAGTTTCAAATATCGTCACGTCAGAAAGATCGTTAAATCCGGCGAGCTCCGCAAGTTTGCAAAGAAGATTCCCGTTTTGACGATTTCAGGATATCGATGATGAGATTATGTTGTTTCAGTGAAGATCTGACAAAAGACGCGCGCACACGACAGTATGCTGCTGCCAACGGCGTTACACCGAACTAATCAGTGTCCGCTGTCAGTACCCATACCAGAAAGTCGGCTTTTTGTCCGTTCTACTTTTACTCTTCTGGGATCTTCAACTGTGTCAATTTAACATCAACTGTTCCGCTGTGTCTACCTGCTGTTTAGCATCTACGCCACGAATGAGACTCTTGTACCAATCTCCTACAACCCTCCAATAGCTATCAGAACAACGCTATGCCGATTCTTAACAGTGTGAATACTGCTCATCGCTGATGTCGTCAATACTGGGCGCTCACCGATCGGCGGACCATTCGATTCATCACTTTCTACGCAGTTCGCTTCAGAACCTCCCCATCATCCTGTATACCGACCGAGCAGTACTACCGTCTCTATTACACGGGGACATTAGTCCTCTTAAGAAACAGACGATAGCACCTGTCTACGATCAACATGGAAACAGTTCATCTCCGAACCACCACAAAAAGATCTCATCGCATGTCCGGTGATGTTACAGTTTCAGTCGCTATCTATGGCCAGTTGGTTCTGTCAGTTGTTCACGGCTCACCATCATTCGGTCGCTTGAAACAAACGCATGAAACACACATATAAGATCAATTGATGGATACTAAGGAATGTAGCCTCTGTTGAGTGACGTTACAGACGATCCCCGCATTTCAAAAGCATTACTAACACCTAACCGACAATTAACATACAACCTGTTTCTCGACTCTAAAGGAAGCTAGGACAATAGGCGCGCTGAATATGATGTTCATCATCTTGTGGTTCGGCGGATCAAAGCTGGATTAGGACTGCGTGTTGGCGTCTAGAGACGACCGCGCTGTCAACGCATGAAACGCGAGTTCCCTGCGGGCCAGGTCCGCCGCACGAGCAAGGAAACCTACTTCTCTGCTGCGCAACTCTGCTTTCTGTTTATTGACATCCGCAAGTACCTGCTCGTGCCAGATGTGCGATCACGACTCTTCTCGCTTTGCGTCCGCAAGCCATTGCGCCCGAAAGGCAGCGAAAGTCTGTTCATCCTTGTTCAAGAGCGCCTCGTGATTCACAATTTCTTCTTCCCTGATGTTCAACGCTCTCTCTTTTGCTTGCTGCCTTTGTTTGACGAGGAACTGGCGCTGCCATTGCTCAGCGACTTGATCGCGGCACAGTTCGTCCATCTTGCGGCATTTCTCACCCATTGTCTGTGTCATTGCCTCCAGTGCGGCAGTTGCTTGCTTGACCGTATCTAGGTTTTCAAAGAGTTGATAGCGGCCTTGTAAGAGGCCCGAAAGATCCAGCTCCGTATCGGTAACCTTGGCCTCGACATTGTGAAGAGTCTCCTCGGCATCGATAATACGCTGCGCCAGACTGTCTAGCTGTGCTTTTCTTCTTGCAATCTCGAGGTCGAGGGCGACGATGTGATCAGCTTGTTTCATTCGAAGTGAGGCAACCTGTCTGAGTACTGACCCTGGCACATTTCGACAAAATGGTGCTCGACAGGTCCAGTCTGCGACGTCTGAATTGGTTGGCTGACGTCGATGTATTCAGTCGTCGTCGGCAAGTCCGTTTCAGCTGCGGTCGCTGGGACCGAAGACGGTGAATTGATGTCACGAGGGCTAGTATCCATGTTGTGTCGGCTGCTGTAGAGATCGAGGTCGATACCGCGGAGCACTGGGGTGCTGTTCTTGGTTGGGCGGGAAGTTGAAAAAGATTATCGAAGGAGAGCGTTATTCACTGGAAGCTGCACCGGGAAAGCCACAATGACAGGCTAATCGTTTCTGGGCTCAACTCAGTCAACAAACGCTGTTTTCAGATCGCGCAGTAGAAACTTGTGCATAGTGGGGGTTTCCGCGGCCTACGGGGAATGAGCGCCAACAATCAGGAAGAGCTCTTGGCTCTCTGCAAGATTGAATGTACGCACGCTACTATACATATTTCAAAATATTTGGGCAACAATGAAAGCAAAGAATGTGCTTAGAATCAAAAACGTATTCAGTCTGCTCACGAATAGGACCCTGAGTTGGAAGTAAATTTTCTAAAGCAGAATTTCAAGAGAGACGAGTCGTCAGTAAACTTCGACTGAGGCCTTGACCCATATCCGATATATCGGGGATTTTCGCCTCGTGGCCATATTCGATCACCATCAACATATCAACGGTCCAATATTGCACCATCTTTACACGATGAAACTTCAATAACGATGCTGGCTGTGATCGTTTCACTTGCATACTCCACGGGTGGTATCTGGGCCAAGGGGAGCGGACATTTCTCTGAATCCCGGGTACCATCATGCCAACACACAACAACGGAGTGACTCTTCACAGCACAGGTTTTCACACGAAAATGTCCCTTCGGAATTTACTTGAAAGATGAAAGATTCTAAGAAACTACTATCATGCTTAGTGCTCTAAATTATCTTCTTCAGGGGCACGCAACTTGGTGCCCTGCTTTCGGTACGGATGTCGGGACAGATGTCCCAGAGTGGCGCCGTCTGCCACAGCGTCGGGAGAATCCTCCTCAACATCGGGAGTTTCATCGTCCGCATCGGCAATACCAACGACATTATCCCCATGTGAGGTTGGTGTAGAAGCTGAATGTACAGGATCCGGCACAAGGAGTCTCGAAATAACAAGTATGTCAGCACAGTCCTTTTGTCCGCGGTACATTCTCGACTCTTCGGCCCAGACAGCTTGTTCTCTGTTGAACAGCTCCACCTCCTTCTTCTCAGCAACAAATTCTCTCTGCCCTAGCGCACCCCACCTGCGCTGGGAGAGGTATAGTAGTCTCTGCTGCTTCTCGTCGTATTCTGTCCATTGTCGCGTTTTTTGAAGCATAGCATTGTAGAGTCTATCAAGGTCGGTGCGAGTTGCCGCAAGCCATGCAGAGTGCCCCTGCGCATCTAATGTCCTGTGACTGACAACGTTGAGAACTTCGTCCGCAGCGGCTCGGGCACTTGTCACCACCGACTCCGACACCACCGCCCGAGTTTTCAAATCGAAGATTTTTTTCTTTGCATCTTCAATTCTTGTCTCTAGATCAGTCAGCCTCGCACGCTTCTCGGCAATCTTCCGGCGTTTATGGGCGTTCTCTTTGTCCAAGTCAGCAGCGATGCGACGCTTTGCGGCGATCTCTAGGTCTAATGCAACAGCTGTGCCACGCTGTGTAATCTCACGGGCTTTCTGCTGCCTCTCTGTCGATGGACGTCAGTTTGTCTGAGTTAAAAGACGTAGTCCGGCTTATGTCTCACCTAGCAAGGACTCGAACGAACGACGCGTCAGGCCTCCACGATTCGTCGACCCGATTCTCAAACGTCTGTGTTCGACCCGAAAAGGTCTGGTCCGCTTGCTTTTGGCTGCTATGGGTTGCAAACCTGCCTTTTCCCGTGCGCACGACTCCAGATCGCTCAGGTCCAGATAATCGATCGCCATTATAGAACATAAAATATCGGCCTGATCCGGAGTGAGAGGCGCCTCTGTAGATTCCTCACTGATGTTTCTTCTGCTGGTCCGGCCTCGAACAGGCACACTGATCGCTGCATTGGAATCCAGGCTGGTGCCATCGACGGTGACTGGGCTGTTGGAAGCTCCAGGATTTGCTCCAGCCTGCGCGGGATGATGATGCCCAGCTGAAAGGTTTTGAGAGGGGTCGGTATTCATGATGATGTCGATAATCCTGGGGTGGTTGGATGATGTAAACAAGGGATCTCTAATGCGGTTCCGAGGAGAGGAATGGCAGAACTTATATCGACGTGTGGCGCAACAAGTTTGGCTGGAATGTCTGGGGGCTGAGTGCAGCCTATGATCGTTGGTTTGCACCTGTCACGGAGCTGGAAACCTGCTGCATAAAAGCCATGTTTGGCGCGGCCTGCTGTGTACTGGCCACATTGAATAGTCCCGCCCAGACGGATGCCTGCCAAATTCAATGTATGCATGACGATGAAAGATTTTCGTGTTCTTTTCCGGGGAATAGCACAGTGGGAGTCAACGGAAACCCTGAAGCACCGCCCCAGAAATTCGTCCTCTACAAGATGATGCCCGGAATACGAAAACAAGCTTCACTCCAGCGAGTATACGACACAGAGCAGGATTTACCGGACCACGGACTGAGACTCTAACGCAATGCCGGTCCGGACTGAGAGACCAGCGTCCATCTAACCAATCAACTTTGAATAGAAAGACTCTGCGCGTGATTCATCGTTCTCTGTTTTCCACAACGTCACAAACATCTCCCGACCAGAACGCCCTTTGCCATGTTCGCTTCTAGTGAGCTGTGGAACATGCATTGCTGGACGCAGTATTGGTTCACATTCATGATTGTATGGCGCTTTTCGAACATTGGTTACATGAGCGAGAGGTTTTGAGCATGAAGTCGTACTCAAGACGCGACGCTGCAAGGCAGGGAAAGAACTGAAAGCAAAATTTCAGGTTAAACGCCTTAGTTTGACGACTTGATTTATAAACAACTCCGGCGTAGCCAGCAACGTTAATTCATTGAATGGATGCACGAATCCGTGTACCTTCACTTGGCCAAAGATCGAATAAAAGTGCAGACGAAATACCTCATTCCAAACCTAGAACACATTACCAAACCATTGTCTGAAACCAGGTTTGCACAGTGTCGTTTGGTACTTTCCTAGGAAGAATCGTTCAATGGCGCGCCGAACACCAGCAGAACCGTGCACAAGCTCATGAAAACAAGCAAGTAACCGCGCTTAGTTGATGCAATCATGACTCACACTTATCCAGCTCTGCATCTGTCTCTGGCTGCCGCGCTTTGACTCGTTCGAAGACATTTATGAGTTCTTACAGCTCGGCCAGCGTTCTCTCAGTGATTTCGGCTCCTGATGCGGTTCTTAGTCCTGCTCGCACACAGCGTTGAGGAGATGCTTGGCCTTCAAGAGGTACTTACGGCGTACTCTGAATATCTGGCGGCGGCGTTACCACTGTTCCGCCTGTACGATCTTGTATGGAGTGAGGGTCTGCTGTTCAGGTTCTGCGTTGAGCGGTCGGTAACTGTGAAAGGTGTGCTGCGCTGGATCGACGCGTGCCGAACGTTGCAGTGCTTGCGGTAGGGACTCTTCGCAATGCCAACACCTAGGATACCGACATATAACTGCCGTTCATCGTCCTTGTGTGATTCCCCGGGGTCATTCAAAATCCAGATACGACGCTTTCAAGGTGGGTGTCTCGGCGATCCACATTGCTTGACAACAAGGCTCAGTTTGGTGGGATGCTCTAATATCAGTATGGCTAAGGTTGGAGAAACAACAGACGGCGGAGCGTTGTCGGAGTCCATCTGGCTGGACCAATGTGCAGAGCGACATGTTCGTGCGGCGTACATTTTCATGGAAAACAATGATAAGGATGTACCCCCTCGATCGCTGTGTATGTCCGAGACAATGAGTCTGTCGACGGATTTACCGGAGCTGGGGAACCTCCCGGTAAAGAGTGGAAGCTGGCCCATGGTCCCATCAATCTTTCCAGCTAATGTCGATGCATGCACGATATCCACGGTACTTAATCTCCTGTCGTTGAACTCAAAAATCCCAACCATCCAGTCAGCTTCTGTACAACTATAGCTGCTGCGTCGAGAAGCAGCGTATGATGGGAACCGAAAGTTCGAAACGAAGCTGAGATAGTATCACAGCTTTTACCATCGTTTATTGCTCAATGCTTGTTTTGGGGGATCAAGATAGCAACTATCGATTGTTGGTATTAAATGGCACACTTAGGTAGACTAACAATGTTTGGTGATTGAGCGACTCATTTGCAACGTTGATTATCTTTCGTCACATGAGGGTGGTCTTGAGATTGAAGTCGTCTTTGACACGATCACTGGTAGCAAGCGAGAAGAAAGACGGTACAAGTAGAGAATGGAACGTCATATTTGCTTTACCCACTGGGCAGAGATGACCAGCAGCACCTGTCAGCTTCCACTGACTGACCGCAGGAGTACGGGTATCCTCACAGGAACCCGACGTTCATTACTGATTGCCAAAGCTAGAACACTTGACACAACAAATATTGGAAAACAACTTTTCAACATACTTACCTCTTTTCATAGAAAGCTCTGCGCAACGACGCATTGTTGAAACCCTTCTCAATCGTGAGTGGAAACGTACTTGCGTGTTCTCTGAACTGGGCCTCGGCTGCCGCAAGATCGCCTTCTCGGATTCCCAGCTCTTGTTCCCGGGCTCCAAGCACTTGTTCACGCTTGTTTTGCTCTGCATCTCTGTTCACCTGATACTGTCTGACCGCAAGCTCCCTCCTGCTTAGACCATCACTGGCCTCGACTTGAAACGATCTAGTGTCGGCCCATCGTCTCGCGTGTTCCAGCAACAGCTCTCTGGCATTTATAATGACCTTCTCTCGGTCGTTCAAGTCTGCATTTCGGCTCTGCTGCGCTTTCTCGATTGCCTGCTCCCGCTCAAATAGATCTACCATTCTAGCGTGGTAATCGTTCATCATAGCCTTTTCTCGCGCGTCCAATTGCGAGTCCCGATGCTTCTGCGCTGACAATATAGCCCGTTCTTTTCTGTCGAGATATTCGGCTCTGGCGTCCTGTCGTTGCACATTCCGAAGATGCGTCTTGGCCAAAACAACACATTCTTCGGTGCTCATGATGTCTGGCTGCATAATCGGAAGCGAATCTTCCTGTGAGAGTTGGTTCACAAGGCGACGTGGGCTGTCTACGTTTCGAAGGCAGTGAGTTGAGAGTTGATTCTGAGGTAAGATGAGTGGGAACGTACCTATCCCGGAATCGACGCAACGACGCTTGACGTGTGCATAGTCTGACGTTTTGAGGTCCGGTTTGTTCCCTCCTACAATGGATGTCTGCGACGGCGCCACGCCAGTTGAGAGACGGCGCTTTGAAATTCCTTGCAGCGGCGGGGCAATGCGTTCAACAACAGGCTGCGGCTTCATGAAGGGGGTGAGAATGCGCAATGCCCTCGTTCGAGATTTTGGAAAGTTTTGACTGCCGGTACGCGAATTTGGGTGCATGATCAGCGTGGTCGGGAACAGCCGGTCGTCGGTCGGGAGTGAAAACAGAATATTGACGGACGGCGTTTATGTAAAGGCATCCGCAAGCCCTGCCGATTTCTGCCTAGATAGGGTGAACGCATCTATGGGCTGACTACAGCCTGTGGTCCCTGGGATAACATGACATTGTACATGGAATGATGTGCAGAGATGGATGTTCGTGAGGAGGTTAAACTGTATGGAAAACGTTCTTGAGGATGATTTACTCCAATCTCTGGATATGTGCTCGACATTGAATGCGTGTACAATGTGCTGGAAGTTAACGAAAAACAGTGGTAGACAGTGGAAGAAGCTCGGGTGTCTCGTAGGTGTACATGTGCTGTCTGGAAAGCGTTCATGGACACGGCATGATTCAATAACGGTTTCTGCCATCGCGACCGAGCGCTCACAGGGGGGTACGTGCTAAGCTCTGTCTGAGTTAGCATCGCAATCGCGCAGCTCTACCAGAAGTATTAATAGGACGACTGTCCTTTGCTCCATACGAAGTTGACCCAAAATCCGGAGCGCTCCTTTCACCCCATATAACGTTCAACATTGTCGAGAGTTCATCTCTTTGACACATCCTTTGCTCCACACAAAATCTCCCAAAATTTCCGAAATTTTCTCCAAGTCCATTCTCTCCGTTTAACCTAAGAAAAGAACGAATTCTATCGCTTAAACACCATATTCTGTAAGGGTTTCTTGTAAGTTGCTCTATCTACAGCTTTATACCAAATCATGACTTTTCCCTATCAACGGTTTGGGTATCCCTTAGACACACCAAAATTTAGTGTGGTACACCATCGCGTATTTCATGTACTATATTTGTCCTCTAACATTTCTAGTGAAGTCACCAATGGGCAATCTGAGACGCAACACTTCGAGCGACCGAAACCAAAGGAAGCCGAGGTAGAGAGAGAATGGAAAGCTAAAGTTGGACTAACTATTTGTTAGACAAGATCAGCAGCACCTAGCAACATTCCTGTGATGACTAACTGCACGACTACCTGAGCGTGCACTGGTCCCCGACCATAAGGACTTTGTATCAAATCTAGAGCGTCACATCACAATAGAGATATCGGACAACATCATTGCCACGTACTTTTATTATTTGCTAGAATGACTAGATCAACGACGCGTCGAAGCCTCACAGAAACTTCTCTAACTTCAAGTTCTTTGCGTGTTGTCTCAATTGGGTCTCGGCCTCCGCAAGTTGCCTTTCTCGGACCTCTAGCTCTTCTTCTCGCATCACCAGCTCGTGTTCACGCTTTTTTTGTTCCGCATCCTTGCTCACCTGATATTTTCTGACAGCCAGAATTGCCTCTTCTCTTCTATCAAGATCCTCCTCTCTGTCTTGCTGTTCCCCGGACTTGCGAAGAATGGTCTTGGCCAGATACACGTATTCTCGGGTACTGAGGCTATCGGGATGCCAGATTGGAGTCGTATCTTCACGTGATGTCGGAGGCGTATCTTCACGTGAGATTTCGTTCAACAGGCACCGTAGGCGGGCCGCGTCTCGACGTCAGTGATTTGCAAGGTTATTCTGAGTTAGCATGAGTGGGTACGTATATAGCTGTGACTCTTGAGGAGTTCATATTCTGACGCTCTGACGTTCGTCGCGACCGCGCGACTTTGTATGGCTGCAAGGGCATCGGGCTAGTTGAGGAACGCCGCTTTGCAGTTCCGCGCAGCGCCGATGCACCTTGTTGAAGAACAGGTCGCAGTCTGCTGGTCTGTTTTAGACTGGGAATAGCTGGGCCTGGAGTTTTGAGACATGCTTCGTTCGGGTTGAGGGGGTTAGCGTCCATACTGTGCCTCGGGGAGACAGGAACGTGGTCTGTGGGAAGAGAAAAGTTAGTAGACTGTGACGTAGAGAAGATTTTGAACGACCTTGTCAAATCGGTTCTGGGTATTTCTGCCAAGCATGGTTGAACCCTGCTGTGGGCGGACTGGAGTCCATGGTCCCTTGGATCCTACATAGAATGATGTGCAAAGTTGCATGTTCGTTCGTGGTTGAGTCGGATAAAACACGTTCATAAGGATGAAGTACATGAATCTCTCCGTATGTCTTACACAGTGAATGCGTGTACTTGCGGTGTGCTGGACATTGGTCGAACGGGCCTGTGGACGGTCGAAGCAGGTTGATTGGCTCACAGGTGTGCAAATCCCTGGAGGGAGCTCATGGACACGGCATGAATCAACCACACATTGCGATAGTGCCGTGCGGGTGTGGCAATTTATTTTGTTTTGCATGAGTTCTTATGGATACTCCTAGAAATTGTGCTCACTTCTAGCTTCGTTTTCCTCGTATTTGCCCGGGTGTATGACGAAGATGGTTCACATACTACGACTACGGATTGGCTTATTGCAACAGCTGCGGAAACTTTGCAGCATGATTTTGCACCTTGAAACTGTACATCGCTCAATGAACACGGCAGCCAATATTCCTTGTCTGCATGGCTACATCAATAGATCTGACTTTCACGTCACTAATAGCTATCATCTAATAATAGTAGAAAAGAAAAGAAAACCTACGAACACTAATTGATTGAATTTCTAGTTAAGTGTAGGTCACCATGAGCACTTAGGGTTAGTTCCAGACTTATGAAAAACATCTACGATAGTAAAACGATGTTACTGAAATTTCAATATTCTAGATCTTGCGACGTTGATCTGATCGACGCAGTGATGAGTACAGTCAACTTCATCACCAATCTTCTATCGAACATACATCACGATTCCCCCAGTTAAATTTCATTGCTTGTTCGATCACCTGCGCCTCGGCTTGTGCAATCTCATGCTCCCGCGGACTCCAATCTGCACCACCGTACTGCTGGTCATCCAGCATACCCTGTTCTCTCATCCTCAGTCTCTCCTCCGCAGCTACGATGGCTTGCTCCCGTCTGTGCAGGGCTCTCGCGATCGCATTTTCTCTGGTGTCCAGCTCGGTCTCCCGTGCTTGCTGTCGCTGCGTGGCGAGAAACTGACGCTGCCACTGCTCTCTGAGTATGTCTTGATTTAGCACGCGCATCCTGCGGCAGTGTTCGCTCAGCCCATCCGCTTCTAGTTGCAGAGATTGTACGGAGCGTTCGAGTGTTTTGATGGTGAGGCTAACCGGGCGCCGTCGGTAATCTAGGATTGAGAGATCGGCTTGCTCATCCTTAATCTGCTCCTCCTTGTCGCGGAGACTATGCTTGGCTTTCAGGTCTTCACGCGTGGTCGTGTTATTCGGATCCAGGTCAAGGAGAATATGCTCTACTGAGACTTGCACTTCGAGAAGTTCAGAGTCTGCGTTTAGGTGTCAGTTATCATAAGAATTGTTCTGAGATGGAATCAGGGGCACCGACCCAAGCGGCAATCGAGGCATGGACTGTCGTCAGGACTAAGACCTGGGGTTGGTGGAGGCGCGTGAGGGTGGTCAAGACACATGATACTTGAAATTAACGAGAGGGGGATGGTCGGTGCTAACATGGAATACACTCTTGACGCAAAGCGATTGTGAACCGGCAGACGCACAAGCCTGTCACAGGCTGCCAGGCGACGTTGTGGCACTGGACACGGCCCATAGTGCGAAGGATGATGTTGTAGCCTGCATGGAATAATGTGCAGAGTTGCATATTCGCGCGGAATCACGTTTTCTAGGAAACGATGATGAATACGAAGTACAGGGATCACTGGTGCGTCCGAGGAATAGAATGGTAGAACCTGTCATCGGATTGGAAAATAACTACTCGTTCAGGGTCAAAGTAGGTTTCCGTACTAACAAATACCGTCTTGAATTTTCATCACTGTGTGTATGGATACGTCGATTGTTCGGATTGTCATGAATTGCTGATGTCATTTCTACGAAAGTACCGTAGGAACATTCCTTCATGAATCTATGATTGATGGTCTCTTCAATTGAACACGACATCCAAGACAAACAGACCCAATACCGTTTTGGTATGAACACACAGTTACACACAGTCTCGTTCGATTTCCCTCAGGAAGAATCGATCCACGGAATCGCGACCACTGTCATCACCGGACCCAATCTCGTCCGGGACGTCAGGATCCTTCGCGCTGAGTTTCTTGTCCGATTGAGACAGCCGTGCCTTAGTCACGTTGAGGTCCCGGTCTTGCTTCTTTTGCTTAGCGTCCCTTCGCAATTGGGAGTCCGAGATACGTTCTCTCGGACCCGGTCCTTCCACGCCTTCGACTTGGAACGATCTGGTCTTGGCCCATTTCTTTGCATGCGCAGTCAGACGTGCCTCCGCTGCTGCGACCACCTTTTCACGTTTGACGAGATGCGTATACCTCGCGTTCCAGCGTCGCTCTCTCAGACTGAGATCTGCATCCCTTTGCTTCTGCTGCTCGGCGGCCAGACTCTCTTTGCGCTTTTGGATCTCCAGCTGCTCTTGACAACGCGCCTGCATCGTCTGGCAGTACTCATGCATCTTGCGGGCAAGGTCTTTCTGTGCAGCTACAACGCGCTGGCCGCTCTTGATCTCTGCCACGAGCGCGAGACGACTTGACTCCAGCGATGAGAGCTCCGCCAGCTTAGCTTTGACTTGTTCTTCGATGGATTCCAGATTGTCGTTGACCGTGGTGGTACGCTTCGTCATGATATCCAACTCATCTTGTGAGCTCGAGTTCGGCGTACCCCGGCCGGAAAGCTTGCCGACATGCGTGTGCAATCCTTCTTGGTCTGCGGGAATCTCGGGGTTGTCATCTGCACTTTGGTGTTAGCTATTATACATTCAGTGTGGGCTGCTATCATCCAGAAATTACCTCCGGAGAGTCCGAATGACGTGCGACGGCGCTTCAAGGTCCCACGCAGCGGCGATCCACTTCGTTTGACCATCCTTCGGGGTTCGGTGCGTGCTTCGACAACCATTATGGCTGGGTCAGAAGCAGCGAGTTGTGGTTGTTCGAGGTCTTGAAGGCGGTTGAGATCCATCGTATCTGATACTTGATCGTTAATTAAAGAACAGTAGGAGCTTCGTGGAGGATTTGATGGAGATGATATACCCACGGAAAGGCTTGTTACCGGCCGCCAAAACATGCTCCGCTGATCTGAACGTTGAATGCAGCACATCGACATTCAATTTATGTGGCCCAGTTAGTCAAAACCTTGCAGAGCTGCATGTTACGTGTGGGTTAATAGTGTTCGAGGGGACACTACATCAGCGCAGGCTAGATAAACAGCCGTGGGTGCAGACTGATTGAATGTGTGAACAGTGTTATGGGACTTTGTAGACATGTCACGCACATGATGGAAGCACATTGCGAGCTCAACCTGGTGTATAATCATTTTATTCAGTCACGCTGTGACGAATGATAGCGTTCATTCTACGATGGAAACTCATGAAAACGTATTCATGGAAATCGATGTAGAATTGCAATTCCAGCGACACCAAAATCATGTAATGGAAAACCGGATTCATTTTTGACACTAAACCTCGTCGTGGCGGATTACAAGTTGTCACTGCGTATGCGCTCACAGACGGCCTCATAGGTTCCGTTTTCTCTCGCAAATTGCAGTATGTACCGAGCAACCTCTATCTCACGTGCCGCGATACTCTCTTCTCTTCTGTCGAGCTCCGCATCTCTCGCGAGCTGCGCAGTCGCGATAGCATCCTCTTTACGAACTATGGCCGATTCCTTCACACGCTGCCTTTGTGTAGCCAGAAACTGACGGCGCCAGTGTTCCCCCAACTGTAGCTGAGTAATCGGTTGCATCATACGGCCTGGTGCCTCTATTTTTGCGACTTCGTTTTCGGCTTCGACCTTACGTGCTTTGAGATCTTCGCAGGCTGCCTCCAACGCCTCCATATTTTTTTCGAATTCGAATGTGTGTGTTCCGAGGACGGCCAGGTTGTCTTGCGCGACGTTAATCTCATCCTTGACCGAGCGGAGAGTATCATTTGCGGTGGTCATGCGTGCCGCCAGAACAGCGAGCTGAGCACGTTTTCTCGAGATCTCCTGGTCAGGGTCTTGAATTATATCACCACGCTGAGGGTCTGGCGAAGATTCTCTGGTCGTTTGGTTGTCGTCGGCCTTGTCTGTAGCTTAGTGTCAGTTTTGTCGAGCGGCATACCAAGCGGGAAGTCGTGGGTGCGTACCTCCTCCAAAATGGGTATTGATGTCCTCGAATAGTTTATGGTAACGTCCCCCAACTTGGACTGGACGGAAATCCAATCTGTCTTGTACACAAAGAGTATATAGTTCTTCTGTTTCAACCTCGGCCTCAGTGCGACGGCGCTTCAAGATACTCCGCAGCGGGCGTGGAGTTAAGTCGACTATATTGGGAGTATCCGCATCTGTGGTTGACTGCTCTCCGGTGGGTTCCGCTTGTGTAGTGTCGTCTACAGGGTCGACATCCATCTTGTTGGTGTTGCGGAAGACGCTGGGAGTCGGTGAAACTTGAACGAGAGTCTCGAGGAACAGAAGATATAGACGCAAAAGTCTGTTACTGACTGCCCGGGCAGATTCAGCCCAGTCGTAGGCTGAGTGCAGCCCTTAGACTTTGACGGTATCAGGTCACCTATGCAATGAAAGTTTTGCAGATCTGCATGTTATGTGTGAAGTGGGATTTTAAGAATGGCACTGGATTATCGACCAGGACGCGACGCATGGCCATTTTCGTCTGATCCATTCAATGGGGAGACTGTGGTCACGATGGTGATGGAAGAGTCTCTTTCCGGGTTGATACAGATGGATGACATATATCCGGTATACAATCTATTGCATGGGATGCTTTTGAACAGTAGAGAACGGGCGGAATGAAGGCTTTGACAGCCGGCGATGAACCATAAACCTTGTTGTACAACAGGAACTAATGATAGTGGATTCGTTGGTCGCTTCCAAGAGCTCGAAGCTGTCAATTTGGCATCCCTCTTATGCTACTGATTCACGTATCCCACATCAGCACTGATCACTTCTCGCGATTTGTGCCATGACGAAAACTAGCAACTGCAACCTGCTTCTGCGTGGCACTGGCCAAACGCCAAATCTTATAATAAAGTGTATACATTCTTTCATGAACAATGTTAATTTTATGACCTACTTTCTGTTTTTGACTGATAGTTTCTTCCGCATGATTGCGTATCAGGGGACAACAACTTAACTGCCGATGTTATTCATCAGGGCCAGCGAGGGATTTACCATAGATACAGAAAAATCAACACAAGGAGTGCGCATAGACGTAATTCCTGCTAGATCTTCATCCCAACCTCGCATCGTGATGTAAAACTCTACTAGAAATGTTAATAGGACAAATAAAGTACATGAAATAAGCAAAGGTTTACCATACTGAATTTGGGTGTGTCTAAGGGATAAACAAATGGTTGATAGAGAAAAGTTCCAATTAACCATTGCATACCAGAGTGCGACACGGCATAACCCATCCATTATACAAGCCAGGGACCGGCATGCCATAAGCCATCCTTTATACGAGCAAGAGACCGGCATGCCATAAGCCATCCTTTGTTTGTTTATGTATTAAACTATCCATAAAGCCATCCAAAGTCTGTTGCCCCACCCCGTTGCCCCGCCCCCGCCGCACCTGCTCCCGCCGTCGCCCCCGCTCTGCCATCAGGGCCCCCGGAATCACCCCCGCCATTGCTCTGCCGCTGTCAGACTCGATTGGTTAGCAACCATCACTGTATTAGGAACTAATGGACTGAGAACAGCACTTACCGTCATCACAGCCACTCTAAAGTGGGTAGCTAGCTAGTAGTTAGTATGGTTTGAAGCTGTAGATAAAAACACTTACAAGAAAACCTTGAAGAATATGGTGTTTACGCGAGGTGTGTGTGTAATGAACAGGAGATGGAGAAAGAAACCGGAAAACAGTCGATCTGGGTCTTAAATTCATTCACCTCCGACTCGTGCGCCTTATACGCGGTCAATGGCATAGCTTACGGACAGGTTTGCCAGCTATAATACGGTTATTAGCATGGTTTATGGACAGTCTTGGGTATATACGGTCAATGGCATGGTGTACGGACAGGTTTGGCTATATACGGTCAATGGCATGGCTTACGGACCGGTTTGGCTATAGACGGTCAATGGCATGGCTTACGGACAGGTTTTGCTCTGTACTAGGCGGTCAATAGCATTGTTTATGGACAGGTTCCGCTCTGTGGCCGGTCAATGGCATGACTTATGGACAGGTTGACCTACAAGCATGACCGGTAATGTTTTTTAAGAGATATAATTCGCTCTTTTCTTAGGTTAAAGGGAGAGAATCGACTTAGAAAAAAGTTCGGAAATTTTGGGAAATTTTGTGTGGAGCAAAAGATGTGTCAAAGGGATGACCTCTCCTCAATGTTGACCGTTGTATGCGGTAAAAGGATGGCTCCGGATTTTCGGTCGATTTAGTATGGAGCGAAGGACACTTGTCCTATTAATATTTCTGGTAGAGAAACACAAAGCAAACGCCGCAAAATACGAAAACGGAAATTTGAAGGAGACAGACATAATATGAAAACGGATGGGTCCTCGTATTATCCGGTTTAACAGTGTCATATCACCCATTCATGGTGGCAGTTGTTGCGGTGTGCAATCCTGCATCATCGATGGTTCGGTTTTGGCCAACTCGGACTGGAAATCGAGTGTTTGTTTCCTAAGTTGTGCTCTCCTCGTTTCTTCATGTTCACCCGCTCGCTTACGCAATCTCTCACATATCGTCTTTTCACATCACTCATAATCGATCCAGCAGCCTATAAAGGGTACCTTGTTAATTAATCGTGGATGTGACGTCTATTTTGAAAGGCTTGCGCGAATGCATTTAATTTCGTCCTGTTTCTGCAGCGCTTCAGCTTTCTCCACACGACTCTCGTAGTACCGAGAATGAATTCAATGGCGCAGCATTGATAGCAGGGATAAACGTTCGGCCTGTCCTCGAGTCGGCCACCCTACCCCGTGCAATATGCAGCTCTGCAAAGATGTTTGAACAGCGGCACAGACAGATCTTCATGGATGGCCTGTGTCCGAGGGGAAGCACGTTGCCAAGAGCGGCTGGATATCCAAGCTCGCAATGAGACGATTGCCACCACCCAGCCGCAGCTAGACCGGGACGCGAAACTGTCCAAGAAGGAGCGATCTCTCGCGCGTGGATGGAAGGCCAAGTTTATGGATCTCGAAAAGCGAGAAAAAGTGATCGCAGCAGCGGAGGCACGTCTGACTGCACATGCCAAAAAGTGGGCGAATACCAGATCGTTCCAACTCGAAGCATTGGAAGGCCTTCGTCCGTGAGAACGTATCTCGGACTACCAATTGCGCAGGGACGCTAAACAAAACAAGCGAGAGCGTGACCTCATCGCGGTTGTCGAGGCACGGCTGGCTGAATGGGAAAAGAAACTGACCGCGACGGATCCTGACGTCCCTGACGAGATTGGTTCTCGTGATGACAGTGGTCGCGATTCGGTCGATCGGTTCTTCCTGAAAGGAACCGAACGAGGCTGTGTGTAACTGTGTGTTCGTGTCAAAAGGGTAGTAAGTCTGTTCTGTCTTTGATGTCATGTCAAAGAGCGTACATGAACTGCGGCTGTGAAATTCAATACTTGAGCGGTATCATGATCATGAATTTAGTGAAAATATCTGGTGAGAAATAGAAGAATCTTTCTTGTGCCGCTGAGACTCTTAGTAATGGCTTATGTACATCAGAAAAGGTAAGCTCTGATTTAGTAGCAATGCTGCATCATCGATGGTTCGGTTTTGGTCATTTCCGCCCTGATTTAATTGCGCTTATTGCTGCTGTAACTCTCTTTTTTCTTCTCTTCCTGTACATGTACACATGTCTTCGCTTAACACAACAACCACTCATCTATACGTTCAACAAAAATTCACGCGAGTTTCACGAATATGCAATCAAGCAAGGTACACCCACGCCCGTGCAAACAAGCCTAAACTCAGTTTTTTGTCCAGAGATCGCAACCTGCCAGCAGCGAGTCGAATAAGCCGACGGTGAATTAACTCATTTGGGTACCATAAGCGTCCAATTGCCGGAAAAAGACGTTCTGTGTGTGTTTAGTCCAACCGACGCTGAAACTAATGGAGAGCTCATGATTATACCAAGAGTTGAAGCTATTCCACAGATCGACGAGTCATCGAGCATTTGGCGGAATACACTTAAATGAGGCCGTTGAATTGAGCCGCACATAAACAAAACCGAGCCATCGGATGCACCATTGCATAGTTCAACATTCCCGAATTATTGTCAGTGTTTGCTTGGAGCCCTTCGGCTGTGTTGAATACGATATGCCAGAGTCTCTGACGGCGTTTGTTGGCCATAATGCACGATAATTTGAAATGTGCAACCTGCATCATCGATGGTTCGGTTTTCGCTGCTAGGGGTTGGGTCTCCCGGGCTTACTCATTTATGGTTTTCTCTTTTGCACCGTTAAAGGTCACACTTTACATACACTAGAAACAACTACGAGGTCAACACGTCATCAGCACCGGGCCTCCATACACTGTAGCTATACCGCAGTATGGCTGGGCCGTCTTCATCTGCCACTTCGTTCACCGTCTGTCCGACCCTTGACCTCTGTTGGAGTACCAGAATTCACTGGAAACTCGCACAACCTGCTACAAATCTCACGGGTTACAAAACAAAATTAACAGAACACTTTTCTAGCGAATTCATCGATCAGACATTCCGTTGATTGCGTGCACTGTATATCTACAGCTGTCTTGAATAAAACTGCTAAGTGACTGTAGACCCTACGGAGAGGAACAAAGTATACCAAGCCCGTGTTGACCTCGAAGCAGATGAGCACAGAACAAATATCGAAGAACACATTTTGTCGAAATGGCCAACGAATTCTGTAAGAACATCGGCTCACATTGACGACTGGACGTTTTCTTCACCGTTGTACACCGCGGCAACTGCTTCCATGTGACTTTGCAATGAGCTGGTATTATCCTAAAGAGAGGCATGCGCCCCAAGGCGTGCCTCAGCAGCGGCAATGTCTTCTTCTCTTCTGATCAATCTAGCCTCCATCGCAGTGAGGTCCTCCTGTTTTCTCATCAATACTTCTTCGAATTCCACCATCACGTCTTCCGTGGCCAAAAATTCGCTCTCCGCTTCAGCGAGCGCCCGTTCTTTGGATTCGAGCTGAGCCTCTTGGGCCCGTAGTCGCTGCTGGTATAGGAAGTCTTCACGGTCGCGTGCGTCCAGCTGAGCTTGATGTAACACACTGAAATTGCGGCTAGTTTCGCGAGTATTGCTAATAACACCCAAGAGTGACTCTTTTTCAGCTCGCAGTATCGCGTTCTCGGCTCGGAGTGCCGTTTTCTCAGCTTGGAGTGTCGCATTTCCGGCTTGAAGTTTCGCTTTTTTGGCCCGGAGCGCCGCTTTTTCATCTCGGAGACCTTGGACTTGGTCCATATATTGGTACTTAATCATCCTCAGGTTCAGCTCTTCCGAGCTGAGAACGCCACAGCGTCCGTCCAGTATGCACAGCTCGTGGTTCATCAACTCTACTTGGTCTTCCAATTCGCTCAGGTTGAGCTTGGCGTCGGCGGTATTTGTGATGGCTGTCGATAACTGTGCTTCAGCGGCTGCCATCGCAAGGCGAAGGTCGAGCAGCGCTTTTTCGCCTAGCTTTGTGGGATCGATCAACGCCGGTTCGCCTACTGTATGTTCAGGTCAGAGATTATTCGTGCAGCAGAGGATTGGAAATTGGGACACCAACCGGGGTCTGCCTGAACGAAATGGTACACGCCGCCTTCGGACCGTGTGGATACCACCGACGTCACACCGATCGGGTTAAATTCGCCTGTTGTGGTCGTAACAGCTTGTTCGGACATGCGATTGGCCGAATGGCCTTGCTCTGCAATGGGATAGTTCATTCTACTTCCGAGGGTCACACGTGAACGCCGCGGATTATCTGGAGTCTGCATGTCGGAGGGTGTGTTCATAGTCCGTTCTTTTCTTGACTGACGTGCGTAATGAGATGGTGAGGAGGTGTCGATGCGGGGGAAGTGTAAAGACAGATTGCAGAAGTCGTGCACGTTTTTTTTAACCACAGCCGCAACAAACTGGTGAAGGCTGAAAATGGGCTGAAGAGCTCTCCGTAGTCGCGCGTGGGATGAAGGGACCTGGTCATGTCAGCCGATGATTGATGATCCTGAGATGTCTCCAAGGTCGAATATGGTGCAACGGTGCATGTCTCGAGGCTCTTACGTGAAGCTTGGCACCTCTACAGCGGGCGACATTTCTCTGTCGGCGCTCGTTACATTGAATGATCCAGGAGTATGATAGCAACGGGTAGAGATCGCTGGTGCCATTTGAATGCTGGTTTAGATATACGCTTCGCTTTTTCAATGGTGCCAGAGTAGCAGAGAACAGCGTACAAAAAGAACAGCGGAGACGCCTTAATGCTGTCGAAGCAAGGTGGAGAAGGTACTTATTCTGTGTGTGATTAAGACTGCTTTCAATCAAGCGTATTCGAAAAGCTGACGATCGCACAGCCAGGATTTACCGGTCGTGACGCTGTATGTCTTGTCTTCTGACATGATGCACATGGGATGTATTCATGTGCGCAACCTGAATCATCGATATTTCACGTTTTCAGGCATGTGACGTCACACTGGATCCCATTGCTGGTATCTTCGCGCTTGCTCTACCTTTCTATGAGTATCCACCGCACGTAAAATACGAAGAACGCATCTTCGATTACAACCACCAGGTGTGTCAGCTCAATCGTCTACTTCCAAACAGCTTCACTATCTTGTACTGTATTCATGAATCAGGCTAACCTTTTTACTTCATTTTCTCTCCGTGCCAGTGGGCAATTTGTTTCTGCCTCGCGTTACCACCACGACCCGAAACAGCCTAATTTGATGTTCTTCGAGAAAACGCAAGCTGCTTGTTTATGTCTCGTTCCTTCACGAGTCTAACGACCGACAATGCATATCATGGTAAGCTGTAGCGAACTGTTATAGAGTCTCTGTCATTGTACGTATTCGAAAAAAATTTAGTCGACTCGTACTCAGTCATTCACTCTGCTGTGAAGCATTCAAAGGTACTTTGCAGTGTGCTTTTTCGGAATGCTGATGATGCTCACGTCTGGCTGTATCTTGTCGGTGAAATTTCTCGTCTTTCTATCGCGTCGTTTCGTGCATGCTTCATTCCATCAAAGCGATCAACGCAACCATACATTCAACACTGTAATTCTATGCCCCTGTGGTCACAATATCGATGATATATCACGTTAAAATATTCACAGAATGTGAGAGCTCGCTTTGCCGGGATTTTGGTGAATCTCGGGACTGTGAGTGGGCTAACAGCTGTGGAACGACGACTAGGTGAGGACTGATGGCGTGAAACAATTTTTGCTTGAATTTTGTGTGAAAGTATTTCTTGAACCAGAAGAAGCATCTCAGCCAGATCCGTGCCAGAGAAACTTGCAGCAGTCACTGAGAAATAACAAATTCAAATGTTTGAGTTCTGGATGACCCCTCGCACACAAGGGATATCTCACGTAACACTATATGTTTTTGACGTGGTGAGATGGCGCAATGGAGAATGACGTTGGTATTAACTGGCAGGGCAGACAACCTTGTGGTCAGGGCCCATTGCGAACTGGGTTCGATCCCCGGACTCACCACACTTTTTTTGCATCCAGAGGAGATGGCGACGTGGCGGAACTTTGTGTTTATATTATCGCCTGGAGTTGACTGATGCCACGCGAATTGCTGAGGTTGCAATAGATATCGTTCGGTCTCGGGTCATCGTCAAGATGAAGACAAGTGTAAGAGCGCAGTTTCTCAGATCGCGCTAGCAGTTGTCCGACTCAAGTCATTTAATAGATCAGCGTTGCGAAGTCTTCTGACACCACCAATCAGCTCGCGTTTGCCACAGCATTCACCCGTTTTGTGGTTGTTCGAAGTGGTTTTGCGTCTCTTGTAATGTTTGGTAACACGGCAGAAGGTAGTGGAGCAATTGTAGCGGCAGATTGGCAAGTTCGATTGTATTGTCTATCTATCTACTACAGAGATAATACAGGCCCTTTTATATTCCAGCAGCCGGAGGTTTATTTCCTCCGGTGGTCTAACATTCCACCCATCCGGTCTAACATTCCCTCCATCCCGGATGAACCATCCCCCGCTCTGTGTGAGCAAGACAATCCGTCCGGTCAGGTCGGGTGTGGTGGCGTTTTATTTCAACATCTTGTTGTCTGTCCCCACCCGGGCTCCGGCGGACTCAAGCTAAATCTACCTGTTGCTTGAATACTTCTGGAGTATCTAGCTAGCTCAGAAAGAGCTTCATGGATAAATCCAGTACGCCGCCGAGGGGCCGGTATTACTACTAGACCCGCAGAGATGCAGCGCTACAAACCTATCGATCACCGGGACAGGCGGGGACTATCCAAGATGGGCTCAAATGGCCTGGTCCCCTCAGCCTACGGATACTAGATCTATGTGAGCCTATACCTTTACCTGGCTAATTGCGACTCTGGTTGAGTATTAGGTCCACCATCCACCACGTCGACAGTCCGTGTTCTCACTCCGCCCGCTTCGATACTGCAGTGCCACCTGTGTGAGCAAATAACGGAGGAAACCACAAGGATGGACCCACCCCACGGTGAGGTTGTTCCGGACCGCTACGAGACTCAAGGGACCAGGGTGCTCCGCCCGAGAAAGAGGAAGCACCGCGACGAGCATATTTTGCCTTCAAATTCAACAGTAAAGCAAATTAGGCGTCTCGACAGCACGACGAGCAGAACAACAAGATCCAAAACAGGATCCAACTATGTGAAAAAAACAATGGCGTCGTATGAGACTACAACGTCAGGTCTTACGAAGGTGAAGTCATCGCCAGGTTAGTATCCCCGTCTAAGAATATTGTCCTGATATCTGATTGAAACATGCAGCAGAAGAACCTACTCTGAGCGAACCTTCCGACGAATCTGCAAACATAGAGTACTCCACAGGCCTCAACAAAGTCGCCAGTGTCAACCTGGACCTGATGTGTCTAGAAGACAAGGTGAAGCACAGGGAGCACGAGCTCAAGACCCTCAACGATCGCCACCGCGCGCTCGACGACAAGGTACAGACCCTGAAGACCGACAAAACCGCTTTATTGGACAGCATTCACGAGCTGCGTACAGAAAAGACTACACTCGACAACAGTGTCGCCCAGACGCGTGAGCTCCAGCGTCGCTTTGCTGAGATTCATCAGGCCCAGCTGGGCTCCCGCTGGCAAGAAGACCGTGTATTTCAACAACGAAGGCAAGCACAGGAGGCGCAGCTTGAGTCCAGGGAGCAGGCGGTTGCAGCAGCGGAGGCACGATCGACCAAGAGACAGGAGGCCATTGATGCAGCCAAAGCGGACCTGAAGAAGACAAAGAAGGAGGCCAAGGCAGATCTAAAGAAGAGAGAGAAGGCGGTCGCTAAGAAGGAGGCTTCGGTGTCATACAGTACTGAACGAATATTTGCTCCGCTGTTGGGACAAACCCGCGTGATGCCCCGCCTTACCCCACGTGATGTCTCGCGTACTAGTGCGGTTTGGCCACGTCCTGAGCACGGTCTGTTGCCTTGAGGAGTGCTTCTGTAGCTATCATGTCGGTTTGTTCTTCTCAACGATTACGATGTAGGGGATTCGGTTCGTAATTGATTGAAGGCCTCGCGCGGTGCGAAGTCGGAGAGCAGTATGATGCATTCGGTTACAGAAATAATATACCGTCTATGAATCAACGCAGGGTTGCTTTGCGAGTTCTGTAAACGCGTGATCTTCAGTTGGTTTTTTGTGACTGGTCAGGCACGATCAGACAGAGAACCGCCTTAACAAACTTCTGGGTTCACTGTTAGAGCACACAGAAACTCGTCACCAGGGTCGCCTGAATCCGGCCGGTTTTCATGCGTGTTCTGCCACATAGTGCTTTTAACCGGTTTCCTTCTGGATTGACAGTTTCAGTGTGTTCAATGCTGAGATTCTCCGCTCCCCAATACATCACGGAAGACCAATATCTCGATGGAGAAGACCGAGGAATCAGGGCCAGCAATACACAGCGCCGGACCGCTACAGCTACTCAAATATTGTTTAGAGCGTAGAGCCTACCCGACTTCTTGCTTTGGGAGTGTTCCTTCCGTGTGCAGAGTTGTAGCGGCCACCCTGTTGTAGTCGTACCGGCGCTGTTCAACGTTTCTTCATGAACTGCCGACGGGCCATATAGAGCTTCTGGCAACTGTAGTATCTTTTGATGAAAGCAAGAACGAGTCCAGTCAGGTATTCTGAACGGTATACGAATGGGAACAGCGAAGCATTACAGAAATACGTGGGGTAGACAGGAAAAAGATGCCGCACAGATGGCCCAAACAAAGTGATACCGGTTTCGTGATTGATAATAATATCGAATTCATCGAGAGGTTCAGGGGACAGCGTTCAGTTTAGTTATGTAGAGCTGGAGGGTCTTTGTTTTCGCACCCGGCGCATGTGAATGGCTCAGCAGAGCATCATACTTATGATACAGCCAGGTGCTGACAAGCAAAGAGCGTTACTCTTCGATGAAACATCGTACTAGATTTACCGAAACGTCAGAAGCGGAAACTTATCACAGTGTCTATTTCGATCAACAGGAATCCTCAGATCGTATGACAACTATATCAATCACCTTCCAGAAGTACAAGCTATGTTCGTAGTCCTCATCTAGATGATGGCAGAAAGGCAACTTTGTAGCGATCTCGTCCAAAACAAAAAAGAAGTGTGGTGAGACCGGGGGTCGAACCCAGTTCGCAAGGCGCTTGACCACAAGGTTGTCTGCCCGGCCAGTAATAATACCAACGTCATTAACCATTGCGCTACCTCACCACGAGATCACTTGTTGTCGTTTGGCTTATGACCCGATGGCCGGTAGTCATCAATGCACTGCGCAATGATAGTCAGTGTCTGCTGGAACTCCACCTGCTGCGTGCTCTCCTAGACATCTATGTATGGTGATGTGCACGATGCAAATCAGTCTGTTGTGATAAAGCGTGGGACAGGGCGAACGTGAAGCCGATAGCCGGTAGTCTCATTGCAAGATCCCTGCGACATTAGTCCAGAATCGGGTATCTATGGATTGTGAACTATTGTGCTGTGAGGACCTTGATCCACGTTTCGAATGTCCCACAACGTGTCCCTGCTCGACGAACACACGATCATCGCGTTCTGCCGACGTCTTTATCCGGGCGTCACCGGTGGTCTTGACCCATCACGACGTCACGGGCGATGTACTTCCTGCGATGACAGGTAGGTCCCAGTTGGATACCTTCAATTACATGACCCAGACGCCAGACCTAATCCCCAGCAAGATGCTGCGGCCATACGGTATCGTCACATTGTGCAATAGAAAACACCGGGTTTAAACTAGCTTTACAACTCTTTACACATGATTTCGACTTCCTACATTGGAAGAGCTTAGTAATTATATTTAGCCATGTTGCAAGAATAGCAAACGTGAACGTGAAGTTCTGCAGTCAAGATTAGTATAGTTTTGCAAATGGTTGTTCCTCGTGTTGCTTTTGAATAATGTCGATACCTTATGCACACCAGAATTGGTTATTACAGTACTGCTATTGAAACTTCTAGCTGACAGTAACAGATGACACAACATCAACTGAAGAACCCTTTTTCCACGACATGCTTTTCAACAAAGGAGCATGGACGACAACACAAATGTACTTATACGCCGTCATAGCATGAAAACTAATAACCACGACACAAACTTATACCAGCGCCGTTGGTTCCAAATCACAGCCCACGTGTCCGACAAGCATGCTTTACGATGTTGCTTCATCACCCTCAGAGTCTTCCAAATTCTCCGCAGCTTGTGACTCAACCTCGCGATGATACGAGCTCGTTCTCTCCCACGCAGTGCGAAGTTCCACCAGGCGCTCCCCTGCAGCAGCAATCTCCTCTTGGCGAATCCTCAATTGTTCTTCAGCAGCAGCCACAGCCTGCTCTCGGTTGGTAAGCAGCGTCTCCTGGGCCTGACGACGTTGTTGTAATACACGATCCTCTCGCCAGCGTCCTCCCAGCTGTGCTTGATGGAGCGCACGGAACCGTCGGTTGAACTCCCTATTCCGGTCGGTATCCTTGACCAGGTCGGCATTTTCGATGCGTAGATCGTGGATGCTTCTCTGGAGTGCGGCCTCACTCTGCCTTGAGACATCCACCGCCGAAGACAGCGCGCTGAGGGTTCCTTCAAGCTTTGCCACCTTGCGCTCCATAATTTCTGCTTGGTCATCCAAGTTTTTCAAATTTAGATTTGCACGATCGGTTTTGGTGACGACGTTGGATAGCTCTGCATTTGATGCTGCGACTTGAAGACGTAGTGCCAGGAGACTCCTCTGGTCGTCGCCGTGTCGACGCTGGGCTACTAAGGGTGCTTTGATTGTAGCTGCTTGACCAGGTTAGCTACGTTATATCGAAGATGGATACACGACTGAGATACTAACTTGGGTATGGCGCTCTGAAAGGATGTTGCATACTTCGTCCTCCCGGGTAGCCACGCGTCATTCCTGGGCGTCTTGAGATACTCGAAGGCCGTGGGGCCGTAGATTCATCGGATCTCGTACCTCCCCCCGTGGAAATCGCGGGCTGGGGATGTTGCTCAGCTATTTCTCGTTGATGCAGAGCGTCTCCTGTAGTAATCCTGCGTTGAGAGTTCTCCTCATCTGTTTCAATGTGTTGCGTTATGTGCCCGTCGGAACTGACCCCGTTGACATTGCTATCAAGCATTGATTCTTGCGGGGCCGCAGCCTGTTTGGATTGGTCTGTGGTACTAGAATTCATGTCATGACCTTGGATATGAGATGATCGGCGCAAAGAAGTGCTGGGGTCGTGGTGGTCTTGGTTGCGGTGTGAAGAGTGAGGAGACGATGTCGAATGCACGGAAGGTCAAGATTATAAGTGATCCGTCGCGGGCTGAAAAAGATCAATCAACGTGTATGGGCTGAAGATCGCGTAGCAGCCCATGCAGTGCAGTCCTGGGCTTTCGTTGCGGTCAGAAGTTGTGCAGATTTGCATATATTTGCAGGTTCTAGAATGAGGATTGGTACCTCTTCCAGGCGTGTGGCATCCTCCATTTAATGGGCTACGAATATTCGGTGAACAAGGTAGAGATAGATGGTGGCATCTGGATGAGAATGGATAGATTGCACTACGAGTGGCACCGTGGTGCTATGGGCGTTGGCGCGTGGATTTATCAACAGGACTGCCACAATCATCCACAACCGGTCGGAGATTGAGCAACAGCTGACAGCACTTATATTTCTCTGCAGGGCCACGCTCCCTTTTGTGTGATCCGCAGCGACCAATACACCAAGACCTAACTCTCCCAAAACTTCACTGCGTCCGTGGTGGTCTCTACCGACGACGACTTCTGACGCTGTGTGCGTTGTGACGTGTCTGCGACATACTCGTCATCGTCTCTTGGATAGTACCGACGCCTTACCTTACTCGTAGACAGTTGTTGGGACGTTATATACCGGCAAGATAGTTCCAACAAGTTCGGGAAAACTGGATTCAATCTAGGTTTGCAACATAACAGAATATAATCAGGGTTTCCACTATCACAGGAGCAAAGAAATAGATTCAGGCGAAGCAAGGATTGAAAATTTTGATTCCTTACTTGATGCACTTTTGATACTCATCGACACCTGATGACAAAGTTCATTCAAACTCTGCTTTAAGATCTGCGGTCTGAGATCGACAGCTAACAAAAACCAAACGAATAATTCCTGTCTTCCACGAATAAGAACGGAGGTTGTACGAAGGCAGCAATAGCATGAACAAGAAAAACCATGCTAGAAAGAATCCCGGATACCTTTTGCGCCGAATTCCCGTTCAAGATAGGAAGACCAACAAATCACGCTTTTTCCTCACCACCGTGAGTTCCATCCTTGATTTCGCTGTCATGTACAAGCTCGTGACGGTAAGAACTCGTTCGCTCCCACGCAGTTCGAAGCGCAACCAGGCGTGCCTGCGCTGCAGCAATCGCTTCCTGTTTCGATGTCAACTGTGCCTCCGCTGCCGCCACAGCCTGTTCCCTGTTGCTGAGCTGCGTCTCTTGTGCCTGCCTTCGTTGTTCAAACAGTCGATTTTCCTGCCAACGTGATCCCAGTTGCGCCTGATGGATCGCATGGAGCCGGCGTCGGTACTCCTTGTTCCGAAAGGTATCACGGACGACCTCAGCATTTTCGGCCCGAAGCTCTTCCATATTATTCAACAGTGCGTTCTTATCTTGCTTTACGGTTCGGACTTCGGAGCATAGCAAGCTATGGGTTTTGTGGAGTCTTATCACCTTATTTTTCATTACTTCAGCCTGATCTTTGATATCTTTGAGATTTGAGTTGGGACGTTCGGTATTGGTTTTCACTGAGGAGAGTTCTGGAGTTGCCGATATACTGGTCTGTCGTGGCAGAGTAAGCTCTCTCGAAGACCGATCGTCCATGGAGGCATCGATTTTTGTAGCTCCTTGTGTGGTAATCGACAGTGGGGAGTGTTCCTGAGCCATTTCAACGACACGGTCTGTTGTACTGCCAAGGATGTATTCTGACGGCGTCGCAGTTTCTTTTGATGTCTGTTTGTCTTCGTTCTTCATGTCGTGACCTTGCATATTGGAACAATCGGCGAATGTTTTCAGGTGGTTGCGCTCTTGGTTTCAGTGCAGGGAGTGAGAAGGCGATGTTGATTTCACGAAAGATACAGATTATATCGAACCGAAGCCGCAAAAGTCAATCGCAGGCTGAAAAAAATTGATCAAAGGCTGTGGGCTGCGTGCGGATGACAGCCCTACAGGGCCGTCCTGGCCTTTCGTTGTAGTCCGAAGTAGAGCAGATATGCATATTCCAGGGATCTAGCATGAAGATTGGCAGCTCCTTACAGATGCGTGACATCCTTCAATGAATGGGTTGCAAATATTCAAGAAATAGGTAGCGGTAGCTGGTGCCATCTGGATGGGAATGGATAGATTGCACTACGAGTCGCACCGTGGTTCCTTGGCTGTTGGCTCCTGATTCTGTCAACGGGATACAGCGTTCTGACCAGAATTACACCTTGACTCAAAGGGCTGAACTAGAAAGCCAACCCTGATCGCTACAGCACTTCAACTGACGTCAATCTTCGGAACATGACCAGTGGGCATCGAAAATATACAGGGGTCAACGGACCCCAGATACCAAGCAGATCATTACAATTTGCACGAGTTCGCAATACTTTGACGTAATAAATCCACCCAATTCTATATCGCCAATTACAGCATACTCTTTGGTCTAAACGCAATCACGGTGCCCATGAGAATTGTTCGAATTTTGAGACCAGACGTGGCCACCAAAAGGTGTACCGCAAGCTTGCCAGAAGGAACCCGTCTCTTTTCCATGGAATATTCTATGGCTTACTGGCGGACATGTCCGAATTAGTGGTAAGTTCAATGTGACGTTTCTCACATTTGTGTAGGCCACTATGTAAAAGTAGGACACTACTACGTTCCGGCCGACGTAAGAATTGCGTGGGTTGAGTACAAGCTCCTGTAAACTACCTCCTGATATGCTGGCTAACTACATGATCATGTAGCTCTTTCTTCTAGTGCAGTAGCCAATGAGTCGGCTTGGGCGGTTGAAAGCGTTGCGTTTATTTATATATAAGGTCTCCATCTTTTCATACAGTCAAATTTCCTCTTGTTCCCAATCTTATGTGTCGTTCGTGAGGTTTTTGAAGTATATCCATACCTCAATCATTGACAGACACAGTTCACTAGTATACTACGTGGAACGATCACAACACAGCGATGGAAGAACAGTTGGTTATCGCAGATTACGATTGTATTTGCATACCAATCCCTTCCACCTGCGTGATCAACAAACACTGCTCTGGGAGCAAAAGATGAAGCCTGGACCTAACTGCAGACATTCAACCAAAAGAGACGCAATAAAAAATGACTTTTGTGGAAGAATCCCTGGCACTCGCAAAAAAAATGACGCACACCGACGTCTCCGTCTTGTGATATCTGTAAAGCCGTCGGACACAATAATTTCCCTCCACGTCGACGCACTTTCAAGGACGCCAGTCGTGCCTCCGCAGCCTGAACGCCCTGCTCCCTCGCCGCCAACGCCGACTCTTGCGAACGCCGTTGTTCCTGAAACAGAACGTCATCTTAAAGTTGTTGGCTCAGCCGAGACTGAGTTAGGTCGCGGAGCCTTGTGTCATACTCTCGAAGCTGTCTGATGGAGTCTAAATGACCAGCTCTGCAAGCGCGAAGATCACTGACGGTGTTATCGAAGGCGGCAATGTCTCTCCCAATCGAGCGAAGCTCTGAAGTAACCCTGGTACGCTGTTGTTCGCAGCTCGACAGCTGGTGGTTGAGTACAGAAGCGTGCTGTTCAAGGCCGTGCAGCCTGGATGTAGCTCGGGCAAGTTTATCTTCCACATTAGACGATTCTGCCAGTGCAGCTGTAAGGTTCATGCGAACGGCTGAGAGCGATTCGACCTCGTCACTTTCTGGCGGATGTTCATTCACTGTATTTCTCGGTCAGCTATGTTCAGAGTCAAGCTTGCGAGATAACAACCTGTGATATCGACACCCAGGGTTGTACTATCTGTGCTGGTATTGTCAACAAACTGAGATAGCTGGCTGGCGTTGAGCTGGTCGTCGTCATTTTTATCGTCAACGGATTGTTGAATAGTGGATCGCAAGTTGTAGCGAGCCTTTGCCTTGTTTTGATCCATCATGATCGTTGCCCGTTTGGCTTCTTGATTGAAAAAGTGGGGGTCACGGGCAGTTTATCAATGTTGACTGCACGAAAGGTATTCTGGTTATATCCGACCGAAGCCGCAAAAGTCAACCGCAGGCAGAAAAAATTAATCGACGGCTGTGGGCTGAGGAGCGCATAGTAGCGCTGCAGGGCGGTCCTGGGCTCTCGTTGTGGTCAGAAGTAGTGCAGATATGCATATTCGAGGATCTAGCAGAAAAATTGCATCTCTTCAGCGTGCGAAACCTACAGACGCGCAGGATCACCCATGGAATGGGTTGGGAAGATTCAAGGAACCGGTTAGAGGTAGCACGCTGGTGCCATCTGGATGCAGCAGAATGTACCTATTGCGCCACGAGAAGCACGGTGTTGCCATGTGAAATGGATACAAGATTGTGACCTGAACTAGCTTTTCTTTATTTCTCAATCGTAGGTTTCCTTCGTCACGTTTCTTAGTTCTATCCATACCTTTTTGACAGACGTACTTTAGTGCCAACTTATGCATGCCATCGAAAGTTCACCAAAGCACGATGTGGGAACGCAGTTATTATATTTGATCACAATGTGTATTCACATATCAATCCTTTCCTTAAGCTGGATCGACAAAAACCCTTAGTGTACTTTACTGACTTGACTTATACATATTTTACAAAAATAACTTATACAATCTCATTGTACCGTGGTCGAAAGCTTGAGGAGTAACAAGAAGAAGCCTGCATTCATCTGCAGACATTCAACAAAAAAATGTAGTAGCAGTACCTTTTTGTCAAACGTGGCACTACGTTTAAGCTAGTTTATCGAACAGCTACGTTTTGGTAAATGGTAGTGCGACTATTATGTGAATCGTATTGCATACGAATCAAACAATCCTTTTATTCGATTTCATGGACCTACTAAGATACACTTCTGAATTTTAATCACATTCGATGGTAGTGAGTCACTTGGATCGCTTGTACCGTTGGGCTCCGCGTCGACTCTCTCGCAGTGAGGCCAGGCGTGCCTCCGCGGCTTCTACATTTTGCTCCCTGGCCGCCAACGCCGCCTCTTGAGCCTGCCGATGCTGCTGGAATTGATAGTCATCCTGGAACCGTTGGCCTAGCTGAGCCTGAGTCAAATCGCGCAGTCGTGCCTGGTACTCTCGAAGTTGACTAATTGAGTCCAGATGCGCCGCCCTGCACTCGCGAAGGTCCGTGACATCGTTCTGCAAAGCAGCCATCTCTTTCCTGATCGTTGTGAGCTCTGACATGTTCTTGGCGCGACGTACTTCGTGCTTCGAGAGCTCGTCGGTGACCGCGGAAGCGTGTTGTTGAAGACCGCGGAGCCTTGACGTGGCGATGGCCAGTTTACCTTCGACGGTGGAAAGCTCGTCCTGGGCAGCGGTAAGATCTAGGCGCACGGCGGAGAGAGACTGTTGCTCGTCAGTGTCCGACGGTTCTTGGTTTGCTGTGTATTTCGGTCAGCTATGTTTAGAGTTAGACATGCGGGATACCGACCTGGGCCGTCAACACGCTGGACCGTCCTAGCTTGGTTGGCATGATCTATTAACTCATTCAACGGGTTGGACTCCGGGTGGTCGTCTTCATTGATATTATCCACAGCTTTTCTAACCCCGGAACGCAAGTTGTACCTAGCATTTCCTTTTTTTGCATCCATGATGCTCGACATAAGCTTTGCTGGGTAGGTCAGCAAGTGAGGGTCAGAGGAAGTATGAGGTGGTAGGCTAGGAAACAAGGGAGATACGGAACAACAAAATAATCGCAGGTATTAGGAATCTTACATTGAATCTGGGCTGCCAATTCCGCCACAGGTTGAGGGGACAATTCACCCTATGAAAGCCGGGAAAGGGTCGTACTTGCGATCCCAAGTTGTGCAGAGCTGCATGTTTTTCAGGTACGCAACAAAATAGGCACCACGATGGCTGCCTCCACCGTGTGACAAGGCGAAACTTATATAAACCTGCAGCGCTGAATCCATTGAACGTGTCAGGTCTATTATACAGAGCAGGTCGGAGTAGCTGGGGTCACGTAGAAATTTGTGGAATCTTCACTAGTGCGGTGTGACAAGATTTCACTAACAGCTTCTCTTCGTACCGACGCTGTTTTCCAGTGGTCGGTTCAAAGATTTACTAGACGCGTCACGTTCCAACTGCCTGTAGCTGTGGACATGCACATCGCAACGTGGACAGATGCTGGCCGAAACTAAAATTGACTAATGTGAAGCATGTGTTCATCAAGCCAATTCGTGGACCAGTTGGCCTGCAGCTCGATTCGCGTCCCGGGTCGACGCGTCGTGTAGGTCAATCTTCGGTTCAAGCTCATGTCAACGGAAGGTAACACGACTCATAACGTCAGTCAGATGAGACGGAACGATATATCTTGTTGGTGTCAATCAAGCTTCGACTTCACTGTTTATTTTAAAAGCACTCCTAGTCACTGGCAGCTGCGAAGCTTCAAGGTGCCTCTGCCATGGATTCCTACATGTTTTCATTCACACATCGTGGCGTTGCATCGATTTCTGCGAGAAAACCTTACATCACGGACCAGCGAAACAGAAGGATACATGCCCGTGGGTACGGACTAATATATCACGACACTGGAAGCCGCTCGAGTGGGTCTTTTTTTTATGAGGTACGGATCATTTTCATATTCGAACTTCTGGTAGGGGTCTACACTGTAATCTCCTCTGCGTCGAAGATTTTGATTCTTCACTTGAGACCAGAATAATCTTCGGATGATTTGCATTTCCACGACTGAGGAGCTTGGGTTGAGGAGCTTGGGTTAGGGTTGGGAATACAGAAGAACCGCATGACCCCGTACACGACTGGGGAGGGATAGCTTACGGTGACCAGATATTATCTCAGTCTACGTTTCTTAACTTTCCATTGCATTCGTCCAGTTCTTGGACTGCATCAATACGTTGTTTGAGGTTCCATGATTGACAGAAGTACTCGATTACCAGCTCGCATTAGCCATGCAATGGTCACAGAACAATGAAGTTACAAAAAAATCTGTGTTGGATCACAATATGCATTCCCAAAAGAACTACTCAAAACAAGAATGATCGACGGATCCCTCTGCAGTACTAGTAAACCGGATAATCATGAATATAACCTAAAAACACAAAATAACCAACACATCAAATTCGCAACAAAAATTCCGCGCACTCAGATAGCTCTGGGTTCCATTTGTTTTTCAAGCCGTTTGACGAGGTCATTCCCCGCGACGCCGGCGCACACGCAATGACGCCAGACGTGCCTCAGCGGCCTCAACAACCTCCATACGTCTTGCCAATTCCGCCTCTCCCGCCGCTGTCGTCTGCTCTCGTGTAGCCAGCTGAGCCTCCTGCGCCAGTCGTTGCTGCTGGGCAATAAAGTCCTGCTGGAACCGCTGTCCCAGCAAGCCTTGGGTCAGATCTCGGAGCCGTGTGTGGTACTCTCGCAGTCTCCTGATTGATTCCAAATGTTCGTACCTAGATACCCGAAGTCTCTCGACATCTTGCAGCAAGTCGGCCTTGTCGCTCTGCATCTTCGTGATGTCTGAATAGAGGCCGGAGTGGAGAGCTTCTAGTGTCGATAGCTCCTGGTTCATTTCAGAGATTTGGAGTTCAACATTGAGGAGGTGAGTATTTGCTTGTGAGAGTGCCCTTTCGACGCTTGCAAGTTCCGCCCGACAAGCGACGACGTCCACGCGTGTCGCAGGGAGTGACATATCCTCGTTATTTTCAAGTAGTGGTTGGTTGTCTGATATAACTGTCAGCTACAGTCAGTAATAACCAAGAGAGATACAAACCTAAATTTTTGTCATGTCGATGCAGCGGCACATTACCAGTTTCCGTCACCGGGCCAGGAGTAACCCCAAACTCAGAATGCGGATTCGCGTCTGGCTGGTGGTTTCTCTTGATGACGTCGACAGACTGTCTACGCGCAGGACGTAAGTTATACCGGCCTCTCGCATCGGATCTTGTAGCTAACTCAAGGAGCATGCCAAATGTCCGTTAAAAGTAGTCAAGATGCCAAAAAGTGATGAAATGGAACAGATGTGACTAAGAAAAGGCGTGGAAAAAAGGGTTTTGACCAACGAAAATACTGAAAACAATTCTATTGACTCTCTCGTCAATCTGTCTGGCGAATCGTAAGGTGGCAACGTCCTGCAAGGTGAGGAAATTCATTTGCCCCGTGGGGATGTATAGAAAAAGATCCGCTGTGAAACTGTGTTGGTCTTCATCAGTGGCCGTGAAGCTTACACATACAGAACGCTGCCCTCCATGGTACAATACGTCGGGTAGCATACAAAATGGGACCTACAAACGTGCTGGATGATGACTCTTCGCTGGTTCGCCCTGAATTAAGCACTCGCGATCACTCGATTGTGCAACTTTTGTGGATATTACGGAATGAGTTCTATCGTCTATTTGAGTTATGTTTTGCAGATGCCGCTCTCATTCCTGTACCATTCACCAGAGATCATCCCTCAGTACAATCAACATATCCGCGAGAGCACCATCGTCAACTTTTCACTGCTGCATCGTCCAACTGAAAGAGACGACTCCTAGATCAAGCCCGACGGTATTCTCGTCCTCCAGGAAACCCTTCATCGTATATGAAGCTGTAAGCCTCCTACAGCTTACCAGGAATCCCGGGGCCTGCTCGCAGTCTGGAAAGTATTAGTGGTACTCGTTCCTGCAATCCGGTCACAGTTGATACGAGATCTACAAGTAACTTTTGTAGTTGAACTATACGTTGGTTATCACATTCGTACAGAGCTCGGACCAAAAATTGAAGCAAACTCTTTATTTTCGGATGTATTAACACGTGCGGAAAAGAGTGGTTCTTATTGCACTCTGCTTATTGATGATCTATCGAACATGCCGGTACAAACCTAACCATGCCCCGATCCACCAGCAAAATGAATACTGAAAAGCAGTGCACCAACACAAACGCGATTCCCACATGGTTGAGTGTTGAAACGGTCGAACGAGGTCACTTCCCACGACGTTTTCTCACCCGCAAAGATGCCAGGCGTGCCTCCGCGTATGCAGCTGCTTGAACTCTTCTCGCCAGATCTGCATCGAGAGCACGTTTTCTCACGCGCAATGATGCCATCTTACGTGATGAGCGCGAGCAGAACGACGCTGCCTTCAATCACGTAAACATTCAGGTCTCCAGATACGGTACTCAATAAGGTGTATTTATTACGGTTTAGAGCTACTTCCGTTCAAAATTCTACCATTCAAAGAAACGAATCGCCACATTTGGAAGCTTTAGCACGGCCAGGAACAACCTGATTGACATTGCGGAATTGACAACACAATAGCATCAATCACAGACTGAACACTGGAAAACATCTTGTTCGCAGTGATAACTAACGAGAAAGTTCCACACCATCAGCGTCATCCTGACCTCTCACATACTTATCGTTGGGCACGGCGTCGCTCGCGCAACGAAGCAAGACGTGCCTCCGAAGCCGCAACAGCCTCTTCCCTCCTGCTCGATGCCGCTTCAGTCGCCGCCACCGCCTCCTCTCTCGTTCGCAGCTGCGCCTCTTGTGCCTGCCTCTGCTGCTGAAACAAGAAGTCCTCCCGCCATCTTGCTCCCAGTTGTTCTTGATGGATTTCGCTGAAGCGGTCTGATCGTTCCGCAATCTTTAGGATATGCTCAACGATATTCAGCCAGTAGTCCTGACGCTCGTAGATTTCGTCGGTCAAGGCGGACTTGCGGGTGTTCAGGATTCTGAGCTCTGCGTTACGCTCAGTGAGGCGCGTATCGGCCATGGACACCTCGTGGCCGATGACTAGAAGCTGGTCTTCAAGAGCGAGGAGGGTGGCATTGGCACGGTATATCTGATTTTCGACGGTCGAGAGTTCCGCCCGCGCGGCGGCCAGTTCTTGTTGGACCGCCTGCAAAAATCTACGATCATCACGTTGTCTCTGCTCTTCCTCTTGTTCCGTGAGTTCTCTGAATGCATTTGGCACTGGGATGGATAACTCGTAGTCGAAGACTAAACGCTGCTGTCGCCAATAGTCATGATACTGCGTTTGTGTGTCTTCTCGGCGTTCCGCCGGTTCTGGCACGGCAGTACTGGGTCAGCAAATCTGTTCAGGAAGAGGGCTACACGACGTGTATACATACCTTGAATATTCGCAATACTGTCAGCGAAACCTCGTGTCGTTCCGTATGAGCTGGACAGAGAGAAGCGTTGGGTACTAGCACCGGTCACTGCTGGACTTTCTCTGGCTTCATCGGAAGGCTCCCCGGAATGCTCATTGTCAGTTTCATAAATGCGATTGCAGGACAGTGCAGGAATCGAATCTTGGCCCCCTGGAAGCTCCTGACTCTTCGTATCCATGTTGCCTGCTCTATGCTATGCGTCAAGGAGAGGACGCGGGGTGGAGAAGGATAGCTTTCCGGCAGTCGCGGGTCGACGTGGGGAATGTGAGGCGCTGATTCGGAAGGCAGGAATCACACAGCATAAAAAAACATCTCGAAGGCTGAAGCTTCAGTCAACGACGCTAGGCCGCGGGGACATCTCAGCCCTTGAGCGACCGGATAGGGCCCAGTTTTCGGCACAAACGACTTGCAGAGCTGCATATTCAGAGCACCCAACATGAAGAATACAATAGTACCGGCGGTTGGCGACAAGGATATACCCGATCGCTCCATTCAATGGAAGAAGACTATTAGAATGAATGGAAATCTCGCTTGAAACAGTTTGAAAGGAGCGGTTGTTTCCACTCATGCATCACTCTAGATGTAACCATTGCACCAGATTTTGAGACACAATGTCCTATCGAAATGAAAGTGTACGCGTCATTCCAACAAGGTCAAACCTTATATGATTTCACTCAGACAAGCTTTGCTTGTACTTCGAATGCCCGAAGTTCGTCTGTGAATGAACGACATACGATGCTTGACACAGTAAGTCTACCCAGGTAATCAATAGGTTTCCCAATTTTCATCCGATCCTTTATCGTATGGCTGTAATTTGTTTCATTCGCGATTACTAGATTCATTGTAATTAGTTATATTTTCAACACAGAACGTTCCAGTCAATGAAGACTTGCACAGCCAGCAACCTGTAGAAGTGGGAGATCAAGAATCGTCACTGCACAGTGTAAGCATTGATGTGTGAGTCAAGCCGTGAATATTGCAGTGAGACTTTACGTGGATCGCGGTGTATCAGTAATTCTGTCGTGTCAGAACAAGTGACGTGGTGAAATTTCACTATTTCAAACTTTACACTAGGTAAATACAGATGATGATGTGCTGCTTTTTAATGTCAACAGTGGCGCGCAGCCCGGTATTTATTAGGAGAACGCGAAAACAGCAGCTGCAGAATCTGTGATAAAGTCAAGCGAATTGACGCTCCCACCATCCCGGTTCATCGAATAGACTTTGATCCTGTCTACACTGACGTCTGCAGCGACAAATCGTGGGCAAACTCTTGATAATATTGTTGAAAAGACCAGCCAAGCCTCGAGATTAATGCTACAGAAGCGCAGAATGGCTGCCGAAGAATGGGACAACTCGAAAACCTGCTTTATACCTCAGCTTTGTGGTTAACTTGGGACAGACGGGAGATACTCGGTACATCGGGCTTTTGTTTGGTATAGAAGTATTGTACTGACGATTCTGGTTGCGGAAGATAGAGGAGTAGTTGTATCAGGCAGGCCAGGCGAGACAAGAAGTGAGTAAGGATTGAAGGGTGCCATATTAGTATCTCTCCTGTCAACGTTTCTGTCCTCTAACACCCTAGAAAATGCAGAAATATGCTATCAACGTGAAGCAAAGTAGAATAAAAAAATGTTAGGTACTCTTGTTGACAAACGCCCGAGACGTTCAATATCTGATTACAATCTCTATGAGAAATATAAAGTGGTTGATCAAGCCCTTTCCCATACAAAAAAGCGGTTAAGTCGTTGACCAGGCACTTTCCCCATACAAACCGAAAAAGCTCGGTTGCTCTCAACCTCTTTACTAGCCACTTGCTCATACAAAATATGTCTTTGCGAATAATAAAACCCTTCAAAACAGCTCCTGGCCCCTGTCCCTGCCAAACTCAGCTACTTTCCCACCCAAAGCGTTGTAAATCAAGTCCTTTACTAACCACTTACCTCGACGAAGCATCGTCACACCACTTTCCTCCATTGCTTTCCCGTACTACGAGGTGGACACGCCCCTTTCCTCCACTGCTTTCCCATACACCCAACGGGCGAAGCCCCTTTCCTCAACCGCTTTCCTCAACCTCTTACCCATACATGGCCGCTTGGCCGCTTTCCTCAACTGCTTTCCTCAGCTGCTTTCCTGGACCGCTTACCACCGTGTACTACCAAAACCGAGTGTATTTAAGCACCAGCTTGCCGGGATTTTTGACTTATTGCTCCATCTCTCTTTCCTGCCACACCAACCTCGCCTAACTACCATGTTTTCGTACGCTTACTGGTAAGTGTCCTTATCTTCAGCATCAAACCATACTAATGATATTGCGCGGTGTCTAGAGGAACAATTAGCTAAGTCTGGAACGCGGTAATTGATGCCCTCTATTTATTAACGGGTTATTCCTATGGTGACCCCACTAGAGGCCACTAATTCCCAGAATGACCCCCGTGAACGAATAATTCCCAGAATAACCCCGGAACTTGACAGCTCATACCTTGCTGAGTACTTCCAGCACCTGATACTGCAGCTGCGCTACACAAGACCATCTACACCTCCTGCTGCTGCTCCACAAGCTGCAATTCGAGAACCACCGGCTGCTGCCATTGCACGAGAACTATCTACACCTGCATTGCTGCTGCTGAAGGTCAAGAATCAACCTCTGCTGCGGTTCGAGAAGCACCGGTTGCTGCTGCTGGGTAAATTCTTCAATGAATCAACTTTTACTTCTACGTACATGAACTCCAAACAGTATTCGTCCGGTTCTTTGTCTGCTTGACGATCCCCTTGCAAACTACTATATACCCCTGCGTACATTTGAACTTTTCTACCTACCTGTCCGCTTCGATCATTCTTGAGGAGTTTTACAACTAGTTGCTTGGTGCTGGATGTTTCTGAATGTTGTACAGCACTGCGATGGACGGGTACGGCGCATGGGAATAGTTTATTGGCCGACTCCCGCTGCTTCTCGTCGCTGACGATCTCTTTTTTTGCGAACTCTCGGTCGGTATTCAACACACAGTGCGGCAGAACTTTTCGAGAAAATTTCCATTTGCGTAGCGCTACCTAGTTGAAGCAACGTGACTGTTAAATACGGGGTCATTCTGGGAATTTCACGTTGCCGGGGGTCATTCTGGGAATTAGTGGTCCCCAGCGGGGTCATCTTGGGAATAACGCGATTTATTAATCACTAGCAAGAACTAAAGTGGATCTTAGTAGGGCTGCAGCAGCAGCGGCGCCGCTGCCGGCGGTAAACGTAGCGCCCACTGGGGCGGCCACCGGGCCGGCCTCTGGGGCGGCCTCTGGGGCGGCAACGGCGGCCGCGGCAACCCAGGATAGTAGCGGATGAAAGTAGCTGAGGACAGTAGCGAAGTATAGTAGCTGAGCAATGTAGCTGAGGAAAGTGGCTACGCTTCGGAAAGTGCTTGGGAAAGGGGTTCGATGAACTAAAATCCCCTTTCCTCAAGACGTTTCCCCGCCAGAATCGGGCACTGTTTTTGGTGCGGACTCCGCCACTTTCCTCAAGCACTTTATTTTTCTCATAGAGAATAGCGAAGAGAACTTCCAGCGCAAACTTAAACATCGTAAAGAAAAGTCGAAGTAGCGATAGTGGGGTCGCCGCCGAAATGTGTCACAACTCACAGGGTCTTACACGCAGAATCTACCGTACAAAACAGCCTCTCGTCTAACTTTCAGACTTTATCCCCTTCTTCATCGACATACACACTCAGAGTCTGATTGTCGTCTGCTGCTGATACCACTCATCGCCTACACAGCTGCACGGCCAGTGGCAGCCGTCTCTTGCAATAGCTTTAACACCAGGGTATCAAGTACTCATAAAGTATTGATCATCTCAGCAAATAGTCAAGGGCTTCTGTACGAGTAGCCTCGTCATGCTCGGGTACCATTGCACGTTTTTTCGTTTCATGGATTGTGCTGATATTAGCCATGGTTGACAGTCTCTACACCGCTAGGGTTCTTCAATGTCAGCTCTCACAAGCTGTTTCTATGTTGTGCCTTAACTTCCGTGTGCTGTCACGAGCTGCTCCATCTCCACATCTATGACACCTTGCTGCTCGGTCTCTCTGCGTCATCGAGTGTTCATCAGTGCCTGTTCCTACGAATTGCTTAATGTCTACATCATCGACAGCGGGTCTCATAAGCTGCTTAGTTAGGTCTTTTAATCTGCTCCGTCGAGCCTGTATCTCTGGTAGGTACCACGATCACAAAAGAAATATATATAGAAGAACTCTTTCCCGTTGAATTATAGGTTATCTTCGTAAAAAGGTAGCTCTCCCCAGCTGGGTCTAATGATACAGCGAGCCAACCCGTGCCCGGCATTGAGAACAAAGAAACACAACCAGAATACAACCCTCGACAAATACCTATCGCGCCGTCACGACTTGCATTCGAGTGGGATCATTCACGCCGATTTCGGTTTGTCATTGATTTGTGTAATCGCAGACGTTTACTAGGAAACACGGTCAAGGTGTCCGTCGCATGTGCCCGGAGACGGGCCTCGGCTGCTTCAATCAACTGCTGCTTCTGTGCCAGGTCCGCTTCGAGTTTAGCATTGGCGTGAAACTTTTCAGCCAGGTCCGCCTCTCTCGACGCCATCAACCGCTCCTTCATTCCCATTTCGCGCTGCCTCTTGGCCAGATCCGCTTCTTGCACACCCTTTCGCTGTTCATAAATAAGGTTCTCCTGGTATCGCGCATTCGGCTCCGTCTGCGATAGCGTGCTCAGATATTTGCTGTGTTTGCGGATATCGTAGACCGCTTGAATGAGCTCGGGCCTCTCCTGGGGTGTGCAGGAGTCGTCATGCAACATCGCGATCCGGGTGGCCATCAAGACGCTGAAATGTGTGGCGAGCGCAGCGTGCCGTCCGTCGAGTGTCGCCAACTCAGCTCGCTTCTCTACGATGCGTTGTAGTACTGCCGTCTGCATAGTTTCGAGGACCTCAATTTGACCAGACCAGCAGGTTTTGCGTGGGTCCAGGGTCGCGAGCGCGTGGTTTATCAGTTCAGCTTGGTTCTCCAGATCACGCAGGCGCTGATTCGCATCGGTTTCTTGGCTTTCGATCGTTGATAGTGGGGCCAGCATCTTCGCTATTTCCAGCGAAAGTACATAAGCTGCCAATTCGTCGTTATCTGAATCCATGCTGTGTGTGTTGACTTGCGCTTGACGATGTTGAAAACGTGCCGCGGAGGTCTGCCAGGTGGTCAAGTGTTGAAGCGCTGGGAGTGAGCCGAAAATGTCGAGTGATTTATATCCAATCGGAGCCACAATCACTGCGTGAAGGCTGCCAGTGTGGGCTCAAGGTAGTACAGACTCCGTGGGCTGGCTTGAATATTTCAGCCAAAGAGGGACCGCTCTATGACGTCATGCTGGAATTCAACGTGCGAATCTGCATATTTTTGGGTCTAATATCTAGATCATCCGCATTGCCGCGCTACGGCGCTCAGAAAGATTCATGTGCATGCTGGCTCAAGGGGATAGGAGAAGGGCATCATGGCGAGCAGGCATGGAGTGGAGTACTTCCCCAACGCCTGGAGCCCCTCCAGATCCCAGAAACCGGAGCATCGAAATCATAAAAATCTTTGTTTTAACAATCGAGGACGGCAGCTCAGCAGATCCGGGCATCCAGTTTTACTAGTTCTATGTTACTTAAAAACCTTATTAGTGGTTGTGGCGGAGAGTTTGGTAAGGCTTCAAAATGCTACGATTTGGGGGGTCTCCAGGGGAAAGGGAAGTACTCCAGTACCAGTCTCAGCTAGAAATGGGTAGAAAATGATGAAAGTGTAACATTTTTCGGAGTATCGAAATTGCGACATGTACCGGGGGAGAAGAGCCTACCGGATGTGCGGACAGGGATGACACGCAGAGCAACAATGAGGGCATGTTATCCAGTCTCACATGAGCCAACATCAAAAAACCGAACAATCAATAATGCAGGATGGTACGCTTGAGCGGAAGACAGCGTTGGTGGTCTCCATGAGCGATGCAACAAAAAATCACATGGCCACGCAAGAACGAGACACACAAGCGCCCGCACAAAGTTTAATAAACCAGGACATAACATGAGCACATGGTGGGTGCCACGGTACCGCCCAGCCGCTAGATAAACGCCCTCGGAGAATCACTATGCGTATCCAAGCTCTTGCCGGTCCTGGATCCATACAAAAAGGGCGGCTCTGGACTTCTCAGCTTGGTTCACCTCCTGGTAAATCTTTACTCGTAGCTGGAAACTCAACGTGGCTGCTAGAGAACGACAGTTGAGTCTGTAATTCGCACTCTCTGGCCGCAAATATTTATATTCTTCTTGAATATGATGTCAAAGTAAGATTTTGCGCCACTTTGGTGTGGGGCTACGATTGCAAATGCCAGGATGGTAATCTTGGGCACAGAGACGGCTCGATTGCAAATGCGAAAAGTGTGAGATGGACAACGTTTGTCTTTCGACTTTTCCGCTGGTATCAGAAAAACCGCCATTCAATTTGCACCAATAACATCGAGGACAACGCAAGAGCACGGTAACCGAATGTAGAGATTCGCCAAGAATGGCTGTTCTTTTACTCAACGTTTCAACACCACTGCGGGGTTCCTGGCCATGCACATCAACAAATAATACACAGCAAGATGCCGAAGGTGTATATCATCGGCTCATACGACTCGGGCACCGGTTTGTATCACTTTGTTTGAATGTTATAGTTTCCCCCCACGCAGTATATTCTTCAAGACGAAGAAGACTGACAGCGAACTGATACGAATGTTGCTAGGTGCTGTCAATGCAAGGACCCTCTCAACGTCATTATGCGCGCGATCTATGCGGCAGAATTGCTAGCCGCTGGCTTGGAGAAGGTTTGTTGGAAATCTCCCAGTTTTAAGGCAACGTCTGATGACCTAAGTCTGAGCAGGGCGCCGTCTGTCGACCAAACTCAAGGATTAGAACTAGCTAGCGATTACAACTTTGTGGCAACACAGCTCTGACTGGAAGTGCAATATGGATCGATTTTATGCTCAATTCAACGCCATATTCCTATGCTTCAACTCGACGGGAAGGCATTGAATATATATGTCTGTCTGTCAAACGAGGGCATCGGTGTTCTGCAGGAAAACCTAGAACAACTTGTATCATGTTTCAACATGATCGGGTTACATTATGCTAGATCTAGTACATAAACAGTCTTCAATGCTTGTATGATCCCGGGTTTGGACGTTAGACGCGGCTATTGATGTGCAGGCTCAGTTGATGGACGGACCGTGAGGAAATTAATGGTCATTGCATGATTATTTACTCAACGTTGCTGCAATGGATCGATCACTGTTGAGTATTTCACTTTTTCACATTTTACATCTGATGCACGCGAAACTTGCTCACTGAGATACCGCGAGTTGACTGGTATCCCACATATATTGAGCACAAAACTAGATGCGACGAACACTTTTTATTCAGCATACACGATGTCTTCTAGAAACTGCACTTTACGACAAAGTTGGTTGAATGATACTGCAAGCTTCATGATCACTCATAAAACAGTTGGCATATTCCTAAACTTGCCTCGAAAGATCATCATGCACCTTCATGATCATTCTCGCGCAGTGACGCCAGACGTGCCTCTTCCTCGTCGGCCTCCTATACACGTCTTGCCAAATCCGCCTCTTGCGCCGCAATCGCCAGCTCCCTCGCCGCCAACTCAGCCTCCCTCGCGGCAATATTCCGCTCCCTGGTCACCATCTGAGCCTCTTGCGCACTCCGTTGCTGCTCAAATAGAATGTTCTCCTGCGACCTCTGTCCCATCTGGTCTTGAATCACTGCACGATAGTGGCGTATCTCGTCCTGAATCAATGCGCGATGGTGTTGTTGATGTGCACTAAATTGATCGAGATCGTTCTCGAGTTCATCATTCTGCTCCTGCAAATCAAGGGTGTTGAAAGTCAACGCCTCGTAGTCATCCTGGAGGTCTTCGATACTCTTCTGGAGAGCATCCCTGCGCACCTGCAGATTTGAGAGATTGGACGTCGATGCTGCTTTGATATTCTCAAGCGTCCTGATTTCTTGCTGCAGTCGAGCCGCTGCCCCGCGGAGCTGAAGCACGTTGACCGTCATAGAAGCATGTTGAATCTCAAGCTTCTTGACTGTATTATACAGGTCGTGGTACCGCATCAGTAGCCGCTGGTACATCGGTGTAAGCTGGTGTGGGGGTCTGCGTTGGTTCGACGTCGCTTGGGCAGGTGGAGCGTGGACCGTGATCGGAGCTGGGCCGTTGCCTGTACATTGGACCGTGATCGGAGCTGGGCCGTTGGCTGTACATTCCGGTTAGCGGTTTTGATTGTTAAACGAGCAGGATACCAAATAGGCGCGTTGGCAAAACGGCCCACGCTCGAGAGAGAGAGATGAGACGGGCTCACGTACCGGTACCGATACTGTTAACAATTTGAGGACTTTGAGCGGCCCCGACGTTCATGGTGTCGTCAGTGTGCTGGTTCTCAGACTGTGCAACACTCAGAACCTGGCCAACAGGAGCGTCCGGCAATTGTCCGTCGCTGTTTGAATCCATGATCCTTGATACTGCTTGTTGTTTATGTATGAAAAGCGGACAGATACCGGGACTTGTCGACGATGGATGATTGACGGGTGGGGGGGGAAAAGTCAGAATATAGGGAAGCTTATATGCGATCGAAGCCGCAAAGGCACTGTGAAGGCTGAAGGCTGCACAGTCTGAGACAAGGTGGCGGGACCCAGCCAGCCCGTCAAGGAAAGATACGGCTGAGTTTCCAGCAGCCCGGCTAGCCCATGAAAGCCGGGACACGGCTAAGTTTATAAAATGAACGGACGCTAATCTAGGTTGAACCGGGCCCGCTATTACAACGGGAATAACTTCTGATAGACAAAAAACGGTAATCATCGGTTTGTATACTGGATGCATATGTGAGTTCCGGAACGCTGAGGCAGCACAAAACAAAAATGACAGCAAGGCTATTAACGAATGCCAATGGTTCACACTACGCATGATCGTAATGATTCTATCCATGCTTGTATCCACTGGTACTACTACTTGTTTGCCGGCTACCCGGTTCAAGGGTTCAGATGATATGGCCGTCTATAGTCTCGAATGTGCACGGCAGACTGCGTGGCTGCGATATATTTGTGACCATGCCATAATGTCTGCTCAGGATTGCACATCGTTTTACGGCTAATGAAGCACGTTAGTCACAGGATGCGGCCCGGGATGCTGCCGCGGGCCGTGGCGGTGGCTGAAGTCGCGGCCACCGTCTGCAGCGAAATCAGAGGCCACGCAATACTGCCAGAGGCGGCGATCAATGAGAACTAACGCGGTGAATCGTGAGTTGAACGGCAGTGCTCTGTCATTATTGAGGTTTCAGACAGTGAAGAAGCAAACTACTCAGCCGGTCGAGGTGATTCAAAGCGTGGAAACAAATCACCGGTCACGGCAGTTTCTTCTAGTCGAAGTCACTGTGGCTATGCCGATTACATGATTCCTCAGTCCGGTTATCACATACAGTTGTAAACAAAGGTGGATAGATGAAAACGGTGCATAGTCAGAGCACTTAGGTGAGACGTCGGGTGAGGCTTGAGACGGCTTGCACACGGTCCCATGAAGCAATGCAAACGTTTTACTTAAGTCGCCAGAGGATTCCAGTTGGCACCATTCCTCCCAATATCGAAGGTCATTTTATACAAGCCCTTTGTATCATTTATTGAAATTCGCAGTGCTGCGCCTGGTATCACTCGGTTTAGGCCAAATGTGCGGCTCGAATACGAACGCCCCGCTTGCCTCTAGTCCATGGTCTTTCTGTACACTTCACACACGATACTATGAGCTCCGCTACACGTTTCATACGGGACGCTTTTTGACTGAGGTGCACGCACATTCCATGGAACTCTCTATTTGAAGAACTCATAAACGACGATCTAACAACGAATTTCCTTTGGGATTACAAAACTTCTTCGTGAAACGACAGCTGTACACAACAATGGACTGTGCACTGATAAACCATCAGGCAAGCAAGCATAACATGAACATCGAGCGATACCTTTTTGCCGAATGACCAGAGTGATGGAAACACCTCTCACAATGAGCTCGCAGTGTTATCAGTACGTGCAAAATCGCCAGCGTATTCCTCCAACACCGGACCAAACGATCCTAGCGTTAGCATCGCATGTCCCACGAGATGTTCTTCGGCTGCCTGAACGGCCATCTGCCTGGTGACCAACTGCGCTTCAGCTGCTTTGATAGCCTGAAATTTCCCGGCCAAGTCTGCCTCTTGCTCAGCAATGGTCTGTTCTCTTGTGGCTAGTGCTGCTTCTTGCACGGTGAACCGTTCATGATGTTGGCGAATCTGTGCGACGTCGCGCAGAAGCACAGCAATATTTGCGCGGATCGCGGTGGAGGCTTTCAGTAGTGAGGTTTGAGTCGAAATTAGCGTCGCATCCTGTGGGTTGCAAGTTCGTCGAGATAATTGAGATTCGATGTGGTGCAGCTCAGCACGGGCAGTCGCAAGCACTTGGTGTACCGATAGCAGATGTGTAGGGTCCATGGTGTGGCTTTGCTGCTGGGCTTTTTGGCGTCTGCTAAATCGGCGTTCATTCACTGCGTAGCTAGGTTAGCTTGGAAAACGTGGAGACTAACCAGAAGCTCGCTGCACGATACGGCGCTGACGTAACGATGGTTCGGAGCACATACCAATTGAAGCCAATGCGGTGGTCTCTGTGATTTCCATACGTACGCCTGGGGCAATTTCCGCCCCCATAACAACATCATTCGTGACCGTTGCGTCCCCGCAGTTCTCGAAAGCGTCCATTGTGTTGCTTGGAGCTGAAAAAACAACGCCTGTAAGAGTGGGAAAGTCTTGAGATTGCTCCTCCTTGTGTTAATGCTTGAGGGCTGAGAATGCGAGAAGTGCAAGAAGACGCGTGTGTGCGGCGAATGATCGTGCCAGCTTGTCTTCACGACGGGAGACGCGGAGCTTATATCACAGAGAAGTACCAAGACCTGTTAAATGAGGGCTGGCATTGGCAGCTTTTGCCGTTCTGCGACTCATGGGCTGAGTGACTACGTCAGCCCATGGCCATGAACGCAAGCGGAGAGATATCGAGGTCAATACATGTGCAGAGTTGCATATTTTCAAAATGTAACCTGATGAGTGGCATTGCACCGGTGGCTCGTAGGCCGGGAGACTTGCTTCATTCAAATTGAGGAGCTATGAAATGGAAAAGGAATACTAGTCGAAGGGTAGTTGACTCCACGTGCGTCTTGTGTCTGCACAATTTCTGAAAATACGACGACTAAAATCGCTGTTGGAAAATGAGGACATATGGGAGTGCATCGGCCGCTAATACGGGCCATCAAGGTGGTCTACGGCTGAGCCACTATGAAAACACAGCACCCTGCATACGTCGACTGATACACGAAACATATCCGTCGGCGTATGGGACGGCTCCCTGCTTGCAATCTTCCTCACGACATCAACCAGTGAGCCAGTTGTTAAACTGACTAGTAGGCAAAGGATAATATTATATCGGTTTCCATTCACGCCGTAGAACCGGTTCTGCAGTAGCAACATAAGAAGCAGTTCTTCAATGGCAGTGAACGTATGGCAACGGGAGGCATTTGAGAAGCTATTCTGTGATGGCGGCAAATGTGCGAGAACGTAGACTCTAGAATCGGTAACCGCTCCAGAATTCGCAGCAACAGGGAACTACAGTGAGTGGGAGGTTGTAATACAAAAGTAATGTATTTCTGACTGATTTACCCATTACTGACCAACGTACCCGCCTCGAGGGGGACATAATTGATGCACAAGCACTGGGAAAAATCAGGGCTAATGGAATGGGGTTACGGGCTTCCTGGTCGTGCAGTTGAGTATTTATAGTTCATTAGCAGATCAAATAATTCAAAAGTAATTTCAATCACCAGCCATCACCTCAGTGGGCACTGCCCTGGACAGTGCCAAGTAGCCGGGCCTATATGAGCCGGGTCTGTTATGAGTGCGGGCCTAGCTCGCTGGTAGACCAGCCCAAAGTGCTCGGGCACTTGAGAACACTGTGGGCGACGTCGCGGACGGCTTTCAAGGAGTTTGGGTTAGTCACGCTGCGCCTTTTGACTGGTCAACTTCTGAGACTCACGTGGGTGGTTTAGAATTTGAATTCGGGCTCTAAGTAGTCTACGTACGGGGATCACACGATCAAGCAGCGAAGTAAAATGACTGTTTACAATCTAGATGATTCATGTTCTAATCTACTCGTACAGGCATACGGTCCATGGAGAGAACACCTTCTTTGTTTGGTGTCACACTGAAGGCACAGACGTGTCCGTTGGTGGTATCAAACAAGTTCAGGTGCCAAGAATTTTCGAGCAGCACGTGAAAAGCATATTCTGAGCAGCCACTGACAATCTTTGTCGGAGGGTGCATCTCGCGACCAGTGGGCCGGGTAAAGATTATGGCTATAGCTTCCGGTGGCCGTACAGCTCTGCTGCAAACTGCTCTTCACTTTGTAAAAATTACTGCCTAATACTAAGGCTTCTCGAGCTTTCGTTACATAGACCTCTGACAATCTTTGGCATGTGCGATACATCACAGACAACCGGCGATCCAGTGATACCCCAAACGACAACAGGTGATCTTGTGGTGAGGTAGCGCAATGGTTAATGACGTTGGTATAATAACTGGCCGGGCAGACAACCTTGTGGTCAAGCGCCTTGCGAACTGGGTTCGACCCCCGGTCTCACCACACTTCTTTTTTTGTCTTGGACGAGATTGCTACAAGTAGCCTTTCTGTCTTTTATTGAGTAGACTGACATGAAAGGCCCTTTCTTTTCCGTCGTCTGTTTTCCCTTACACTTTACACTCTTGATACAACGAAAGCACCTGGAAGCTGAAGACGGTAAACGTATTAATTGAGGTAGTCATTTCAACTTGGATACGATATGTAAAGACCTGATGAACAACGATCGAAGAAAACACTTTCTACGGTTTACAAAAAGGCTTCGTTAGACAGCAGCGGAAGACAACATTGGTGAATGTGTAATGTAGGTCGGCCTGCTATCCGAAATCATGAGCACATGCACCCAAGTCCCGATGCACTTGCAAAAACAATCACAGCCCAAACGCCGAATTTCCCCTTTTTGCGGAATTATTACTTGAATGGAGAAGATAGCGCCTCAAAACCGTGGCTCTCTGTCATCTGGACCTTCAAAACCGTCGTCATGCTTCTGTACCTCTCGACGAAACGAACGCATGGTCAGCTGCGCATGTTCCATCAGGCGTGCTTCCGCAGATTCAATATCCATTCGCCGTCTCTCTAGATGCGCTTCCGCCTCTTCCATGGCCTTCATTCTTTGCGATAAGTCGGCTTGACCCATAGCAATTTCCCGCTCCTTCATGGCCAACACCCGGTTCTGAACACGTCTCTGTTGCATAACCATAAAGTTCTCCTTCCACCTTGCTTCCTGCTCGGACCGCGATAGTGCAGCCAACTCTTCTCGGTTCTGCCTGATCTGCGCGACGGCTCGCAGCAACACCGCTAAATTCGCGCGGATCTCGGAGCTGGCTTGCAACAGTTTTGCCTGAGTCGCTATTCCTGGTGTCTCAACCTTTGGGCAGCGATTTGACTTGGAAAGTTGAGTTTCGATGGCGTGTAGTTCTGCCCGGACTGTGGCCAGCTCCATGCGGATTTCGAGTAGATCTGTATGGTCCCTGGGATGTCTATGCTCTTGATCTGTGTCTGGGTTAGCGTTGCCTTATAATGAAGTAACGGCTGGACTCTAACCTGTCGCTTTCTGAACGACGCTGCGCTGACGACTGGCCGGTTGAGGAAGCGCTGCGTTGAAAAGTTGCAGATTAACTTCTTCTTCTCCGGAGTTCAAGACGGCATTCTTTCTGTTGCTTGATGATGAGAGAACTGGTCCTACAGGAGTTGCAGCATTCGAAGATTGCTCCTCTATATCGAGTGTCATGCTGGCTGCGAGTGCTTGAAGTTGAAGATATCGTGAACTGATGGAGTGAGGTGTTCTTAATGAAGTGAGAAAAGAAGCTTATATCCCACAGAAGTACCAAAATCTGTTGAGGGCTGGCGGTCGTGTTTCGTACCGTTCCGACACTCGCAGGCTGATGAACCATGTTAGCCCATGACCGACGCTGATAAACTTGCGCAGAGTTGCATATTCTCAAGGCTGAACCTGAGGATGAGCTCTGCACTAGCAGCTAGCAAGAGGATTAATCCATTGCTAGCTGCGAGAGAGCCGCTTAGATACAGCTCAAACCCGGTAGAAACAGGAGGATTTTGCTGCGTGTGCCGGCTGTAATCCGGAACATCACATGAAATATAACTTTTACAGAAGTTTTCGAAACTCTGTCGCCATACGAGTGACTGTTCATGTCCAAGGATACCCTTTTTTCAAACCAAACAACTGAACAGCATGATAGATCCAAACGCAAGTACCAATCGGAAAGAAGTTCTTTGCGGTTGTGATGGAACCTGAGATTGTAGAGTCTGTAGGGCCTTAGTCATTCGGGAAGTGGTCTGATATTCGCGTTCTCCAAATAATTGCAACGACTACTTGGTCGTCGTACTCGACTTAGCTCGTGGTTAATGGCCAAGCAGCTGCGCACATTCGTTCCGCGATATTGCGGTGGCAGCAGTAGCTTGTATGCTTTGTAGACTCAAGAAAACGTAGAATCAATTGATTTTGATGCCCGTGGCCGTGATGATGACAGCATTGTCAGAATAACCGTAGCGACAGCTTAGTGAAAGCATCAACCGAAAAGACACAGAGGAGTGCCACAGAGTTTCTTATAAACGGTCATGCAATCACGGCCATCAAGGAATGGACAATCACCGATTGTAAGGCTGATGTAACGGTGAGGTAGTGTGGGCCAACGAGTCGAATTGTAGGCATCAGGAGATTATGTATCAATCATCGTTCTCATGGTTTTATGTTTGTAGTTCTTACGGTCGAGCTATACATAAGCATGTCTATATTTGAGATATATTGTACGAATATGTTGCAATTCCCGATTCTGCACACGGCATCACTCGGCTCAGTACACGCTAACCAGCTTCTAACGGCACTTGTTTTAGCAAATCTCTCCGCTTAATTCATTTACTCTTCACACACGCGATAATACGAACGAGTTACACATGAAAATAGCACAAAGGTTGGCTGAGGTACTTCCTTGTGCATTGGAAGTGGATCTACATATCCCAAAACAACAATCTAACAAAGCATTGTTTCGAATTACAAATCTGTTTCCGCTAAAAACAGCGAATTAGAAGGGTGGTCGATACACAAAGCTGTGCGAATGGTATGCTGTGTTAGAAACGTAGTAATTCAAGTCCCCAAAATAACTCCAACACCGAACAACACCATTTTTGCGCAAACTGGAAGTACTCCCATAGAAAACGAACGCCTTAGGAAGAATGCTCTGCGTCATCATCAACGCGCTCTTTGGATTTCTGCACCGCCGGATCATACGAGCTTAGGATGAGCTTAGCATGTTTCATGAGCCGTGCCTCGGCTTCTCCCATAGTTTGCTGTCTTCTGGATAGGTCTGCCTCAGCTGCTTCAATATCGTGCAATCTGTCGGCTATGTCCGCCTCGGCTTCAATAATGGCCTGCCCCCTGGTGTCCAAAGCCACCTCCTTTACATGCTTCTTCTGCAAAACACTGTAGTTCTCTGGCCACCTCGCGTCGTGATCGGATTACAGGAACGCCGGGCACTGTTCTCTATATTCCTCAATCTGTGCGACAGCGCGGAGGAGAACGGCTATGTTCTCGCGGATCTCAGAAGCGATTTTCAGTAACGAAACCTGGTTTGCGATGACTGTCTCGACCTGTGGGCTGTGGATGGCTTCATACAATTGACTCTCGATGCGGTGTAACTCTGCCCGGGCAACTGCAAGGTCTAGGCGTACATCCATCAGATCTGTATGAAACTGGTCTTGGCCTTGCACTACGCTGTCGGGGAGTATGCTAACTGGGCGTTCGTTGACTGCGTGTTGTGTTAGCTTTGATTCATCATGGATAACGAGGTGTAATCTTACCTGGAACTCTCTGCTCGAAGCCGTTCTCTAGTCCCGATGGCAAATGGTGCACATTAATTTGGCCTGGTGCGGTGTTGCCTGCGCTTCTCATAGCTATGCGGGGGTTAGTGATTGATCCCAAACGGCGGTTGTACGCTTCCTCTGTGTCGTCTGAGTTGCTGATGGCGTCGTCACGCTCACTTGAAGTTGGAACGACTGATACCGGTAGCGTTGCGACCTGTGGTAATGGATTGTCTTTATCTGGCATCATGCTGGTCGTGATTACTTGACTTCGACGATAATGGGAATGTGCTGAGGGTGACGGCCCCAGGTGGTCTGAAAGCAGTGAGAGAGAGTTTATATCCAACAAAAATACCAAGAATCATCCGATCGCGTCACTATCTTGTTTATAACTGGGGCATCTGCATCAATCAGCTTAGCCCACATCGAGCCTGATCTCATTTTCTCTGTATCTGCACCTCGGCTTCCTGTGCCCGACCAGCAACCTCGTAAAGATGAACGGGATAATACGCTCGTCCGCAACATTCGAGTGGTTGACGACTGGCACCAGTATCCCCGCAGCTTCCTCTGCTGGCTCAGACCATTCATGTATGCACATCTTGATTTTTTACTTTACACTTCACGCGTACCATGAAGTGACACCAACGAAATACACCGGTTTTGTAATTCGAAATTCATTTTTCTATCGACATTTATCAGCGTCATGTGGTATATCCCCGCAACAATTGACTGTTCGACGAAGATATAACGTCAGTGAAGCTGTTCTGATTGCAGCATTTCGTTACACAACAGGGTTACAGACCTTGGACCCCCTCTAACACAGTATTATCCAAACAGTAGTACCGGCACGATAACATAGAACAGCTTGCAATTTCGATATCATGCAACATCATGACCGACCCGAACGTGACGGTATCGCAAAGATATCAGGGAACTCCCTGGTGTTCCCCTTGTCCTGGGGACGATTGTTTCTCCTGACAGCCTCGGCCTCGGCCTTTGCAACAGCCCTCCCGTTGTTGGTGGCTAATTCTCGCTGTGTGCGACCGCTGCCTCTCGTCTGCGAGCATTATTGCCCAAAGTTCGTTGATATGTCGCTGGCTTCTTTCCAACCTGCGAGTCTCCTCTTCGGCTGACTGCTGTTGATCCAGGAGCTCGTCAAGCTGGCGAGCTGGCGCCAGTGGATGCTGCAGCGCAAAACCTCGGAGCTTGCCAGGCGGCATGGTGTGTGTGGCTGCTTCTAAACATCCGATGTTGAGCGGACGTGACTTAAAAACGGTGAGTAAGACAGCGGCGTTGAATACAGTCTGCATTCAACTGAAGATTCAACTGCAGATTCAACGCGCATCATACATCAGACCTGCACCAAATGCCTTCGCCATCTCACTGCGTGTCTAGATCCGGCACCTGAGACGTACGGCCAGCGGTACTTGACCCACTGCAAATGCGGAGCACCTATCCCGCGCGAAACATCAACGGTTCATTCTACGAAAACTGTGTATACCACGAGGACCGGTTTCGCACTCATTCCTCTTCTCCAGATCTTCTACACCATCAGTTTTGCTTTCAATAATATATTACAGCGTTGAACAGTGACTTGTCTGATGCGAACTTTACTTGATTGCGACAAGCACATAGACTGCCGGAACAGCTTGGTTCAATCCCTGGGCGTATCAGTCCTTTCTATAGGCTGACCAGGGCGAAGGTCGCTGACACCAAGCTGTAGGTGATCAAGGATTTCGATTCAGGAGCAGCAGACTGGGGGGAACAGTGTGAGGGTCACGTCCGCCTCGGATCGGGAGCACAGCTCGGTAAAATCTAGGGCTTGACACTTGGAACTGTCAGATTGCTGACAAACACGAAATAGCATGTTGTATCCCTGAGACGGATGCAATGAAGCAAATTCGCTGCATGCCTTTTATTGTAAACTCTACTAGTGCCCGGACCGCCTCCTAAACCGTTTTTCGAGGTCTTTTGTTCGTAACAAGGTGAGGTGTATAAAACAGCCCTCAGCAACGATAGTGGCAGACTTTGGACAGCTATAATACAATGAATATCCAACGGCTCTCTGCGATTCCTAGTTCGTTAGAGCGAGCGCGACGAGCTGATTCCAGCCGTACTGGCTACGTCACGGTGCGAGCAAACCCACCGGATTCACGGTCTGATTCAGCCAGCATGTAGCGTATCAGAGTTGCTAAGCGCTGGATAACGGGAATTGAACGCGCTGGCTACTGCAAGTGTTCACTTCTGTAGAGTCAATGGCACGAACGCTAATCTGCCTGCTACTAATGCACCACCCGACACTTGTTTTTGTGAAGTCAACTGCCCGACAACGAAGCTCCGATGCGACTGCTGACGTAGTTGTCTCGGTTCACTCCTGAACTTCCATCCAGTGCCGGAAGCGGAAGAAAGTGCCCTGTTTATTGCGGCCTGATCAAACAAGTATATTCGCTTCAGCATGATATGCTACAACACACCGCTTGCACAATGGATATGTACAAACTCTACATGCAAATTGTGTCTGAGGTGTTCTTTTGCCCGGCGACACCTTGCCTTCCCTGCGCAACCTATGCCGACACCCAACACATCTTGTCCGCTTGTCTAGACGCAAAGTGCTATGTTCCCACAAAAAGTTATCAATTTGTTGTACCGGAGGTGGGAGATGTGTGACTCCGTATGAGTTGCTGAACCGAATATCCATTGTCTTTCTCGGGTACCAACGCTTCCGCTGCTGTTTTAGTTGACCATGAGCAAGACACGAGCTCCAGGCGTAAATATTTATGCTCATCATATAGAGTATATAGCACTTTACGAGAGTAATGTCAATAAGCCAATACAGATACGGAAGCCAGTTGTGCCACAAAGTCAGTTGCACAAAATAATACCAACGGTAATGATCAGCAATATCAACTCCACCTTCATGATGATTGTAGCCATTCGCTGTTTGTGGGATATGCGCAAGCATTTCATTTGCCTCCCCAAACGCTCTTCGTGTGACAGCTCCGTTGTTGCTAGTTGCCCTTGGGTTTTCTTGTAATACCTGAATACTATCCTCTAGTTGATGCACACTTGTAAGAAAATGTACGGGTTTTCTGCCATTCCATGGCTAGAACATGGCCAAATGAATTAAGCACACAACCTCCGATTCTTGTGTTTCAACCAATTTCATCAATGGGCCGTGTATCAACGAAGTACTGTGGAAAGTGTCCCTTTTTGACCTGAGCAGTCCCACAAGCACCGATGTTGATATGTCGTGGCTTTTGAATTAAAGCGACAGTTGTCAAGAGATAGTCCATGTAGATTACGCATTCCGGCTGTCCAGTACTAGCATTGTTGTTTCCCGGTAATGATCTAGCTAACTCGTATACAGCTGCAATTGTAGTTGCTTTCAAACCTGATTGTGTACGTGCTGCTTCATTCCGAGTTTCGGCAATAGAATTTTTGCGTGAATGATACTAGCGCCAATCAAATGTATAACCGTGATGACACAAGGCAAACATTTTGGGATGTTTTCCTCTTGTTCCGCTGTCTGGTGGTGGTGGGACATGAATTTTGGAATTGAGCGAGTTATCTCGGCGCCGAGATCGCAAACATTCCGGTCCACTTTGATTGTTACTGGCTGACGGCATTTTGGAGATACTGTGTGGTGCATAGGAGATCAAGAGGTGAGGTTGAACAGCAATAGAGGTGTTGTCAGAAACGGTATAGACTCAGGTCAGTGCCTACTAAATTATTTCCATAAAAGGCATGCAACAATTTGCTTCATGGCATCCGTCTAAGGGATAGAATGATAGTTAAGTGCACCCTGTTCGGACCCCTGCGGAGTTGAAATCATTCGTTGACGTCACTGTAGGAATATCTGCGGAGTTCCAGTGAGCCAATACGCGGCTAGGTCACGCGGTCTCTGTATTTCCACCTTGATTCCCCTTCCTTGACAAGCGATTTTCAGTACAAGATCGTCTTCAACATGGATCTCTTCACTTCGTCAAAAATCACTGCCGGGATCCCGTATGTATCTTCCCCTGGGTGAGATGCTTTCTGTCTGCACATATTCATATTTTTACCCCAAACGTCACGCGTAACTTAGAGAGACAACAACGAGATGTAACAGCGTGCGTAATCCATAGTTTCATTGTCCAATCGACATTTCCGAGCGTCATAAGGTATATCCACGCATTAAATGACTATTCGACGAAGATATAACGTCAGTGAAGCTGTTCTGATTGCAGCATTTCGTTACACAACAGGGTTACACACCTCGGACCCCCTCCAAAACAGTATTATCCAAACAGTAGTACCGGCACGATTACATAGAACAGCTTGCATTTTCGATATCATGCAATATCATGAGCGACCCGAACGTGGCGGTATCGCAAAGATATCAAGGCACTCCCTGGTGTTCCCCTTGTCCTTGGGACCTGTGTTTCTCCTGGCAGCTTCGGCCTCGGCCTCGGCCTTGTCCACCGCCTTCTCCCTGGCCGCCACCGCCCTCTCGCGGCGGACGATGGCCGCCTCCCGTTGTTGGTGGCTGATCCTCGCGGCGTGCGCCCGCCGCGTCTCGTCCGCGAGTAGGATCGCGCAAAGTTCGTTGATGTGGCGCTGGCTTCTTTGCAACCTGCGAGTCTCCTCCTCGTGATACGCTAGTGAGTCGGTGGACTCCTCGACCTCCTCGGCTAGATCGTAGAGCCTTGTTTTCAGGATGTCCAGATGCTTTTCCGTGATCCGCACTTGTCGTTTTAAGACAACGAGATCCTGACGGGCTTTGGTCGCCTCTATCGCTGTGTCCGCTTTCAATTTTTTAGTCGCAGGCGCCGCGTCACACTCTGTGTTTCGTGGTCAGTTGGTTTCAATCAGTCTAGAATGTTTGGATACTGACCTTGGCTGATCTCGGTGTGACTACGCTTAAGCATCTTCCTTGTAGGGGACGGATACACTTCATTTTGATCTTGACTTGATGACAGAGTCTTCCCAATCTTGAAACGGTCTATGGTAGAATCGTTGGACTTCTGTAGCATGGATTCGCATGGCTCTACGACGTGGGAGGACAATGTCTTTTTCCCAGCCTTGGGTGATTCCGGTCTCTCATCGATTGTATCGGGGTTTTCTAGCATCCATCTCTCAGACTCTTCGTCGATTGCGGGCAATATCGTCTCGTCGGCAGTCTGTAGTTCTGGACTCTCGTCGGTGGTATCTTGCGCGATAATGGGGATGTAATCTGACATAACTTGTGTAGATGACGTCGTAAAAGTGGAAGAACGATTTCGTGCGAGTGGATGATATTTGGGTGTCGTTAATCGGGAGTTTGGGAAGAGAGAGGGAGCTTATATCCTGTCAGAGCCGCAAAGGGCCATTGAAGGGCGCCAGAACAGGTTTAGCCACTATGTGCGTTCTATTGTGGTATTGTGGATGCAGTGACGTCACTCAATCGCATTAGCACGAGTGGCCGCCAACCGAGTATCGCGATAGCTTGTCTTATTCTATTTCAGAGTTAATGAGAAGACTTCAGTACTGAAAAGGGGGTATTTATTGGGACAGTTGTGAGATAGTATTAAAACAATATATATATTACATCAGTATTGCGATAGTAAAGTAATAGTTTATATATTATTTGTTAATATATGTTAAATCAAATATGTATTTCTCATCAATATCGTCTTCAGATTATCTTTAATCCATTTCATATTTGATAATAAATATGTATTTCAATGATACATGCATTTCGAGAAATATCATGTTTAATCAAATATATCTTGTAAGTAAAGACGTCTTTATATGAATATTGTCTTCAATCAAATACATATTTAACTAAAGAACGCAATCACATAAATATTATATTGGATCAAATATATATTGTGATCAAAGATGTTTTAGTTGGAATATTGTCTTTAATCAAATACATATTTAACTCAGTGGTGTATTTGCACAAATAACATATATAATTAAATAAATATTGCAATCAAAGAAGCATTAGTAAGAATATTGTATTGAATCAAATATATTTTGCAACAAAGGACATCATTACAGAACAATCATATTCAACTAAATACGTCTTGCAATCAAATGTATGTATGGCGTTGATATAAAGCGTGTATCAACATATATTATTACATCTTATACTAGGTGGGCATTTCACGTCACGATGTATGTTTTAAGATTGTACGATCATACATTCACTTATGTTGTTATTGCAAATTGGTATCTGATGGGGATTGAATATTGATTGTTTCGGTCCAACCAGATTTATATTGCGTTATATAAATTTTGGTACAAATTCGTTTAACATATAAACTGTATCGGCTTTATCATGTTCGACTGTATGATTGCATGAGTTTGCAACAATCATATGGATGTGTACTGGTATTATTTCATCAAATGCAATAATATCCGTTGCGTAACCACTTTTCTCATTGCATATGATATATGCCTGGTGTTACGGGGGACTTCCAGAGGCGTTATCGACGATAGACGTTGGCCCACGGTGTATGAAGTCTTTTATCACCAAGAATTGCAATTGTACTTATAGAGGGGTTTTAGCAGTATAACTCCTTGAGGTATAAAGCAGCCGATTTATTGTTTGTAACAAACGATATTTTTACTAGAGGGGACTTCGCTTGGTGTCTGGTGCGTGTGATGATACTATACTTTGTAACACCGTATCATCACGCCCCTATATATACAACACGGCAGGGCTCTAGCCCTCTACCCTAAAACTATATAGAGGGGTGCGCAGTCACCATCGCCCAGTCTCTTTCAACTATGTCTCGGGTGACGTGTACTCCTAACAGCCAATACTGTTTACCCCGCATCGCATCTAATGCCTTCAAGTGGTACACACTTCCTAGCTATGCAAACGGCCTTGGTCTAGAACCCTTGGCCCACGTACCTACGCTACGTGTATCCTATGAACGACCGTATCGTTATCTATGCTTCCTATATGTTCCGAACAACATATTATGCGTCTGGCAACGCTACTAGTTACCGCCCGCGGTAACAGAACCCTCCTTGTCCAATATGTTCGTCCCGAACATAACAAGGTAAGATATAATTAATCAATATAATATTTGAACAAAGGAAAATATACTTACTCTTTCCTCCTCTTGCTGGCTCTGGATCCCTCGGTATCTTCCTGTCTTTGCTTGGAACTTGCGTAATCGATTTCCCTGTTGCGGTGATGTTTGACCTTTTTGTGACGCCGATAAACGTTTGCCAATACCTCTTCGGCTCCGGGTACCAAAGATTCGTACGGTTCCCAGGTCGCTTCCTCAATTGGATAACCCTTCCATAACACTAGGAACGTGTCATTGTCATCATCGTCAAGTCCATGTTCGATGATTTTTTCCGGGGTGAAGTGTCCAGCCCCATCGGGAAGCGGCGGCAGCGTGACTTCTGGCGGAGCGTCTTCGCCACGGTGATAGGGTTCTAGAAGAGATACGTGGAACACAAGGTGGTATCCCTCCGGGATGCCTTCCAGTTTGCACGCGGATTTTCCTACCCAAGAAATCTTGAACGGTCCAGCTTTACGATTGTCGAGCTTACCCCTTGGCATGTTGCGAGTGTCCAACAATACTTCTTGTCCGATAGTGAACTCGGGCTGCTGCATCCCGTACCGTGTTACTCCTGTTGATTTTCCGTCATTGTTGACTTTGGCGGTATCGTGTCTTCGTATCATAGCTTCTCTAGCAGCTTCCAGGTTTTCTTTCAATTGCTTATGGGTTTCTTCCAAGTAGTGCACGAAGTGCTCGCTGGCCGGGTTGCGAACTTGTTTCTGTTCTATTGGCCATATGGATCTGGGGTGCTGGCCGTAGTTGGCATAGAATGGCGACATCCCGGCGCTTGAGTGATGACTGTTGTTGTATTCGTGTTCCGCCAGTGGAAGTAGTTCATCCCAGTCTTTTCTGTTCATGATGAAGATGCGTAAAAATTGTTCGAGAACCTGGTTAACTCTCTCCGTCTGGCCGTCGGTTTCCGGATGGAAGGCTGTAGATAGATTATCTTTTATCGCGAGTAATTCGAGAGTAGTTTGCCAAAAGTTGCCGGTGAAGCGACTGTCTCTGTCGGATACAATTTCGTCTGGTAATCCGTGGAGGCGCCATATTTCTTTAACGAAAAGTTTTGCTAGATCAGAAGCCTGGGTATCAGGGATAGGTACGAAATGAGCCAGCCATCTTTGTGAAGCGATCGACTATGACCCATATGTGTTCGTTGCCGTTTTGTGTTAGTGGGAGTTTTACAATAAAGTCCATTGAGATAGAAGACCAAGGTCGCGGAGGTAAGTCCAGTGGGTTGAGTAAACCGTAGCGCTTATGCCGTTTGTGTTTGGCGCGTTGACAACTATCGCAGTGTTTGATCACTCCTTCGACTATGGTACGCAATCCTGGGATATCGAAGTTCCGTTCGATCACTTCTATCGTCTTATCTCTTCCCCAGTGTGCGCGCTTGTGTTCTGAAGTAACGATTTCTTTCCACAATGCTTGAGGTGGTCGCAATAGGTGATCCTTGTACCAGAGTCCGCTTAGGTTGGTCCATTCCTTGGATAGTTCTACGTTTTCGTCCGTTGTGTGGGTTTTCTGGCATTTATCCGCAAACGTTGAGGTTGGTTTGTTGATCTCGGAGTCGGCAAGGTTAACCGTTGTCATTCCAAGCTTGAGTTGATTTGGTCCAGTAGCCACGTCCTGCCCTATTAGTAGTGCCCCAAACTTGAATTGATAGCCAATGTCGTTCGGATCATTAGTACCCTCCTTCTCCACGCAATGCTCCGGATTGCGAGATAGCACGTCTGCCTTGCCGTTCTTGACTCCACTGCGAAAGATTATTTCGTAACTAAAAGGCATTAATGTTTCCGCCCATCTTGCTTGTCGTCCATACAACATCCGAGGTCTTTCAAAGTACTTTAAACTTTGATGGTCCGAGTAGATTAATATTTTGTGTTTGGCGCCGTGAAGCCATGAGCGCCATTTAATTATACTCTGAACTATACAGAGCATTTCCTTGTCATGAATGTCGTAGTTTCTTTCGGCAGGTATCATCTTTTTGGGGTGGAACGCTACGGGATGTAGACGTTTCTCATGTCGTTGGCTCAATATTGCTCCCGTAGCGTAGGCGGAAGCATCTGTTTCCAGGATTGCTTGAAGTTCTGGATCGAAATGTCTGACCATAGGCGCAGTGGTAAATGCCTTTTTGAGATAGTCAAATGCTTTTTGCTCCCGATCCCCCCAATAGAATTTTGGTGAACTGATTACATCCGATATGGGGGCATTGATTTGTGCATAGCCTTGCAGGAACCGGCGATAGAAATTGGCAAATCCATTGAATTGCTGGGCTTGCTTGATTGACTTCGGTGTTGGCCAATTCAATACGGCTTCTATTCTTTCGGGGTCCATTCGTACTCCGGTTCCAGAGAGGATGTGTCCTAGGTACGGTAGTTCCGTAGCGGAAAACTCGCATTTTTCTATTGCTATACATAATCCATACTTGAGCAGGCGTTCAAGGACCTTGCACACGAGCGCTTCGTGGTCTTCCCGGCTGCCTTTGGTGTAAATCAAAATGTCGTCAATAAAGCAAACGACTCCGTTGTCCAGCATATCGTGAAATATTTCATTCATCATCCTTTGGAAAGTGGACGGTGCGTTGCAGAGACCGAATGGCATCACAAGGTATTCGTATTGTCCGTATCTCGTGCTGAAAGCGGTTTTCCATTCGTCACCATCCTTGATTCTTATCAGGTTGAAGCCATTTTTCAAGTCGAACTTGGTGAACCGTGAAGCTCCGCGAACGCGTTCCATCAATTCGTCCATTAGTGGAGTTACTGTGCCGTCCTTAACTGTTATTTTGTTGAGGTCTCGATAGTCCACGAATAGCCGTAACTTTCCGTTTTTCTTGGGGACAAATAGTATGGGGGCCGAGCAGGGCGAGTTTGATAGCCTAATCTTTCCTTCGGCTAGCATTTTTTGAATGTATTCCTTCAAGGCTTCCAGTTCTTTAGCAGAAAGCTTATAGATTCGACCCTTCTTTGGTTCTGCTGTAAGTTCGATTTTGTGTTCGAAGATTGTTCTGGCAGGTAGTTTCTCTGCTTCGGATGGGTCGAACAGCACCATGTATGGGTGATACTTTGCTGGCAAGACTCCTTTTAGGTCCGGGGTCGTGGTTGTTGCCACAGAGCCAATTTCAATTGCATCAGGATCGTCTAACACGGATTCATCCCATTCCAGGCTAATGGTGATAGTGGAAACTTGTACTCTGGAATGTGTTACGTCTTTGCAATTCAAGGTTAACGCCATGGTTGAGCCGTCGTAAACTCCATTATGTGTTTGCAAGTAGTGCGGAGGTATCAGTACATCTTTGTCTGAGGGGATCACAACTGCGATTTCTTGAGTAAAGTGACCGTTGTATTCCATTTCGACTTGTTCGCTGACGACTAAGCAATCTCCGATGGGTCGGTTCGATATGTCGCGTGGTGCTGAGTATTTGGTAATGAATGTTTTGATGTTGTTCGTCGTGCAATATTCTTTGCTTAGGACTATAGCGTTACATCCTAAATCCAGCATTGCAGTAGCAGGCTTTTTGTTCACTAAAAATTTATAGTGAGGTCTGTTCCCAATTACAGGGGTCGCTCCAGCGGATACTATCTCCGTTGGTGTGGAATTAACCGTACAACCATCAACAGCCCCTATCCTAACCACGCCACCTTGACCTGCTATAGCAAGGCAGCCTAATGAAAATACTCCTCCTCCGATTGATCAATCTGTTCCGAATCCTCCGTAGTCGTGGTTTCAATTTGTTGACTTTCCCTGTAATCCTGTTCTTGTTATCCCTGATGTCCTCCGTCTCCATAGCTGCGATTTTAATCTTTCCCAAGCATGTCCTTGCTGTGTGTCCGGCAGTGTCGCAACGTGCGCATTTCCTGTGCTCGATACGTTCCTTGATAACCGGTCCCGGAATCCCTGCTGTTAGCTCCGCAAAAGTCTTACCTGTCTCATACGTTTTTGATGGCTTTGGCGTAAATGATGACTCCCGACTTGGATACGTTACCCTGACCGCCAACCGTTTCCGATCCACCTTCCTTAAGTCCCGCTTTTGGAACCCCAATACTCTTTCTGGGTCGTACTTTTTCTTATCCAAGCTGTAATATCCGCTTTTCCGTTTCTTCTCCTCAAATCGCCCGCCACATCTTCTGACAAGATTGACGAAAGCGTCGTCGTCATTTGGAGGTTCAACATCGGCTATCTTGTCCCGGATGTCGTCATTAAGGCCTTTTTCAATCATATCCCTCCATGGAGCCTCTCGCAAACCAACAATCTGATTGAGGTCCACGAGTTTAGTTAGGTACTCTTCAATATTTCCGTTATATTGAATTTTGTTCATCTTGCGTAGGTTGTCGGTCGTCTCAGATTCCAAAATGAAACGCTTCTCGCAAGCTTGTTTGAAAGTTTCAAAATGGGCCGGCCTAACCCCTTCTTGGATTTCCCGGGTGTAGTTGTCGTACCAGTTGTGTGCTTCGCCTTGCAGGCAATCACCTACCAATAAGATAAATTCGTCATCTCCCCGACCCTGGTAATGCTCCTTGTACAGCCTGATGTGATTTTCTAAGACTTTCCAAAATTGTCGCCAATTCTCTCCAACCTTATACTTAGGCAAGGCAGTTGGTTTCAGAGGCTTTGGATTGCCTGGGCCTAGATTGAACGGATTCTGGTGGAAGACGCTTTCTTCGCGCTGGTATCTATTTGGGCCAGGTGGGGGCGGCATTGACCGGAAGTCTGTTCGTCGTCTAACCGAGCGGAATGATGTGCTGGCGTTGCTGACGTGGTCGCTGTCCTCCGGATCTCCATCGGTTGGTCTGACCCGTTTCAATCTAGCTCCATGCATTGTTACCCTGCCAGTTAAGGTTTCCCCATTGTTTTGTGCCTCCAGTTTTTTACCCAACTGGTCAACCTTCAACTGGATGTCTTGTGCGGTGTATGAGTTGTTTACCGATTCCGCCTCCTGCGCCTCTTCGAGTTTTTGTAGCCGCGTCGTCAACCTGTCCATGCGAGTGTTTGCATATCGAGCTTGGTTCTGAAGATCTCGGATCTCCGCTTGATAATTCTGATTCGTAGCTTTGAGTAAAACTATTTCACGCTGTGTTGCTTCAGTTGCCTCCGTTACTCGTTGTACTGCACGCTCAGTGATGGCTAAGTCCGCTAGCATTGCGTTGCGGTTTTGTGCGTGTTCCACAAATTCCATTTGCCAGCTCCCCTGTAGGTCTGTAATTGTCCGATACAATTTGGCTCCTAACGCGGTGTCATACTCCTGGAAATGTCTCCTGATAACTGGAGTCATATCCATGACCACTGCTGATAGGCCTTTTACTGCATTGTTGAGATCCGCCACCGTTGTTTCCACTCCCAACATTCTTGCTTGCAGCAGTGCTTCAGCGCTGCGGGATTCTCCTACCAACAGGTCGATGTTCTCATCTGTTACTTTTTCTCCTTTTGCTATTGCATTCTGCAATCTTTTCATCTCCTTGCCTAGTGATCGAATAGTTTGGTGCATTCCGTCGGTGGCCATAGGGTCATTTTCCTTATTCTTTAGGCCGTTCCATAATGCCTGTAGCGTAACCCAATCTGCCGGTGCCTGGTATGCCTGTCTTGATGGCGACCGGCTTCTTCGCCTTCCTGGTTGGTAAGGTGCCAACCTAGTACTGTCCAGTTTTTCTTTCCTGCTTTTGAGGACGTTTTTCCTGATGCGAGTGCCCTCAGATTGGAACACAGGTGCATTGGGTAGGTCTTCCCCTGAACCTTCGTCGTCACTAACGAGTGATACCAATTTAGGAGGTTGGTAATTTTGGGATGGAGGACTTGTATAATACGCGACTTGTTGAGCTCTCCAGCCACTGTCAAAATCGTCTTGGTCGGTTGGAGGTTCGAAAGAAAATGATGGTTCCCGGTGCGGTTGTTCTGATTTTACCAACATCTCCTCCAAGGCTTCAGCCATTTGCTGATCGCTGTTTGAGCTGGTCATTTTCTGGTAGATTGTTGCTCCAACGCCGTAATGACCGTAATAGTCTTGTAGGTTAAGAATTCTGGTTCTTTTAAGAGTGCCCGATATAGGGTGCGGTCGCAGGTTTTGCGGTCTTGGTATCGCACCGATTCCGTATCGCTTGAAGTGAGCGATGATTGCAATTGGTAGTGTAGTCTAGTAAAAATATACTGTTACGGGGGACGTCCAGAGGCGTTATCGACGATAGACGTTGGCCCACGGTGTATGAAGTCTTTTATCACCAAGAATTGCAATTGTACTTATAGAGGGGTTTTAGCAGTATAACTCCTTGAGGTATAAAGCAGCCGATTTATTGTTTGTAACAAACGATATTTTTACTAGAGGGGACTTCGCTTGGTGTCTGGTGCGTGTGATGATACTATACTTTGTAACCCCGTGTCATCACGCCCCTATATATACAACATGGCAGGGCTCTAGCCCTCTATCCTAAAACTATATAGAGGGGTGCGCAGTCACCATCGCCCAGTCTCTTTCAACTATGTCTCGGGTGACGTGTACTCCTAACAGCCAATACTGTTTACCCCGCATCGCATCTAATGCCTTCAAGTGGTACACACTTCCTAGCTATGCAAACGGCCTTGGTCTAGAACCCTTGGCCCACGTACCTACGCTACGTGTATCCTATGAACGACCGTATCGTTATCTATGCTTCCTATATGTTCCGAACAACATATTATGCGTCTGGCAACGCTACTAGTTACCGCCCGCGGTAACACCTGGTACGGTGCTCGGTGATTAATCTGATATAGTTCTTCTGTATATTGTATACAAAGGAATATCCTAGATATCATGCCCATTGTAACAGTTATTATCCTTTTGACATACACCAATTTGTGAGTTTCCTTGATATATGCAAAGCTCCGGATGTTATTATTTGTCAATCGATAGCGTTGATGGCTACCAACAATATTGGAAGATGCTAAACGCCAATATCTTATTTTGTATGCTTGTACATTCAGCATTTCTTCTTGATATATACGTTTTAATGCTTGACGAAGCAATTCATTGTCATTTTCCATAACCAAAGAACCAATGGATCTATTGGCAACTCTAGAGACGGCGCGGAGCGATGAAATGTGACTTGATTGGGTCGTAATCTTGACTGAATATTGTTCTGAATCATGGCTAGTTGCGTCCTCAATTGCATTGTTGTGGCCCAGCAATCGTATCTTGATTGTCGGACAATGATGTACAAATTCAGCCATTATTGATGTTAATGTTGGATGTGTCGTTGCAAATGTGTCTTCCATTAATAGCCGGATAACTTGCAGAGTATTCCTTTCTTTTAGTAATTGTAGTTCGTTCTCACGCTGATTTGTGTTTTTTGCATGTGATTTGAACACACGATGTTTTTGCTCACCCATCATTGTTGATAAATTGCGAGCAGTTCCAAAACGCTTGGTATTCTCATAATAATGCATTCCAAGATGGAAATTAGGTATGTTAACTTTTGATCTGAATGAGGGGCTTGGTGATGATGTAAAAAACTTCCGCAAGTTACCTCGGTATTGGGTCAAAGTGTCTTGTATATTTTCGATATCTGAGCGTTGCAATTCATGGGATAGTACGCATGAATCGATTTTGCTGCGCAATAAGTAGTTTCCAAAAGTCCATTCACAGCGTTTCCAAACTCTTCAGTTAGTGTTGCGTGGGCTGCAGGAAGAAGAAACTGGTCACCGTCGGGGTCGGACAAAACCATGTTGAGCAAAATCAATGGTTGTAGAACAGCCAAGCGTCCGTTTTCTGCAAACGTGTATGATTCTTTGTGGGAAATTGGATTTTGCGGTACACTCCATCCATACGGCAATGCACATGTTTCCCAAATTCGTTGATATTGTAGTTTACCAGCCGTGTTTAGCATAGTTTCAATCAAACAAGCATGTGTATAAGATGCAAGCCTTAGCTCACAATGAAATGGATCAATTGGGAAACCGCAATATGGATCCAAGAGCGGTAAACAGTGAGAAAATGTTGGTATTCGATCCAGAAGACCTACCATTCTATAGGCTTTTTCACGATCATTACTTGACCGTATTTTTTTGATATTGAGTCTTGTTTGAAGCAAAAATTGTTGATATCTACCGTGTTGTGATATATCAAAAGCCTGATCGTGTAACAATTCTTGTTTAACCAGACAAAACCGGCACGGGCAATCTGCAGTTGGCCCTTTGCAGCCTGCATTTGAATTTTGTTGTGGCATGTCCCCCAAGACCGCAATTGGCATAACAAGAAGTCGTATTGGAAATCCAGAAGAAGACTCAGTGGGAACATGCATTTTCCGAAAATCCGATTGTAAGCATTCTGCAAGTGTTACTTTATCTGATCCAAAAGGACCAAGCATGATAACAAATTGATTGATTAATTTTTCCCGTTCCACATATGGTAGATTTGCAGGACAAATATAATAGCCAGCGAACGAGTTGTAGGTACGTCTGTATAGGCCAAAATCATCCAAGAACATTGTGTATGGAATGTATCGCAACGGTAACTTCTGGCTTCCCTTAATTCCCAAGATGTGTTCATAAATCCACTCTCGACCATGGTAGTATATCTCATTTTCAGCAGTGATTCGTTTGCGTAAGTGTACTTCCCTAAGTCCAGCACCGTCTGGTGTAAGATATGCAATATGTCTGACTCCATATTCAGGAAAAACTGGTAATAACGATCTTTGCATTTCCGGACTTGACGCTGGGAGTTGGTAATCTAATAGTTGGACCCAAATGCGCTTCATAACATTCTTCAAGCATACTATTTCCGTATCTGTACTCAATATCAACTCCTTTAGCGAATTGTTGACATGACGTTCATATTGTAATAGATACTTCATATTTTGCGATTCATATTCTGATTTGGTGTTATCAGCGACGGTTTCAAATCGCGTAAATAAATTGTCAATCTGCCTAGGCGTGTAGAGAGGATTGATGGTAAGTATAATAGAGCCATACGAAACACCCGGGCGTTTGTCCAACCATACTCCTGCAATTCTGCCAAAGCGCCTTGTACGTGTATCCTGATGATTATAAAGAATACAATCTGACGGTAGCAATGGCACTTTCACCCGTTGATTCCCGACAGCTTCAACGATTGTTGCTAATTGACCCGATGTAGCTAAAACGCTCTCTGCCCATTGTTCACCATGATAGAATTCCGTTACAACATTGGAATACTGAGCAAAGCCATAGTAAAGGTGCTTATTGATCGCTTTGTCATTGATCCACCGTTCCGTGTATTCCTGAATATCAAAATGATATGCCTTGACGTTTGACCTTGGTTTAGGAGGTGTTTTTGTTCGGTCAATGTCGATAAAAGTTGATTTGATAGTACACAATGGCATAGCACCTCTTATTGTTTTTTTCAGTGATGCTAGAGACCTTGGTAAAGCTTTTGCCGCACTGGGATTATCAACAATCAAATCAACAATTTCCGTAAACATTTGGTATTGTGTCGTGGACAGATCAGCGGCTAGAACAAAAGTCATGACCGCAAAATGCAGCATATGTGGCAGTTTTGCATTCAGATCAGTTCCTTCAATCGTTGTCGTGAATTGACTTGGCGGAGTGGTTTCATATGTAAATTGATCATTATTGCAACTTTTTGCCGTGAAATGTAACAGTATGTTAGCGTCTGATGCATATATTGAAGATGTGTATATTTATACTGACATACCTTTTATTTTGTGTCAAAAATATCTTGTTTGCCTGCACGTTCAGAGAATCCAATTCAAAATCATCAACATTCTCAACGTCGTCAGACATCATATCATCATCAAAATCAGGATTGATCATAGATTCAAATAAGGACGGAATCTTTTCATATTCGATATCAACATCAGGGGATGGTGTTTGCTGATGCCTGCTATCGTCTGCGTCAAGCGCCTGGGAATAGGATACAGGATAACTCTCGCTATCAATTGGTGCTGTCAAAGTGTCCGGTCTGTCAGGTGTTGGATGTTGGTGTGGCTCGTAATCTTCCATGGCCTGATAAGCCTGCGAATCATTACAAAACTCTGAGTTTTGACTTTGGATTGAGGATTGTGAACGGTTTTGTGAACCTATTTGATGTTACGAAATATCAGCCAAGCCAATTATACAAGCACAAATGGTGATTATTTACCATAGCCTGCGGGCAAATTAACCTTCCATCCACTTCGCATCTCTGTGTTTCTATTATAAACCGACTGGAAAATTCAATACGGCGTAGTAAACCAGACTAGAAAATTTCCACAGATAGAGTCACTGTCTGGTGTATCAAGCCCGATTATCGTATCAGCTTATGAATAAATTCAAACGTGATTGATTGATCCGGGAAATTCTTGCTCAGTCTGTTCTATCCGGGCCCTTTTTTAATACAACAATATTCACAAGTTTCGTACAAAGACATTCACATTCAATAATCATTCAAGAGAGATTTAAAATCATGATCAATTCATTTTTTTAATGCTAATTGATTTTTCACTAACACATTACCTTTTCAGCTTAAGAATCCGATTCAATAGCGTCGAAATCTGGATCCAATTCGGCTATGTCAGTAACAGGTTTTCCTTTGTTCTGCAAATGTCTGATTGGTTTGATTGGATTCAATACCAATCCATCGAGCTTGCACATTTTGAACTTTTCATTGACCGCGATTAACTTCATAGCCTTCAAAGCTTTTTCCTTTGGCCATATGCTTGGGAAGTAAATGCTGCGATGAATATATCTATACACAAAGAAATATGATTAGTATCAATCCAGCAATTATAGAAATATATTTGTAAAACTTACACCATAGAATAAATCCACATCGTCTTGAAAAATCGTTCCCATCCTTGCTTCTTGCAAGTTGCATCCCCGTTTATGGTGTCTTTGATAACACCAAAATGCTGGAATAACATTGCCACGGACCAGTGTTTGGTGTAACATTTGACCAACGCCTCATCAGGAAGTAAACTGTATCCAGCGTTCTCGTTGCACAAAACCTTGACACTCGTCCTGATTGAATCGACCCAATTCTGCCACCAGTTTTTCCTCCATGATTGCATTTTGGACCACATTTCGTTTCCTACTGAACTATCGATATCAATAGGCATCTGAATTTCTTCTGACACCTCGGAGATCAATTTGGTGATGATAGTGTCGGGATACCAAAAGTACCTGGCAAAAGCAAGCTTAGCGCCGCGGTTCAATTGTGCCAATGCTTTTTTCCCATCCTCAATTCCAGCGGTAGTTTCCCAGTTGCCACCTCTGGTTCCATCATATTTGTGTTTAGGCATGAGAAAATCAACCATTTTCTTATCCGACACGTTTCCAGCACGATTGATTATCATTTGAAGGTTGTCTTTCATTTTTTCCGGAACCTGACATGGTTAGTGTATTTTTCCTTCAATTATCATTCATCCAGGATACATACTTTCAAAGATGCATTTACTTGTACCCAATTGTCTGAAGTTGAATTTTCATTGGCAATATTCTTGTTGATCCCTCCAAACTTTTCTTGTAAAAATTCCAACTCATTTGATTCGTCAACATCCGAGGCCTGGTCCGATCCATTGTAATCCTGGTCTTCAATCATGTCTTGAACGTCTTTGTTGTGTGCGTTAACTCTCTGAAAATGCGGCCGCATAGTATCTTCATTGTCCTTGTCCCAATCGGAATCTGGTTGAATTTCTGGTGCGGAGTCATAATCAGTGACGTCCATGTAGTTCTCTTGAACAATATTCCCAGGGTTGATTTTCCGATTGGCAGAACCTATTCTGAAAATTTGCTCCTCTGCAGGTCGTTTTGGTGCTTTAGATGGAGTATAACTCTCATCGTTCGCAGATAGTTTTCCAAAACCAATTCTTGTAGCATGTCCTTTTGGAGTCAACATTTGACGTTTCTTCTGGACAGGAGTACCGTTCATATTTTGTTGAGACAAATTCATATTGAAAAACACTTGTTGACGAACGCCTTAGGTGGAATGGTTGGAAGAAGTGATCAAGTAAGCTCTACCAGCCACTATTTAAGACAAAAACAAAGCTGTGACTCAAACTGTGACGCAACAAAAACCCTACCCTAATACAAATTAATAAGTCAAGCCAAGCCTGTAGCAAATCAAGCGCCAAGCCTAGCACTGCACACAGTATTTGCCAAGCCATGCCAAACATGTTCCAAAATCAGAACACACAAAAGTTTACATCCTCTCGGTAGGGTCGCCCACAACCACAATATACATCAACCCTTGTTCGCTAGCTACATCATACACGACCACAACACACATTGCACGCCAGGAAAAATATCTGTTGTCCTGACGCATCCAAACTGTTTGTTCTAGCAAACCATCAAATTTGATCAGCATCCGTTTATCATACTTCTTTGCTGACAATACCTGATTGTAGGGCGGACCTTAACTTACTCAGTAATAATCGCATCGCAATAAAAATGGTACCGTTGGATTCAGCTCGTCGAGACGGTTCGGAAAACATAAGAAACGGGAATGTGCAACAAATCGTTATCTTACTATGGCTGCTTGCTCTGTACTGACATTGTTTGACAATAAAGTGGACCTGAGCTACCTTAATATTATCGCTGTTCGAGGCGTGCGCATACCGTCCAGAGAGTACTCGATGAGAGGAATTGAATGATATCAGAATCGCGACCATCAGTTGAGTTTTCATTGTTTTAGGGCAGCCAGTAACTTGTGGGACTGATATATATGGCTCCAGGGCAGGTTCAGCTACCCCAATAATAGCGCTGTTCAGGGCGTAGACATATCGTCTAGAGAGTACTCGATGAGAGGAATTGAATGATATCAGAATCGCGACCATAAGTTGAGTTTTCATTGTTTTAGGGCAGCCAGTCACTTGCAGGACTGATATATATGGCTCCAGGGCAGGTTCAACTACCCTAATAATACCGCTGTTCAGGGCTAGAGCATATCGTCTAGAGACTACTCAACGAGAGGAATCGAATGCCACCAGAATCGCGACCATTGATTAAGTTTTCATTGTTTTAGGGCAGCCAGTAACTTGTGACACTGATATATATGGCCACAGGGCAGACCCAAATACGGCAATATCCATCGTGACAGCGCGTACAAAGTACCATCGGAACGAGCACATTGCGACGATTCCAAAAATACCCGAATCGCGATCATAAGTTGAGTTTTCATTGTTTAAGGGCAGCCAGTAACTTGTGACACTGATATATATGGCCACAGGGCAGACCCAACTACGCCAATATCCACCGTGACAGCGCCTATGAAGTACCGTCGGAACGAGCACATTGCAACGATTTGAACGGTACCAGATTTGCGACGTTTCGTTGAGATTTGCTCATTGCAGGGTAGCTTGTACCTTGGACTTCTGATAAATTAGCACAGTAGGGCCAACAAAACTTTACTAATACTTGTGATTCAGGGGCGTATGATACTCCGCTCTGACGAGAAAATTACGACGATTCCAATGCTATAAAAACGAAGATGATTCAACAAGAACTGATGATTGTACATTGCGCTTTTTTTATTTATAATGTATTTGGCAAGGTATCTGGTATGGTAACAACGCTGTAGTATATATAATATGAATAAAAATCTTTGTTTCTTATATACCTGATTTTAAATCAAATACGTGTAAAAAACATTCCGCTATTAGTAATAATAATGCTTTGTTTTGAAAGCTGTACTACGTATAAAAACATATTAAGCTAAATCAGGCATTGTCCATAATTATGAATTTGATAATAAGAAATATTCGCCTCAATTCCAATAATTTTCCGTCAATATTGTGTGGCAACAACATTCAAACAAATACGTCTTACCCATAAATACTGGGTCAATACTGTTTAAATACCATCTTAACTCTGTATTTAGAAAAATAAAACTAAGTGTAAAGATGTTTTTCATATGGAATACGTATCAAAATTGTATGTTTATTTCTCTGTTTTACCGTATCAATGCGGTAATCTAACAAATGCCGTGATAGTTTAAACGCTGTCTCACTATAGTTATTATTGGTATACCGTGTTCTGTTAAACCTGTCATCAAAACTAAATACAGTAATTAAATAAATAAAATATTTCGAAAAATCCAGAATATCTATAGTAATGTTTTGCAAATACATATTCATTTTAAAGATAGTGTCAAGACTGTTGTACAACTGTCCTGATAAATACCCCCTTTTTAGTACTGTTCCTAAGAAATATCCGGGGCTACGTCAGAGTATATCGATTGCTTTTAGTGCTGGTAACCAACGGAATCCAGTTTGAATATCGTGGATCGCAAGATATATATAACTGTAAGTGATCACGATCTGCACAATAGAACGCACAGCCACTGTGTCCAAAATTTGAGAGAGCTCAAGTGAGCGTTGTTACGCTGGTGTCATAAAGTGATCACAGTTACGGCATGAAAGTTCAGACAACGAAAGATAGTTATCTTTCGTACAGCACTGTCACTTAGTCGCTCACACTTATGCTCGACGAGAGGATCGTTGCGACCTATCAGACGAAATCTTCCTGATGCAATTTTTATCGCTTCTTGTTGATGAACTTAGCTAAGTTGAAATGGGATTATGAAGTCTGCCTTACGTGATACTCGACAATCCTGAATGACGGAATGGCGCTTATTGCGTGATACATCTGGCTTTTAAAACCCAATGAATTGAGGTCACAAGCACAGCAAACGCTGCATCATTGTAATAAGATACAAATGTGGGAACTCTCTACGAGCACCGGTTATGCATAAACCCTCGATGGACACGCATATTCGCGTTCCCTACATAGACTGTGTAAGATCAAATCGTTGCCATGTATTCTAGTCATATTGGTTACTGTGCGCAGCGATATGACGTATCGTTGTTGCTAAAGTTGCCAGTTTTTATAGCTCCTGGGACTAGACATAGTAAAATCATTTGTTGGCGGGCTTTCGCGATACTGGTTGAATATCGAACGTCGTCAAGAACTGCCTGATATCTGTGCTTGATACTGTCAAAGAACAGGGAGTTTCTGAAGTCTTTCTCGGTTTTCGTTATAGGTAGATCAATTATGAAGAATATCTTGGGTCACGTCACGAAAATACGAAGAAATCCTTATATGGCTAGAAGATCACACAAGACACATGAAAGAACACGGAAACGAAGTTAGCGACCCGCCTTTTTAAAAATAATAGTTTTACAGTTTGTACACCATTGAGTCTTCGAAACCTGACTTTGAGCTTTCTGTATCTGCACAAAACTGGACAAACTTTGGAAATCTACAACAGAAGACAAACCACTCCTGTGTAATAGCACAATGAGTTTGGTTTCATCACGGGGACGTTTAGTTAACAGAGAATGACGACGTACTTCTTCATCTCACATCATAATACAAATAAGACGTACCACTAGTGAGCAGGAATGTATCTGGTACAACTGTCTTTCCGGTATTCGACGCGCGCGTAAAATACTTGGCAGATTTCAATTCGCAGTGCCTTGATCCACGGATGGTTTTTCGCTATCATCATATAGCTTCCCAACTGAATCATACGACGAGGGTAAAGTATTCAGAGCCTTCTCTCTCGCAACAAGTCTGGCTTCGCGCTCCACGACCGCCTGTAGTCTCGCCGTGAGCTCGATACCCATGACTCTTTGAGATTCTTCGGTCGATTCAATCCGCAGTAGTCCTGTCTCAACAAAACGGCGGTCCATCCAATGTGCGCCAAGCACGCCCTGGTTCATCCGGTGGATGCGACGCCGATACTCGCGTTGAATATCGGTTTGTTCCACCAGTTCTGCCTGCTCGGCCCGGATGGCTTTCACCGTCGCCGCATGCTCAGACAGCACTTTATTTGTGATTCTAATGCGCATTTTTTCCAGCTGCGACAGCTCGACCGTTTTGGCATAGATTTGGTTTTCGACACGGTGTAAGTTCTGTGCAGCTTTGGCATTTCTCTTGGACAGTCGAACCTGCCGTGCCCTCGCGTTGGCAATCTCAATGTTGATAGTTGACAGGTTGCTAATGCGTTCGTTTTCCTGTGCTTCACTATTTACTTCTCCTTGACCTGGGCTCCTAGTCAGCTAGGCTTCAACTTATTGATTAACTTACTTCGCAAGTATTCGTCGAAAGTACGCTTGCGGCTAGTCTGTTCTGTGGACTGACTTTGCAAAGAATTCCTGATGAGTAGACATTCATCGCTCGGAATTGTGCTGGAACAAGTGGTGGGATATGCGTTAGGAATCCTCTGTTTGTGTGCTGCGTTCGGACCGACGTTTGAATCCATCTTGTCAATGTCGTTAAGAGCGGAAAGTCGAATGTCGAGCGATACTTGTATGTGCGAATAGGGAAGAGGTGGTGAGTACTACGTACCGCAATGTGAACCTTTTACGCGACCATCGGTGTCTGCCTTCGTAGGCTGAAGGGATCGGCTCAGCCCATGGCGGAGCATAGAACGCCATCGGGGGCGTCAAGAAGTAGTGCAGGGCTGCATGTTGTACGTAATCTTTGTGGATGTGACATGTGGCAGGTGAGATGGATATAACCGTAAGCTTATTATATTTAACGTCTCGACAGTAATATCCGAACTTCGTGGAAAGATCTGCTTCTATGCGGAAAATGTTTTAGGTGGGAGATATGAAAGGACGCAAAATATTCCAAGAGCACAACCGCTAGCTCCGTCGCAGTCAGAGGAATGTCTAACAGTCGTTGCGACTCCTGGGTAGTTTCAATTTGCTGATGTCCATCCTGAACAAAACGTCGATGCTGTGCCCGCGGAATGCTTTGATTCATTGCGCGGAGGCGACGCCAGAATGAGCACAGGATATCTGTTTCGTGCAGCAGTTCGGACTGCTCGGCCTGGACTCTCTGCACCGTGGCCCTGTGATCCGCTAGAAGTTGTCATTTGATCCGTCGGAGCTCTAAGATCTCATTACTCTTCGCAGCGATTTGGAGCTCGGCCTCGTGTAGTCTCTGTTGCGCTTTGGCGTTTCCCTTTGACAATCTGGACTGCCGGGCTTGCGCACTCGCGATCTCCGTCTTGAGAGATGAAAGGATGCCAGTGTTTTCAATCCTTTCTGATATTGCATGCTGTACTCCCTGACCTGCGCTTCTGGTTAGCTAAGCTTTGTCGTTCTGTTGATAGAACTGCAAAGCGACCTTGCAAATATTCGATGAAACTGCGTTTTAGACTTGAACAGTCCTTGACTTATGCTTGCGAAGTGTTCTTCATGATACGACTTTCCGTGCTTGGGCTCGTTCCGCTCAGTGTGCTGTCTTCAGCGTCGGAAACCATCTTGTTGATATTGTTGCGCGCTTCAAGTTGGGAGTCGTGATGTTTCTCGGAGTCGAAAGGGGGGAGCCAGCAGTACTACCTCCACGTCGAGCATTGATCCTACATCGCCGAATGCTCTGCTACCATAGGCAGACGAAATTGAATGAGCCTGCGTGGGCTAAAGTGCTGTGGGTCGATCATGGGTTGCGGCGGTTGGCTATCCTGAAGGTAGGGCGAGGTCATTGCAGGCTGCATATTGTCAGGCCGTCAGCGTGACACGATGCATTGATTGAAATTACCATATATGAGAAAACTCCGACCATTGAATGTGTTAACTGTGTTATCGGAAGACGCTGGAATAAACAGCCACCAAGTGGCGCCATGTTCAACTTCGAGAGACGGTAGAAAGTAGAATAAGCGGGAAATGATCTAGAAACCCGGCATGTCCCAAACATGGAAATCTCGTGCAATATTACGTCATCGAAATTTCATCTTTTCAGTTGAAGCTGCATCGATTATGGGCGTTGTGTCCGCACTATGTACCCTCATTGTTGCACCCGCGACTCGCACGGCGATCTATGTTCGAGGCTTAACCGGTGCAAGGAAATCCGTGCGCTCACAACATCTACGATTTTCGACGTGGATTCTGTTCGGTCACTTGCAGTATTCAAGCGACGCTACGCGGTACGTGACAAGCATACAATGGCGTAGCCGCACCTCGAGATCTCTGCACATCGATCTGACCGCAAATAGTCAACGTCGACAAAAGTTACGCTGAGACCGCCGACTGACAAAGAGGTTTCTGGTCCAGGTATCATCGAAGACTCCGAAGTTCGTGGGAAATCCGGCACACATCACAACCAGTCTGTCGAACTGACTGTTTCATTTGACATGAAAGGGTTTTGAGAAACTACGAGAAAACCCCCTGCCATGGCTGGAACGAATCGAACACTCTGTTGAGTATATTGCCTCAAAGAATCGCTATGCTCAACGTCGGTGTGGTTGATCACGTCGAAACAAAGTACACGCTGCGCTATACATGATACAAGACTGCCCCGCGGGCTGTCGAAGTTAGTAAATGACGGTATTCACAGCAATAGCTGCATAATTGAACCGAGAAAGATTGTGATGACTTTCCTTAGGCAGCGGTCCAGGACAAGCGCTTCATGGACACGCAAGGCCATGTCGCCTACCCAGAGTGTCAGGTACAACCGTTGCCATAGATTCTGGACGTCCTGATACCGTGCCCAGCGATACGATATGGCATTGTTGATAAATTGGCTATTATTTTTAGCTAGTGCGCATATTTGCTTCATGGCGATAACCGGGGATCTAGACATAGTCAGGTCTTTTCTGGGTTGTATTTCCTGGTACGTCTCGCATATCCAAATCACCAGGCAGAGTCATAATATCAGGGTTGGATATTCCAGAACAGGAGGGTGTTTCTGAAATATATTTCGCTTTATGTTGTTTGTATATCAATCATGACGACGATCCTACGTCACTTCACAACTGGAAGCACCTCGCGCCATCCCAAAGTAATTTTCTCACGCTGGAACATGACATGGAATTGACATAAACATGCTACGCAGAGAGGACTTTAGCGACTTACCTTTTGGACACTAGTAGTTTCACAGTCTATACAGTAATGAGTTTCGAAACGTGGTTTTGACGTTCCTGAATGTGCTGAATATTCGACAAAGAGCTATCAAAGAACGTTATTATTCGAACACATTAATATAATATTCTTGCGCGGAGAATTTCAACAAAGGGTAGGGCGGACTATACTACGACAATAGATCAGCAGACAAAGATCCCCGCTGGTGGTCAACGACACGTCCGTTTTTTTGTCACGACGGTCGCATTTAGTTTGAGGTAAATCCGCAATCATTCCTAATCTCACATTGAAATGCAAAATGGCTTCACTGGGCACTTTGAATATATGTTATACAGCTTTCATTACTGCTAGTATTCATCTAGCGCGGAGCTTACTATACAGGTTTCATTACACTATTCTATGATCCCTCAATCTTCTCATGACGAGATGCATCTCCAACTGCATCATGCGATGGGTATAGACCGATCAGAGACTGCTCTCTTGCTAGCAGCCTTGCCTCGCCTTGGATGACTGCCTGTTCTCTCTCCGCTAGCTCCCGGGCAAAGACTGCTTGGGCCTCATCGGTTGCTTGAATCCGCTCAAGGCCCGTCTCCACAAATCGTCGATTCATCCAATGGGATCCAAGTACGCCTTGGTTCATCGCGTGTATACGACGCCTGTACTCACGTTGGATATCAATTTGTTCCCGAAGTTCTGCCAGCTCCGTCTGTATGCTTAGCACCGTGGCCCTGTGCTCCAAAATGAGTTGGCCTTTAATTTCGAGGTGTTTTGTTTCAAGCTTCGACATCTCGGCATTCTTGAATGCGATCTGGCATTCGATACGATGTAGATTCTGTTGCGCCTGTGCATTTCTCTTGACTAGTCGGACCTGCCTGGATTGCGCATTTGAAATTTTCATGTTGAGAGTTGAAAGAAGTCGATTTTTTTCAATTACATCTGACAGTCTATGCAGTATTCCCTGGCCTGCGCTTCTGGTTAGCTAAGATTTATCTGTCTCTTTTCAACCAAATTGGAAGCTGACCTTGCAGAAACTCATCGAAACTGCGTTTGCGTCTCGATGGCTCTATTGACTCATGTTGCAAAGGTTTCTCGATGAGACGTCTTTCGTGGCTGACGAGCGTATTGGACGATTTACTGGTAATCACGTTTGAATCCATCGTATTGAGCTTGACGTGAGCTGCAAGATGGAAATCGAGCGGTTGTTGAGCGTCCAGAGAGGGAATAGGCAGTGCTACTGTGAAATGGAGCTCATGTGCGACTTCGCTGAAAAGATCTGTAGCGGGCTGTCAAGATAGGCCCAACCGATTGAATGAGCCTTTCCGTTGAAGGGCTCCGTTCAGCCCACGATTGACGATAGTATGTTGCCGTGGTCGTCAAAGGTAGTGCAGGGCTGCATGTTCTGAGATATCCAGTCTGGACGTTATGTGTGGCGGGTGAGATGGATATACGTGCAAACCCGTGACATTCAACGGGTTGACAGTAATATCCGAAGTTGGTGGAAAGCGCTGTTACCACATGGAACCTGGTTGCGGTGTGAGAAATGTAAGGAAGCAGAAGATTTCAGGACGCCGGAAACAAAAGGTAGCGCTTTGTCCCTGTCCCAAACTCAACCTGTATTTGTGAAACGTTACATTGCCATGAACCCTGAGAAGTGAATTCTGCATTCTTATTGGGCGGCTCGTAGCATGAAAGATCGTGAATGCCCACTACATTTCTTGATTCACATCTCTCTCATCGCAGCTACAGTATTGAACAATATTTTCTGATTCATTGTCTCGGGGCGCTCACAAAGTGTCTTGAATTCTGCTTCAGCTCTAACCCGTCAATGCACGCGTAGCCGTCTGGCGACTAGAAGTTTCACGGTATCGACCAAGCCGGACACAATCTTGAGTGTATCAGGCCGTCCTTTAAACTAGGTGTTAACGTACGATGTTCTACTGAAGACCGCAACGACGACACCCCTGTGCATATCAATTTGGTACGTATTGAATCTACGCACGTAAGAGTACATTGTTACCACATGATCAGAGATTCTCGCAGACGACACCGAGGTACGACACATGATGGTGCTGATCACTACCGGCACTGGACGTATTGATGATGGCTTTGCCTGCGGCGCAGGGTATGTCGACATGTTGACTAGCTCGGAAGTAACTACAGTATTGCCTCGACGTTCTCAGGATTTCTACTCTGATCATAGTCATCTATGATATATATATATGCAAAGTCTCTTCGGCGAAAAGCACAACATTAAAAGGTTCTACAAGCGTCGTCCTCTTGATCATAGTAGAAACTACAAATTTTTTCGTGAAAATATACATCAATAAACGCTCACGGATGAACAGAGGCCTTGAGCAAATGGATTCTGCGTTACTGCCGCGGAAGCAGATCGAAGAACACCCGAGGCTACAGTCAGGTGATATGCAGAGGTGAACAGTTTGAACCAGAGTGAAAAAACACGCGCTCAGGTTAAATATCCCTAGCCGTTCTGGCAGATTTCGGGGGTAGGTCTTGGGATTATTTGCACTTTGGATCTTTCTCGGAATATCACGTTCATGGGTCACTGTTTGATCAAACTTTCAAAGTAAGGATACTGCAATTGTGGTCTTTACAGTAGTATCTAGGGAAACTTTCAAACACAGTACAAAAATTTATCGTCATAATTGATGGTAGCTAGCACGCGCAGTGCACCGTACGCATGCTCCTGTTTCAACCTTCGTGGGACAAACTAGCACTATCATGCAAAACTTCCTCGACGTCGTCAAGCACAGAGTCTGCATTCTTCGAAGCTTTCTCGCTTGCAGCAAGCCGTGCCTCAGCGGCCACCACCGCCTCGAACCTCGCACACATCTCAAGATCAAATATGCGCTGATTCTCTTCGACTTCCTGGACGTCACGAAGTCTTCTCTTCAGCTTGATTTCACTTTCCTCGACTTCCTCGAACCTGGTGTTGAGCTCGAACTCCAGGCTTCTGTGATGTTCCTCGGTTTCGGCAATTTCACGCCGTCCTTCCTCAACAAATTTGCGATCGACCCAATGTGTTCCGAGTATCTCTTGAGTCATGGAACTGACGCGGTGACTATATTCCTGGGCCTTTTCTATGGTTTTTTGGACGTCTGCCTGTTCGTTTTTGAGCTTCTGCATGATTGCCTCGTGCTCTTTCATTATTATCTCTTTGATCCTGAGGGATTCCGCTTTCAGCGCAGACAGCATGTCTTGGATTTCGCCGTGGAACATCAGCGACTCGACTTCGAACTCTGTGAGCGCGTCCCTATTGTGGGCCATTTCGCGTTCGACAAGGTGCAGTTGGTATTGGGCGTGAGTGGTTGCCCTGGCCAGTCTGTTCCGCTGCGCTCGGGCCTTTCCAATCTCGACCTGAAAAGCTGGAGGGTTCCTCATCAGTTTGCAAGGTTGCATATTTCTAGACGTCCGGTTTGAAACCGAGACGACGATCAGTTTAGCAGCAGCGGGCAAGAGAGATCGCCAAGAACGCTGGAATCATTGAATATGTTGATGGTAATATGCGAAATTGCTGGAAATAACTACCACGACGTGGAACGTTGACCTAGAACGATGGTATGGAAAGTAAATGAGGAAAGAAAAAGAGGTTTCCCGAACTTGGAAACTGTCTTCTCGGAGGGTGGAACTTGTAAAATTTGTTTTCCCCCCGGTTGTCGTTGCCTCGAGTGGAACAACCCTAGTTAGTGAATGATGTAACTGCTATACATAGTCTGTCGCTTGATTCATTACTAATAAACCAAGCTCCTGTAAATGGAAGGGGACAGGTAACACCTGCACGGGTACCCCTGTCAGCATACGACCATATGACACCACATCATCACAACTTTTCATCCTCGGATACATCTCACTCTATCGAGACTTTGTTTGATCGTTTGAACTAGCGCCAGGACATCCGTGGGTTCCCTATCTCCACGAATCTCAGCATCACAAAGAACTCGTCACGAGCAACAGCAAATATGCGACACAAAACGGGGGAAACTTGCACACCAGATGTCACCAGTACTGACGTGATAGTCGATTTCGCTACACTGGCGTCAATGAAGGAACTCGCCGAGTTGCATGAAAGCAGCCCTGTGGGATGCGTTATAGAGGTTATAAAGATATGCATGGAAATGCCGACAGAACACTAGAAGCATTAATACATTCGTCTCCTTGATCTAATCTGTCACTGTGCTACAAATTATTTCTGGAGATGGTGGAGTTTACCACCACTGACCAAGGTCTGCGACCATTTGTTGAATCGGAACAGGAAATCACATTATTCGTTACTTCTATGCGCGAGTTAAACGATGGTGATAATTGTATTCGTTATAACAAAGTGTCCAAGACCAATACCCTCTATTTGATGTTGTTTGGACCATTGAGCACTCGCACCTTACGTTTTCACATACGACTAAAACTGATCCGACATTGCCCCTGTGCTGGTCTACTCGCCTTCTTCACAAACCACAGGAAAAACTTTATCATCATCGCCATCCTGACGCCCATGGTCTCCGAATGTAGTCGAGTACAGCATTGCCTTGTTGTCATTGACCAACCGCGCCTCGGCGGCCTTCATAGTCTCTTGCCACCCCGCCAGTTCTAATTCCTTGTCTCGATATCGTTGTTGCGCAAGCGCCACGTTGGCGCGCGCCTCACGCATCTGATTGTATCCACCAAACTGCAATATCGAGATCTTCCTGCCACACAGCTTGCCGAGGTGCTGGCGGTGCATCAGCAGATCTGCGTGGAGCTGCAAAAGATCAATTTTCATGAGCTTGACGTTGAATTCTGCGATGCAAAGGTCAAGCCCCGCTTTCAGTGATGGAAGTCTCGGCAGGGAAGGACCTTTGGCGATATCAAGCTTGCCGGAATTCTGCGTAGCGAGTTCTTTGGTATTGGACGGTGATTGCCAGCCTTCTGGCTCAGTATCTGTCGTTATGTATTAGCTGCGTTTTGGGTAATCACGGTGTACATAAAATGGATACGGACCTGGCGATTTGTCGACCAAGTGTTTCGGTGCCGGAGTACCATGCGATAGTCCAGAGGTGTCTACGGTATTCATGGCGTTGCTTTATGTGTTCGGCCGCGATGGAAGTCGGTGTGAGGATATCAGACGAGTGTGATGAAGATCGTGACGAGAGAGAGAGTACCTTTATCCACCGCGTTTTGTGCACCCTCCTGCGGGCTCGCTGAAAGGCTCAGCCCTTTCACTGAATCTTCGCGGGATCGATACTTCCGTTCAGCCCGTCGGCAACGATAACCAGTCGCGGTAGATTCTATAAGCTGTGCAAGGCTGCATACTTCTAGGCGTGAAGCACCACGAGGATTGGTAGAGGAGGGTTGATCAGCAGAGTTGGGTTGACGGAATTCTCCGAAGTTGCCGGAAACCACTGCTGCCACGTCGAACCAAATAGACGGTAGAGGGTGTGGGTGATGGCACACGAAAAAGCCGGCGGTTTTGACTCGGCACCGAATATTTAGAGTATTGTGCAACCTTCCAGGAGCATTCCTTTTCTACATTGACATTGGCACGACGTGTCAAATCGTCGCAACCTCTCGTCCCCGGCCACGCCGTGCTCGAGCCAGATTTTATTTGATCGTTTGATCGAGCTCCAGGACATCCGTGCGCTCTATATCTCCACGAATCTCTGCATTATAGAGAACTCTCCAGAAGTAACAGCGAGTATGCGACGCAACATGGAACGCAACCTGCACACCACAGCGTCACCTGTACAGCTGGGATCGTGAATTGCGCCACGATCGGCCTTCAATGACGGGACCTCTTTAGTCACTTCAAAAAGCACCTCTGGGATGGCTCATCGGGCGGCTATGGACACCTATGCACATGGCGAGAGAACACTGACTCCTCTGTGTGTCTTGAAAGCACCCCTCTGAGCGATATGAAGATTCGAAACAGCGCGCTTAGCCACAGTTGTGATACGATGTGTCTGATTATGCCCGTAGAATGATCCAGGGAACGTCACAATCCCACCACAGTGGTAGTTTGATTGAGATTGCGCTGCGTCGAGTACCGTCAACACCGACACTCGGCTCCCCGAGTTTTTTCGTGTGGAACAGTCTACTGGGTCCGGAACACTGGTCGTTGAGGTATCACGCGAGATAGAGCCGTCGGGAGTAAAAACAGGTTCAGGCTTCTACAAGGGCCCGCTGAATTGCTGTTAAAACGTAGTGAGCTCCATTGTATGTTGAAAGAATGAAGCTTGATTCTTGTGTGGGGAAGCCCACCGATATACACTCACGGTTGTACACGATCGGTACGACGACGTATGACAGAATTATGATCTAAGGTGAGGCATTGACATACACTTCCCTTCAACTAATCTGTCCGTGCCACAGAGCATGTCTGGAAACTTAACAGTCTATCAAGATTGGACAGGGTCAGCGATGATTTGTTACATTGGGACCGAAGAAGAGATTATCGTTTCATCACTTCGACGCGCGAGTTCGAGGATTGTCAAAGTTTTATTCAGTACAAGGAAGCGTAAACTACTGATATCCTCTATCTCCTCATGTCTAGGCTGTGAAGAAGTTGCTAGCGACAAGAATACCTCGCCACCAACGATCAATGTTTGACATTAGACTAACCCAGACCTGAGATCGATCCTGAACAAGTCTATTGACGTTCTTCATAGACTACACAGTGTTCATGTTGAAAATACATGTCATCGTCGGCATCCTAGTGAACGGAGTCTCTAGATGAAGTCGAGAACAGCATTTCCCTGTTGGTATCGACCAACTGCGTCTCGGCGGCCTTGACAGCGTTTTCCCACTCCGCCAGCTCTTCTTGCTTCTCTTGACACAGTTTCTGTGCAAGTGCCACGTGTGCGCGCGCGTGATACATCCGACTGTATCTACCAAGCCAGAAGAACCAAACCTTGCTCCCACCAAGCTCGACGAGTTTCTGGCGCTGTATGTGCAGATCCGCGTGCAACTGCAATAGCTCGACTTTCTTCAGCCTGACATTGAATTCCGCAATACACAGATCGAACCCCGCTTTGAGTGATGGCAGTGTGGAGATCCCGGGGCTGACAGCAATGCACGTGGTCCGCCGTTCGATACACGGTGATGACTGACCTTCTGGCGTGTTATCTGCCGTTACGAATTAGCTGGGTTTTGGGTAACAACGGTCTACCTGAGCTGTATACGGACCTTGAGATGTATCGACCACACAGCAATTCGACCTGACTGTGGTTTCCGGAGTGCCTTGTGATAGTGAACCGGCGTCCATGGTGTTTATGACTTATTGGATGTCTCGTCGCGTGGTGGAAGTCGCTGTGGGAAGATTAGGCGGGTGGGTTGAAGATCGTCATGAGAGAGAGATTACCTTTATACGCCGATTGTTTGTTCTGAGCCCTCCTCAGGGCTCGCTGAAATAGCTCAGCCCTTTGAATGAGCCTTTGCTGGCTCAACAGTTCCCTTCGTGCGGCGACGACGATAGCCATAGGCTCCGGAAGTGATACGCTGTGCAAGGCTGCATATTTCCAGGCGTCCGTTGTCGACGGAACAGGATGATTAGTAGGTGAGGGATCATCAGGAAGGCTTGTCTTTTTGAATATTGAATAGATGGATAGCAATTTCGAGCTGGGTAGAAACCACTGCTGTCACGTGGAACCAGGTTTACGCATGAAGCTGGGTGATCGTAGACGGTGTGGGAAAGGGCACAGGAGAAACATAGCGGTTTTTGCTCGGCCCAAACTATTCAGAGAGCCGCGGAACCTTGCTTTGCCATTCTTTTTCGACGTTGATATTGCATGATACCCTGGTGGGCAATATATTCGCGGGCGGTATAGTGGTAATCTACACACAGCAGGCATGACACGGGTACACAGGTCACCCTCTTGCCCAGTATTTTTTCGGGAGGGTTTCCATTTTCATGCCACTCATTACAGAATCGACATTGCTGTGGAGGGAGCTCTGATGACACAAACTTCGAATCTTCGCATGGATTCGGAGGTCAGAAGCGTCTATTCGGAGCTCAAGGCTAGGAAGAGAGGTTGGAACGAATGAGATCCACGCATAGAGAGTGATAGATGATGTTGGCAATGGCAAACAGCTTGAGGCTCAGGTAGGGGGACAATACAGGACTTTTTGGAAACACACTGCACTGGAGACGGCGCTTGAATACGATATTACAGTCAGGAGGGCATCTGAGATAGAAGATCTCAGGTTGATGAAGGAATCGTGTACTCCTACGCGATCGTCACGCTGCTCGCATACTCTATCGTCAGGAAGCAGCTCGAGAACAGACAAACCCGACCGGGTCGACGCTTGACTGAGACACACCAAGCGCGACTCGGCTTAATCTGCGATCGTCTTCCGATTAACCACCTGCATCTCCAAGCGTCGCTCATCTGGGGAAGTAACTTGGTAGCGCTCCTTTGCAGCCACGACCGCCAGTGGTCGCTTCAACGCCTTTTCTCGCAATCGCTGACGTCGTGGATGAATGGATCATACAAAGTGCATTGGGATCGCGGCAGCGGGCAACGCGGACCAACGCGGACAAACATGGAACCTTGACGGAACTCAGTTGTGGAGGACAGTCAACTGGTAGAGCGCAGGTTGAAATCAGGGCTTCCAAAGCAGTGTGGCCGCAGTTTGCGAAGTTCGGTTTGTAATCGGCAATGTTGGATAAAGCGGAGAGTCTCTAGATACCGCATATACAGCAAAGAATTACTCCGTCACAAACGACGTGCGAATCACGGAACTTACTGCGTGACAGAGTACCACAATTTCGAAATGTGTTACACAAAAGAGCCAGGTCCCACGCATTGCGGATGTTCAACGTATGCCCATGGTGGGTAATTGGTACCTAGTACGCACATTAATCTGCCCTTGGATATCGTCTACAAATGGCAACCTTTTTTTATCTTTGGTTCGAACTTCTTGATTTCTTCAAGGTTGGTCTGGTTTTCGGGCAGTATCGTTGGTTTCTCTTAGCCGGTGATGAGACCCCACTCGTTCTCAACTTTGAGGAATGATATTATAGCAATTGACCTGGAGTTGTATTTGTCTCGAGTCAGCATCTCGAATTTTCCGACGGGGGTCGAGTACATGTTATTCTTCGTGAGGGTTTCTTCAGTACAGGCGTCAAGATACGTATGTCTTGCTGAAGGGTAGGAGCAGGTAAGATTTGTGAAGATGGTTAGAGACGATCTTGGTGCTGATGCGGTCGAAGAGACACTCTTCTTATTGCATGGAACTTGCGCTGGAGACACACTCGACTTGCTTTGTCGTTGCCGATTGACCCTATTTCAGCCTCAGCCACTCATCCCTACCCCGTCGCTTTGACTGCTGGCCATCTTAGCCACGTGAGCAGCACCATCGTTACACGAGGCAGCTCTTGTTTTGGGGACTTGATGTCCCATCCGCTGCCTGCTTGCAACAGCACAGTGTCTCGTTCTTGTTTCAGATCCAGCAAGTGTGACTGTGTCGGTACGGATTGTTCCCGCTTCCAAACTGCTATCTGCGGGTTGTAGTTTGTGTTGTTTTTGCGAGCCGACTGGGGAGGTGGCTAGTAAGAAAAAACGACGGGGGGTGGATGAGGATACCGCGTAGTGTGAAGGTTGGGGGTCAAGGGTACTGTGGGGAACTAGTTGAGGCATTTTTCAAAGTTGCGACAAAATGTAGTTGAAAGTAGGACTATGTTGAATTTCAGGCAAGTTTCCGCCAGTTTGCTGTTTTTCCAGTTGAAGAATCAACCTTGTTTTGCGCATCCACAAGCCTGATCACAGTTTTACAAGTGGTTCCTCCAATAGTTGCACAAATTCAGCACGAACGACGTGAGCGATTATCACTTGAATTGCGAAAGGAAAATACAGTTTTTCTGTGTCACGCGCAAGTTCAGTGACGGTTCAGTTTCCATCCTTATTCGACATCCTCGTTGACGGATACTAAGCGGTATATTTCTCTGGTTTTCATTCTATTGAATTCTAGCTAGCAATGATGTAACCTCAGCGCTACGAAACTGTATTTCTTCACATTCGACAGCAGCAGTTCAGAGATAGCGTATTATCTGCACTACCCACCTTCCTTAGAAGAAAAACGCTGTTCATAAAGAAATCCTGTATGATCATTGGAATGCTCCGCCATGTCACCACCGACAGAAATTGATCCGGACCTCGCTTGGGCAATAGCAACCAACCGCGCTTCAGCGGTCCTCAAAGTCTGTTCGTACCTTGCCAGCTCTTCTTGCTTGTTGTCCAGCCACGTCTCTGTAAGCGACAGGTTGGCGCGTGCAGAGTATCGGTCTTGTGGACTCTGCCAGAGTTTCCAGCTCTTGCTCCGACAAAGCTCGTCCAAGTGCCGGCGGCGTGTCTCCACATCCGCTTGTAGTTGCGATAGTTCCATTTGACTCAGCATGACATGCGCCTTAGCTATGGCCACATCGTACTGCGCTTTGAGCGTGGATGCAGCATTGCAAGATTCGATGTCGAGGGCTTGCTGTACGTACAGCGGTTTGTTGAAAGGTGCAGTCTGAGCTTCTGTCATCTTGCCTGTGCATACGATTAGTCAGTTGTGTCGTAGCCACGGTGAACTACATCTGGATACTGACTTTGAGATCTGTGGGATGAACGGCTCTTTGAGCTCGCAGTAACGGTCGGAGTGTCTAAGAATGGTTCAGTAGCACGGACGGGGCTCCCAACGTCTGTGCATGTGCAGATCTGCGATGAACGTCGATGGAAGTAGACTAGACGAGTTTGAAGAAGACGTTGACAAAAAAAAGAGATATTACCTTTATCCGCAGGTGGAGACATCAATGGAAGGCTCCTTCTGAGGGCTCATTCAATTTGGGAAACATCCATGGGCTGATGGCACCGTGGAAACATCTATGAACTTTGGGGATCTCAAGGGTGAGGGCGATCTGCATGGCGAGCTGCTCGATACGCGGTCATGGCCGACCTTCTGGAAGGTTATCTGCGGATACAACTTAGCCGTATTTTGGTTAACGACGCTGTAGATAAAATGGATATTGACCTTGGGATCTCTTGACGATGTATCGATTCGAGCTCTCTGTCGTCGCCGAGGCGCCTTGCAATGTTGAAGAGGCGTCCGCGGTGTTCATGGCGTTGCTGGATGTGATCAGACGAGTGCGATGAAGATGGTGACGAGAAAGAGATTGCCTACATCCGACGCATTTCGTACATCTTCTTGCGGGCTTGCTGAAAGGCTCGGCCGTTTGAAGAAATCTTCGCCGGAGCGACAATCAGTTCAGTCCGTCGACGACGAAGATCAGTGGAGCCGGTATCCATGCGCTGTGCAAGGTTGCATATTTTAGGCGCTCATGGAGGAAGGAGCACGACGATTAGGAAGTGAGGGTTGAAGACGTCAGCAGAGTTTGGTTTCTTGAATGGATGGATGATACTTTCCGAAGTTGCTGGAACCTACTGTTGTTACGCCGAACCAGGTTTAAGCGTGAATCTTGAAGACAGTGGCACGTGTGGGGAATCACACAGGAGAAACAAAGCGGTTTTTCCATGGCCCAAATTATTCAAAGGGTAGTGGAACCTTGGTTCGTGATGCCTTTCCTACGTTGGCATTGCATGTATACCCCAATCGGTACTCTGGTATTCTTCTGCTACACCCAAGACAGGAAATCTACAATTACAGAATTTATCCTCTCTCCGGCCTATTTATTTGGCAAAGAGTACAATCTTGTTCACAACTCATCCGAGAATGGACATCGCGGCAAAGCGATTTCTGATCACGCAAACTTTAAGACTTCGAATAACGTCGAACAGCAGAGGCCCATGTTCGATGCGCATAGCTATGAAGGAACGATTAAACCACCGAAATTCACTCGGAGAAGGTTGGTCAATCACAGTGACGTGCCACAACGGATTCCCAAAACGTTGCACAAATCCACATCAACGACGCCAGCAATGATCTCTTGATTTGGGACAGGAAACAATAGTGAGTCGATTCCAAGCGTGAGTTTAGCAACAGTTCCAAATCCATCTCAAATTCAACAGCGTCAATGACCGACAGTATATTTGTCTGATTTCGTTCTACTGAATTCCAGCTAACAATGAAGTTACCTATGCCGCCACGAAACCGTATTGCCGCAGATTTGAAGACAGCAGATCTGAAATCACTCTTGTACGCAGTTACTTGCGTTCTTCGGAAACGAAAGGTTCCTGATAAAGAAACTCTTCATGATAATCGGAATTCTGTGCCATAGCGCTACCCCCAGAGACTGACTCGGCCGTTGCCTGAACCAAAGATCCCAGCAGTGCCTCGGCGGTCCGTACAGTCTGCTCCCTCCTTGCTAGCTCCTCTTCTTTCTCGTCTTGGCATGTCTCCGCAAGCGAAAGACTGGCGCACACCCTGTATCGATAGCTGTCGCTTGCACGTTGCCAGAATTTCCAAGACTTGCCCTGACACAACTCGTGGAAGTGTTGTCGGCGTTTCGCCACCTCTGCTTGTAGATGCAGAAGTTCCATTTGAGTCACCTTGAGGAGCGCCTTTGCAACGGCAACGTCGCACTGCGCTATGAGATTGGTAGGTATGGCCTGGGTGGAGGCAGCATTCTCGATTTCGCCATTGAGGGGTGGCCAGGTGTAAAGCGGTTCCATGAACGGCGATGTGTGAGCTTCTGTCATGGTTTCTGTGCATACGATTAGCTGGTTCTGGCGTACCAACGGACAATAACCACCGGATTAGTACTAACCTTGGGATATGTCTGAGAAACGGTCCTCTGAGCTCCCAGCGGCGGTTGGGGTGTCAAGTAATGATACGGTATCGTGGGCGGGATGAACCTGTGTGGATGTCGTGTTTTGACTAGACGAGTGTGCAGAACAGGTTGAGGAAAGAGATAATACCTTTATGCGCAGGCGAAGTATCAATGAAAGGCACCTGCTGAGGGCTCAATCTATCTGGTCAAAATCCATGGGCTGATGGGACCATAAAGCTCACGGGACTCCACAACTGATTCACGTTGCTGCAGGCTCGCACAAGACGCCTGCAACGTGCGAAGTACTTTCGGTGACTGGGCAGCCGATACGGACCTGAGGACGCAGCATTATTACGATTTGCAACGGTGCATGTTATCAGGCAACAAGTGTGAAGAAGACCTGACCATTTGGCGAAATCCAGCGGAGAGGGAGGTTGACTTTCAACGGGTGGCTGCTATTATGCGAAGTTCGTGGAAGCAACCACTGCTATGGGGAATGTACCATGAAGTGCTATGCGGTGGTCGTTGAAAGAATGACCAGACGTGGGATGTACTCAGATATGTGTTCACATGTATTCCATAGCCAAGGGGAAACTGAATCAAGACAGTGCTGGGCCACCTTACTTAATCAATGTCGGTTTTACTATGCAGCTGGGAGAATACCCTGGCCGGGCAGCAAGCACATGTATTCACTCTTAGTTCAACACTTGCTCTTTTGTCTTTCTTATTTCTGCTTGTTCGACACACTTTAAATAACAACGGAATCACACTTTCAATGTGCGATAAGCACTTTTAGAATAATTGCTACCGACCAAGACCACGCATCGATCATCGCACTGGCTATTCTCGTCACTTCATCCGGGTCCTTAATTCCAGTTTCGGAAGCGAGGAACAGGGCTTGACAATCTATGTACTTCTGAATTTCCGCTTGGATAACGAAAGTTAACGAGCAAAGGATTTTCGCTTTACATATCTGTCTCTTCTCGACTACAGAGCTCCCTTGATGAAGTTACCATGTCAACAAGGATTATCTGTTCAGTCTTGTACCAATGCATCTTATTGTACCAATCCACGCAAGGCAGGAAATCCACAATCACACATTTCACCCGCTGACCGGCCTATTGAAGCAGACAGAGGAACGATGTCTTACCACTTATTCAAGAATCGTCATCTCCGCGCAGAGAGCTTTGATCACAGAAACGATGATTGTTCGAATCGATTCGAACATCAGAGGCCCATATTCGTGCACATAGCTAGGAAGAGACGATTGAACAACCGAAAATCATTCATAGAGAGTGGCCGCGCGTTGACGTTGGCTATAGAACACAGCTGTAGGTCCGGGCAAATGGACGATACAATGCATTTGGCAACACATTTCACGTGGAGAGAACAGCGCTTGAATGCTATCTTACAATCAGGGAAAACATTTGGCAGCGAACTTTTGAGTTGTATGATTGGAATCGTGTATTCCATGAATCGTAACTGTTTGTCACGCCTCTCGCACAGATTCATCGTCGGGAAGTGGCTGGTGAATAGACGAACCGACAGGTCCATGCTGAGCTGAGACACACCATGCTAGACCCGGCTTTATCCGCGGTCGTTTCCCGATCAATCAACTGCATCCCCCAAGCGTCGCCAATAGCCGGAAGGAATTTGGTTGCGTGCCTTGCAGCCACGACCGCAAGTTCTCATTCATGGCGTATTTCCCATGTGTAGCCGCCGGTGTTGAGTTATTATAGAAAGTCGACTGTGGAAGTTATATTATATGATCTTTCTCGGTTCGGGTGTGAAAAAGCCTAATTATAGTTCTACAAGGGGCTGAGCAAAAGATTCCACATATCCAGCAAAAACAACGTCAAATTGGGACAGGAAAAGAGAATTCATACATTCTATGCGCGAGTCTAGCTACGGTTCTCTTTCCATTACTTATTCAACAGCGTCAGAGACTGACGACTGCATTTTTCAATTTTAGGTCTATTACGCCGATTCTAGCAATGATATTACATCCCCATGCAAGCGTATATACCACACTTGAAATTGACCGTTCTGAGATAGCTCATGTGCTCAATTACTTATGTTCTTCGGAAACCCCCGGATGCTGATAGAGAAACCGTCCTCGATCATTGGTTGTCTCGGCCATGGCGTTACTAAAGGAAATTGATTCTGGCGTAGCCTGAACTAAAGAATCCAGCCGCGCCCTAGCGGTCCTCACGCTCTGAATCCTGATAACCAGCTCTTCTTCCTTCTCGTCCAGGATGTGCTCTGCAAGCGAAAGGTTGGCGCGCGCCGCGTACTCGACGTTTGGACTTCGCCAGAATGTCCAACTCTTGTTCTGATACAGGTCGGCGAGGTGCTGACGGCGTGTCTCTGCAGTTGCTCGTAGCTGCACAAGTTCCCTTTTACTCAGATTGAGCAGTGCCTGTGCGATCGAAAGGTCGTAACGCGCTTTCAGCGTGGCAAGAGTAGTCTGATTGGATCGAATATCTGTGAGCTCAGGGTCAAGTGCATGCAGCGGGTTGTGCTGCTCGAGAGGCGTGGGAGCCTGATCTTCTGACAGGTTGTCTATACTTACGATTAGTTGATCCTCGGTGACTGTCGGTAGAGAAGACTTGGATATATACCTTGATATGTGTCGGAAAATCTGCGGTTTGAGCTCTGCGTGGTGATAGGCGTAGCTGGCAGCGATGCTGTGACGCGCGTAAAATTCATATCGTCTCTGGATGTGTTGACCTTGCTTTGACTTCGATGGAAACAAATTCGACGTGCGAGCAGAATACGTTGAGGAAAAAGAGATCAGCTTTATCCGCAGCCGTCGACATCGATGAAAGGCTGTCGCAAAGGGCTTGACGTATGCAGGAAACATCTTTAGGCTGAGGGGACCAGTAAATCTCACTGTCCATTGCCGTGGGCTGGCAGACCACGTTCGAACGTTGGAAATACCTGTATGAGCTACACCTCTCGACTCGGCTCATCGGCGACGATAAGTACTTCTAGTCGTAGTATTTATTCCACTTGCAGGGCTGCATGTTCTCGGCGTCTGGTATGGAGACGACACGACGGTTGGGAAATCAACAGCGGGGGCAACGGATCCATAATAATAGTTGAAATTTTCAAAGCGTGGATGGTATATATCACGCGAAGTTGCTGGAAGCAACGCAAGATTTGAAACGTCAGACCAGTAGAAAACGACTAAATCCGGGAAGTATTCGAACTTGAGCTATGACCTCTTCGGTGGGGGAAGGCTAAGCGGAATCGAAATAGTGTTCTGGTCACTTGCTTCTTGTTTTGATCATGGTGCTCTATGCATATCTTGTGCAGGCAGCACGACATCTTTGGCAAAGTTCACTTTGCCACTATCTTCAGGCAGGCACGAAACACGCCAATAAAATCCAGAATAATCCACCTGTCAACCACAGTTAAATATACTCAGGATACGAATGTGTAGACTTCTCGGGGAGCTCCGCACGTCGCATACGTTTCTGCAAAGGTATTCTGGCAGGGCTCATAGCAATAAGAACCAGCGATCAAGACGAGGCAATTCTACAGCACCCGCCCTGGTCATCAGTTCCTTCGTGAGAAGCCATGATCGGGTCATGAAAAACATACTTCTCGAATTCTGCTTGGATTGCGATCACACTGGTTACAGAAAGTGAACGGCCAAACATCATTCTCTTTGTGTCTTCTTGTCGATTGGACTATACAGTTTGCTTAATCAATGTACTATGTCCCAGGTTAATCGGTCCCCAACCGACGAATATTTGCCAACAGCTCCGTCAAAATGTGTCTGCATCACAACATATTGATTCGTAGGTAGTTTTGTTGTTTTACAAGAAATACCACCCAGCTGTCGATCTCTACCACCTCCAGCACCTTCGCCAAAAGACATATCGGCACCCTGAAAGCAGCACGGACTGCCATGACCCGTTGAACGAGCGAGCAAACGCATCTCGGCAGCCTCGATATCCTTATCCCTCTACGGCAGGGCCTGTAGCTTTTCTCCAAATGCTCCCTGGTCAAATTCGAGTTGTTCACACCCTGTGTCCAATCGATTTCGATCATGCCAGAATGTTGACATCTGCTTCTGACCAACCTCTTTCACGTTCTCGTAGTATTTCATGCCGTCGTTGATACTTCTGATTAGTGCGCGCGGACCCCTTGCTCCTAGAGGGATTTCCAAGTCTCCCATTGGCTCCTGAGCAGTTCGTCCAACACCCCCGCTTGCTTCTTTTTCGGGAGCATGTTTACAACTTCCTTTGGTGGATCTGGCTGGCGACTCTGACGTAATCTTGCTGCGCTTGTGCATTCGGTGCGGCCAGTCGTTCTTACTTCAAACGCGCGTTTGCTATGTCGAGGTTGGAAAGTCGGATCCTCGTATTCGGTATCTGCCGTTCTTGCTCAGCTAATTTCAACAGGTGAACAGCGTACACGATCCGGATACTGGCCTTGGGATATTTCGAGAGGTTCTCGCTTCATGCTACAGTGATGACCTGAGTTGTAGGGATAGCGTACGCAGGGTTCGTCGTCATGATGTATTTCTGGTTGCGTGATCGCCATTAGACTCGAGGTTCTCAGCCCGCTGCGGTTCACCGAAGGTTCGGCAAGCTAAATCCACGAAGATTGAACCAAATGAAACAAGCTGTGAATCATGTTAAGAGCCGGTACAACGGGTCGCTGAACCGTTTCAACAACAAAAAAATATTGATTTTAGATGCCGAACCGACTGTGAACCAGTTGCGTGAACCGTCGGCCTGACAGCCCCTATTGAATGAATATAGAAGATCTGTTTGAAGAAGCAAAGAAGAGGTTACGTTTATGCGAATAGAAAATAATATGTAGAAAACCAGACACTACCGGCTCTGAAAGAACTGCCTAGTACATGATGGACACAACCTGAGATTCTCACTCGGTAGCGCAGCGTTGTGGGCGAAATTCACGATGGCGAGGGCCATTTAGGATTACTGGTGAAACTCTCAGATCACCCAGTCCGGCACTTCTGATAGGTGATGGACAATGATCACGGGAAAATAGTTATACAATTCCAATTTCATTGCGCTCAATTCAGTTACAGAAAGCGATGTACCAAAGATCCTTGGGCAACCAATCTTCATGGTTTTCGCCTACTCAGTTCCCGAAACCAATATATGAGGCCCATAACTTCAGGTCAGAAAGACTCAATCTTCGAACAACATGTAACAAACAACCCTGTGGCATTCAATCAGTGAACAAATTGTTGATTGACAATAAAATAGTCACTACCGTGAAAACAATAGCACCTTCAACAAACCATGGGCTTACTGTACGAAATCCAGTACCGGACAAGACCCGGAGTGGAATGACCCGCCACAGACATAGACAATGGTCTACAACGAGTTTTCCCAAATCTGCATCAGACGTTCGACATTTTGTTGTGAAACAGCGCGATGACGCCCAGGCGGTACGTTCTCAGATTATTCACATCTGTCATCAACTGGCCCAGTTCCTCCTCGAATCCTTCCGCGGTCTCTCCATGTGAGCAGAGTTCATGATCAACCAGAAGGCGCCTTGTTTGAAGTAGCAAGACTTGGAGTTTCTGATCCGTAACTTGCCCCCGGATAAAGTTCAGCTCATGCTCTCCCTTGACGATAATGCAATAATTTGGCCTCCCGGTCACACATCTTAGCAGCATATGAGTCTGCCTCTCTAAATACTCCATTGTTTCCCTCGTGTCGCTGCAAAGTACGTGTACGGCCAGGACCCGCTTGATTTTTAGCAATATCAATTTCATCTTCTGGACCATGACGCGCTGTTGTATATCCCGAAGATCCTGCTGTGCCCTCAATTTGACTTCGCGTGCTCGCAGGGTCTCAACGTGTCCCTGCAGAAATACTGCCTGCCGAGCGTCGCGATCTGTTGCTGAATTTCCGTGTTAGCAAATCTTCAACCGCAGGCTGGGGCGGATTCTACCATCTGAATATCGAATTTCCAATATCGCGTCAAATATGCGCTTGATGCGCCCTTTCAGCGCTGAAATGGCTGCTACAAGCCAAGGACGGGCGTTCAGTTGATTGTTAGTCATTGTAGTTATCTCTCGCGCTAATGCACTTGGTGGAAGTCGATCAGAGTGTGCGAAGAAGATGGTGTTCTGAGGTAAAGTAAGTTGGGGTCGTTGGCAGGTACAAGCATCCATCGAAGGCTGACGCCACGGCTGGATCCTTTGCAGAAACATCTCTGGGCTGAAGGGACCGCGGCAGCCCTGCGCTCACGGCAACACTCTGACACATCATATTGAATGTGCGTAGTCGCATATTTTGACAGTTTTGTCTGGCATGATCACTCGAATCAGTACCGCTGTGTCAGTCGGTAATATGAAGGTATCGGTATCCTTGCGTTATTGAATTTTCGGCATGTAGTATAGAGCTTCGATGGAAAGATCTCCAGCATTGTGGAAATCGCTTCATGATACCTGAGGGATTTCACGGTCTCGCAATGGGTCCAGCGGAATCCGTATATCAACTCCGCCTGCTTCTGCTCTAGCAGCATGATGACGCACGTTCTGACGTGTATCCGTCTGGCAGCTCTGTCGAGATCCTGCCGCGCACTGGCGGTGAGTGTGGCTAGTCTGTCTTGCTGGCAACGGGCGTTTGCTATTTCTAGGATTAGGGCGCGCATGTTGTCACGCTCTTCAACGGGTGGAGATGTCGGATCCTCTTGTTCGATGCCTGCCCCTCGCGATATGCTCGTCTCGAAACAGTACTAGTATATACGATCCGTGTACCGACCTTGGGACATGTCGAGGAATTTTCACTTCATGCTACCAGTAATGACCTGAGTTGGGGGGACGGCCTCTGCCGGGTTTGTGGTCATGATATATATGTGGGTGATCGACCGTGGCTGAACGCATAAAACAAGTTTGAAGCGAGATGTTGAATCTATGCAAAGGTGCAAATATTCATCGCAGGCTGACGTCACAGGCCCAGGAACAAAATGACTCGCGCCGGCTAGATGCACCTTGAGATTTTGAAAGAGAAACCGACGGAGGGCTCGGTGCGGCACGCTGCAGAAACTTCCGCTCGCGACCAAGGCCTGCTGAGTTTCCTTGAATCGGGATACATGCCCCTCGGTTCAGAGATTTGATTGACAAATACCAGAAAGGTCATAATCTCAGACATATGCCCCTGGAATCATAGTTTGATTGCGATAACACTAGTCGAAGAGAAGCAAGAACGAAGAATCCTCGCGCTATCTATCTTTGTGTTCCCTCCCTGCATAGTCTATACAAACATCCTGAAATGCACGAATGAAGGTCGTTGGCGGAAACTTCTGACAACATTAAGTGAAAACGGTTTTCGTATTCAGTGAGCTAATAACATTTTATTGAACGACAACAACGCGCTCAATGTGAGAACCACAATAACATCTTGAACAAAGATGCAAGTACCGGTTGTAGTACGGTGTCTCGTACAAGATCCGCACCGGAATGACATAATACCAAATAAACACCACTACTATCCGCGATTTCCTCGATGAGTATTTTAGCACCTAGGCATCCGCCTCTCCCACAGGGCTTGCACGCTCAAACGATATTTTATCAAATTTTTCAAATCCATTAGCCGCTCACCCATTTGCACTTCGAAAGATTCCTTTGTTTCCCCGTGGGCGCAGAGCTCATGCTCAGCAAGGAGACACCTTATCTTGAGCAGCAATACTGGCATTTTCCGATCGATGACCTGCCCCTGGAAAATTTGGGGCTGGTGCTGACCACTAACGCGAAGGCGGCGTTTCGGTTGATCCTTCACCACTCTAAGCAGGGCATCCGTGTAATTCTCTAGACTCTCCATGATCTCCCTGGTGCTGCACAGTGCGTGGGCCGCCAGGATCCGCCTGATTCTCAGCAGGAATAGTTTTTGTTTCTGTTTTATGACCCGGTCTTGCATAGCCAGAATATCGTGCTGTGCATTCATATCGACGTTGCGTGAGTACAGTGGAGTAAGCTTTCGAGCTGGTGACACTATACAACTGGCCTCGTGATTGGGGTCTGCATTCCTGTGTTAGCAAATCTTCAAACGCAGGCCGGGGCGGGGTCAACCATCTGGATAACGAAGTTCCAGGATCGCATCGAAAAAGCGATTACAACGCTCTTTCAGCGCGGAAATGGCTGCCGAGAGTATAGATCGGGCGTTGGCGGTGTTGGGAGCCATGCCAATATTTTCGCTGTGATAGACGTTGGTGGAATCCGGTCGGACGAGTGTTAGGAGGTTCTTGTTATTGTGAGAGAAAGAAAAGCTCAGTTTATCCGAAGATAAACATCCATCGAAGGCTGACCCCACGGGCTGGATGCATTCCAGAAACATCTCTGGGGCTGAAGGGACTACTGCAGGCCCCCGCTGAATAACACTCTGACGCATGGTCGGAAATTTGCATAGTTGCATATTCTGAGCATTTGGTGTACATTCAAGTTAAGCCAGCTGGGAAGAACAAGGTCTGGTTATCTTTGCGTTATTGAATTCTCGGGCTGTAATATAGAAGTTGGATGGAAAGATATCGAGCATTCTGGAAAGATTTTCCCATCTGATTCGCATACATAACACAGGAACATTTTTTGTTTCAAGGAAACTCGCATTCATTGCGACCGACTCTGGTGTTCGTGCAGTTCAAGCCAATAAGAACGGCCAGGGCTTTATAATTCCATCCATTAGGCACTCACGCACGAATCCGAAGATCGCAAGTTTTTATTTGTCCATTCGCAGCAAAGTACGACTTCTAGGTGAAGATGCACTCGAGAATCAAGATGAAGCGGTGCGAGCGTTGACGAAACACGCTTTCCATAATGGATCATTAGAGCCACAGAAAACTTTCGACAGATGACTCAGGATCACGTGGAGCGAACATCTAAGCAGCGGGGCATGGCTGGAGGCTCAGAGAAGTCGATGATATATCGAGGTTGAGGGCTCGCATGTCGGGGCGCTCATTGACACATGGAGATGAAGGATTCTTGTGTTTGGTGTCTACCATTCTTGCTACGCTGGGTTCGAGATGGAAACATTAGGGGGTCTCAGGCCGCGTCGGTTCACCGGAGGTTCAGCGATCCAAATCCACCAAGATTGAACGAAATGAACCGAGCTGTCAACCATCTCATGAACCCGTTGCGTGAACCGTCGGCCTGATAACTCCTAGTGTATACGAGGCGGATCCTGACCTTGGGATATCTCTAGAAATCCTCGCTTCATGCTGCGGTGACGACCTGGGATGGATGATTGACGTCTGCGAGTTTGTAGTCATGATGTATGTCCGGTCGCGCAATTGACATTGGGTGAATACAGAAGACGTTGGCCGACAGAGAGAAAGGTACCGTTTTTGCGAGGCAGGAAACATCGATCGATGGCGGATATCACAGGATCGGAAAGAAATGGCTCGCGAATGATGGATACCCCTTGAAAATCGATGTAAGGAGCCCATTGGCATGCTCTGTACGACATTATAGGACCGTTGGCAGCACCGCCTAAGGCCTGCTAAATTCACATGTCACTCGCTACTGCAATCTTATACTGACATCCCTGAAGGGCTATATGACATTTACTCATAGAATTCCAAGTTCATTGCTATCAGACGACATGAGGACAATAATTAACGCATGACATTCATTCCGCACTTTTTTTGTGTAACTTCCCTACCGACTCCATGTAAATAATTTCTGAATCCACAGCTTAAGGTCATTCGCACGATAGTCCGACATCCTGTATCCCTCACTGTTTACTCATCCAATCTGGTAACAAAAGTTCCTTCAGAACGACAACACATTCCATAACAGAAAATCAAGAACACGTTCAAAAACGATGCCGTGACTTGATGTATTTCGGTGCCGTACAAGACAAGCATTATCGCCACTCAACAGCAGACACAGAACACGGTCAGCAAAGATTTGCCCGATGCAAATCAGAATTACACATCGACTTCTGCCACAACGCGTCGAAGCTACGGCGGTATTTCCTCAGACTGTCCACATCTCTATCAAGCGCACCAATTTGTTCATGGAAGCTTTCTAACGTTTCTCCGTCGGCGCAGAGTGTATGGTCACACAGGAACAACTTGAGTTTCAGTAGCAATACTTGCAGTTTCTGTTCCTCAATGTGCCCTTGGAGAAACTGCAGCTCGTGCTCTTTGTTGAAGCTCAGGAGGTATATCGGACGATTATTTAGATCTTTTAGCCGCGCATCCGTGTATTGCTCTAGACTTTCCATCGTTTTCCGATCGCTGCAAAGTCTGTGTTCCGCAAGTACACCCCGTATCTTCAGCAATAGTAATTTGTGTTTTTGGTCGATAACCTGCTGTTGTATAATGTGAATATCCTCCTGTACTTTCACTGCGAAATGGCGTGCTCCGTGGGGCTGAACTACTCCGACTGGCGACGATGTCTGATGGGCCTCACGATCGGTGTCTGCAATTTCGAGTTAGCCAGTTCTGAAACATGGCGGGGTCGGCCTTTACCGTCTGGATACCGAAGTTGCCATATCGCATCAAATATGCGCATGATACGTTCTTTCAATGCAAAAACGGCCGCCGAGAGTAGAGGTCGCGCCTCAGTGGGGTTGGGAGTCATGATCGATTTTTTGAAAACGTTAAGGTTGTTGATGGAGGGTGTTCAGATGAGTATGAACACGATGCAGATACCAGAGATGGAAAGGCTAAGTTTATCCATAGGTGCATACATCCGTCGAAGGCTGACGCCAGGGGCTGGATCCATTCCAGACACATCTCTGGGCTGAATTAAAGGACTGCTGCAGCCCCCCATTCACGGCAACACTTTGACGCATCATGTTCAATCTGCATCGTTGCATATTTTCACGGTTTAGTGTTGCAGGATCACCCAAGTTAGGACCGCTGTGTCAGTTGGCAAGTTGAAGGTATGGGTATCCGTGAGTCATCAGATGTTCGGGCGGTAGAAAAGAACTTCGATGGAAAGATGTCGAGCATCGTGGGAATAGCTTTACGTTCCTATATACTTCGCATACGTCACACAGGAACAGGGTTCGCTCAATGAAACCGGCATTGATTGCGACCGACTCCAGTTCTCCTGTGCTCTTAGCGTCAACCGTAGAACCTGCAGCATAGAATGTTAACAATGTTTCGCGTGTCACCTATAACTGAGTACTGAGGGGAGTTGGCGTCACTTTCGGGCACTCCAAGACAATAAAAACAGCTAGATTTCCATGATCCAACCGAGGCACGCACTGCCGAATCCGAAAATCACAAGTTTTTACCAGTCGATTTGCACCAACATGTGACTGCCAGGTGAACACGCACTTAATAATCAACATGAGGCGGTGCAGCGTGGGAGATACGCGCTTTGCATGATTGATCATTCTCGCGACAGAAACTTTTAACAGACGGCCCAGTCTCACGTGAAACGTGAATTGACGAAGCGAGAGTTAGCTAGAGTCTATAAGAAGTCGACGGTACATCCGCGACAATGTTGTGGAACAATACTTCAACTCCTCTATCATAAACAAACACCTCGCTGTCACGCTCTTTCCCCAGCACCAATTTTGACACCATGCTCGCTGTGAACGTCAAACGAGCGGCAAGAGTTGCAGGCTTTTCTGTGAGCGCTCAAGCGAGCCTTTGAAACATTGATGTCCTCATCTCTCTTGGTTAGCCGTTCCTCCCTCTGGATTATGTTATCCGTCCTCTTGGTCAGCTCTTATTCTTTCGATTTATTTTGTTCCAGTGCCAATCGAAGGTTGGCACGGCCAGTCTCCATTTGATCTTGATTTCGCCAGAATGTGGCCATCTGCTTCTGATACGGTTCTTCGATGTCGTGGCGGCATGTCTTCCAATCGTTCACAATCCTCTGCAGCTTGGTCTTGGGATCCAACAGGAACTCTATGATGTCCCACAGGTCGCTGCGAAGGTCCAGCTCTCGCCGTGCCTGCTTGGTTCCAGCGACCACACTTGCAGTTTCTTGTCATTGATCTGGTCTCCAGCTCGGTGAAGAGCTTGCTGCGTCGAGGCCTTGCGCGTAGCGAGCTGCACTCTTTCAGAATACGCATTTGCGATATCCGGTTCAAGTTTCCGCACGGTGTCATACAGTTCGATTCACGGTGATCTCGAATGCTCCCGGTCCATGTCTGCTTCATGAATCAGATAGTGCACACGTAGTGTCACCCTCAATGTTCTGGATACTGACCTTCATATGTTTTCACACAGCGCCGCTTGAAGCCATCAGTTCCCAGTGAAGTTGCTGTCGATATTGCGCTGGGATTATCAACGTTTGTGCTCATAATATATGATGTATCTCTGGTTGCGCAATCGACGTTGGCCGGATAACAAAGACAGATTCAAAGCGAGAGTTAAAGATTATGTCAAGCGAAAGAGGAAACTATCCATCAAAGGCTGACACCACGGCTTCTGACATGAAAGAAAGCGGTGGTGCCGGAATGAAACAGTTTGAACATCTCACTGGGGAACCCATTGGCATGTTCTGCATTGCTCACTAGCATCTCATCAGCGTCACCAATCAGGGCCAGCTGTTGTTCGTTGGAACGGAATCACGTCACCCAATCACGCAATTGTATTCTCATATCCAATGACACGAGGATCAGAAGCAAAATATCTCTTGAATTATGATTTTATTCCTATTGGACTTGAAAAAAAAACGAATAGACAATGATCCTTGCACTATAAAGGTTGCATGGTTTACCTACACCGTCTCGAAACCCAGGATAGAAATTGCCTCAGCACAGGTCATTGGCGCAACCTACTGAAAATTTTCAACGAATAACGCTTTCGGATTCAAGCAATTCATGAAATGCAGTCAGGCAAAACAGGCTCTATCCATTTATAGACTCTTAAGCAAGCATTGAGATATCTGCCGCTGCCACATCGCGTGGACGGCATCACCGTAGTTCCGCAGATTCTTTGCATCCATCAACAGCTTCGCTGTCTGCTCCGCCAGATCTTCCGTAGTTTGCCAAGCGTTGCCACGCCTTTTGTATTCCTCAAGGATCCTCTTTATCTTCGCAAGCAGTAGCTGCAGGCTCTGATACATCGTCTGGTCCTGTCCAATTTGGAGTTCATGTTGTCCTTCGATGCATCGGCGGTGGGCCCGCACATGGTCGATATATCTCAGTAGCTCATCTCTCTGTTCGTCCAGATCTTCCGTATTTCCGCAATAGTTGCCGCGTATTTCAGTTTCCACCAGGACCAGCTTTATATGCAGTAGCAAAAGTCCAAGTTTTTGATCCACGACTCCGTTTTGTACAGCGCGCAGCTCGTGCTGTGCTTCGGCGTCGACAATGGCCTGCATGTCCTGGCAGGAACGCGTGTTTGGGATCTCGACTTTCAGTGCTCGCAGGGAATTTCGATCTGTATCTAGACTAATATATTAGCCAATTTGGAAACAAAGGAAGTGGCGGGGTATACCATCCGGAAGGCGATCTTCCAAAATACCGACAAAGAAGCGCTTCAGGCACCCCGTCAGCGTTGACGTCAGTGCAGACATTAGAGTGGCGGCCGCTGAGATGGGAGGTATGGCGGTGTCTCGTTTCCGTTTTAAAACAGAGGTCTTTTTCCCGTTTGAAGTCCGGTTTGATGGAGTGCAACAAGTGTGAGAATGGTGTTGATCCCACCGCCCGATATCGTATCGTCGTGCTGGATGCAAAGGCTGACGCCACGGGCTCCGACCAAGAGAAAACGTCATTGGGCTGAGCGAATCAGTACAGCCCAAGTTTCAAGGCTGGGACTGTTTCACGTTTCTTCGTAATTGTGCAGAGTTGCGTATTCAGCATGATTGTTCTCGACGGCTGTCATCGTGGTGGACAAAAACGGAAAGGCCAGAGCAAAGGAACAATCGCAATGAGAGTCACAGAGAAAGAGAACTGAATCATACATATAACTAAAACAGAACTATGGATGATTCAGGAACGCACGCTTCAGCAACCATCTTCACGTTGAAGCATGCAATTAATGCTGCAACAGATGGTTTGGCTTATGTTGCTAATGTGCGGCTTGATTTAATGGCCCTGATTTCTGCTCTTGCTCTCTGTTTTCTGCTTATCCTGTTCGATACACACATTTGTGCCATTGAGCAAATTACTATACGTTCAGCAATTCATTCTTGCGTATGAGCATGCCGTAAGCAAAGCAACGTCACGGTATCACATATTATCTAAACCATACAACGTTCAATGTACAAGTATGATGATGTAACATCCATCTGAGCAGGATAGATTGAAAAACTGCAGCTCGAGGTCATTGGGCCAATACTTTGACATAATTCTGTATGCACGACCCCTTTCCATACAATTGATCAACAAACCATCGTGACCACAGCGACACTGCCAATACAATAAAGCGCGAGACAAATGCTGGCCTAAAGTGCGTGAAGGAATCCGCATCAGAATGTCATGAGACCGGAGACCAACACGTCCATCCACATATACTTCAAAACTTGGAAATCTGGCTCTGCCACTCCGCGTATACGTTACGGTATATACACACGCTGTCCACAGTTCTCAAAAGCCTTGCGGTCTCCTCCTCCAGGTCCTCCATGGTTTCCCAAAGACAGTTACGGAGTTCGGATTCAACTAGGACTTGTCGTGTTTTCAGCAACAATATGCGCAATTTTTGGTCGATGCCTCCGTCCTGTACAACGCGCACATCGTGGACATCGTGATGTACGTTGACGTTTGACAGGTAGTTGCGCAGATTGTCGACATCGCTGAGAAGCTCGGCCGTCTTCTCTTCGCGGCTTTTCATCATTTCCCAGCGTTGGCTGCGGAACTCGTATTCAAGAATGACCCGTTTGGCTTGCAGCAGCAATACTTCCAGTTTCAGGTCCATAGTCTGGCATTGTAGAACGTGCAGCTCGCGCTCTCCTTGATCATTGACCACGGTCAGACGGGCTTGTCGGGAACTGGCATTTGCAATCTCGACGCTTAGCGATCGCACGGTATCACCCTCTATCACGTGTAGTGATGTTCGATCAGCTTCATCCTTGCCTGTATCTCTGTGTCAGCGAGTCTCGAACCAAAACGGAAACAGTCAATACCATCATGATACAGCCGTTCATATATCGCAACGAAAAGGCGCTTCCAGGGCCCTATCAGCGCAGAGGTCACCGCAGAGATTATTGGGACGTCTACAGGGTTAGTAGTCATATTGGATATGTTGTTTCGCGATTGAGGTTGATAGAACTTTTTGAGAAAATTGTGAAGATGTTGTTCATCTCGGCGACCAATAGCTCAAGGTTATGTGTCGTTGCGAGGGCTGACCGTGCGGGCTGTATCTGGCAGAGAACGGCATAGGGCTGAGCCCATCAGTACATCCCAAGTTTCACGGCCAGAGCCATTTCACGTATTTTCATGAGTGTGCAAAGCTGCATATCTAAAGGTGCAGCGTTCCACCTGTACTCAAGTCAGGTTCAACGAAGGATTCCGCAAATGTTGCTTCAGTACTAGTACCGCGAGAGCCTACCAGACGACAGTACTTGCATGCTTGCAACGTACAATTTGCGAATACTATGACGGAATATATCGAGAAACAGGTGGCGCAGATTGGAACCTGATGGACTCACGATTGTGCTCAGGCGACCAAGTGTGTCAGGTGTAGTGTTTAGCAAGGCAAGTAGAATAGCTGTGGAACAAGGGCGCGGAGTCTCCAGGAGACACAAAGCCACAATACCAAAGCCGAACGATCGAAGATGCAGGAATCCACACTTCACTGTTCCGAAAACCACTTGAATCCTGCATCTCTCATCATGCAGTAATCAAGACAACAGCAGCGTATCTACATGATTGAAACAAACAACAACATTCAATGGACAAGTGTAATGATGCAACATCCTCAGAGCAGCACCAATTGTTGGGAATATCAGACAGGATAACTTATAAGGTATCATTTATATCTCGCTATTACCATCATGTGATGTGGTCCACAACGACTCGCTGCTGTCACTCCGTCGCTGAAGTTTACTAGGGACCTGGTTGCGAGCATCTCCAGTCAACGTTTTTCAGGCATAGCGTTACCAGCAATTCCCGGATGTAACTGCGGGCTTCGGATCTCTACCACAATGTCGTGATGTGTTGAATCATTGAGCAAATTGTATGAAGACATAAAGAAACCTGGGAGCTGTCGGTAGTTCAGGTACAAGCATCTTGTGATTGTTGAGGTTGGAATAGAAGAATCACGAGAAAGATCATAGCGGTTGCTGGCGATGAAAAGCCGAAGTGGTTAGCTTTCAATATTGATAAAAATAAAGAACGGATTCAAATACGTTCCTCGTACACAGATGAAGCAGCAAGCGTTCATCAAGAGAGCGACAGAATGTGAAGTATTACTTGAATATGAATAGCGATAAAAATAATGGAACTTGGAAGTCTTACCGACCGCGGACCGATTGCGTCGGCCCTGTCACAATGCATGTCTACCCTGGTCGGTAAATTGCAGGCTAAGACGGGAAAGATCTTGAATCCGCTCATATATCAATTGTGAACAAAATAACCGGGGTTTGTGTCGTCCCCCGCTGTGCTATGGTTTTAGCACATGCTATCACAGCGACACTTTGCATCAAGCCTGAAAGACCCAATACCTGACACCGACCATTCTCGGCCACAACCAATTCGATATACGTTTCAAAAAAGACTTTGTCATCTATTAGAAACTAAGCTGAAGCTAAAACAATCTTGTTTATGGAAAATGTATTTCACTGCGGTCGAACTATTTTCGAAGCGTCAATTGCTGATGGTTTCTCGGCCTAGTAGTATCATTTCTTGCATTCTGCTAAGTCTATCAGGCGTGTACTTACGTCTTATTCTCGCGAAAACTGGACACCGAGTGGACAAAGCATTACCAAAAAAATCATTCTTGTCTTAATTATCTACCTTGTTGCAGGACAGTAGACTCAGTATTACACTTGATCATGATCTGTGCATCCCTTCTTCTCTTCATCTAACGTCTTCGTAGGAACCTCCTAATATTACTCTCCACCTCGATCACGATCACACACAATGGCCAGCGCGGAGGAGTTCGTTGCCCCGCCGGCCTCGACTTGATCTAATAGTTAGGCCTCAGTAATTTCAATGGATCATTCTCTTCTCCTTCACCCCGTGCAGTTCTGTAGTAAACTGAACGTCCGCTCGCGTTTTTTCCGATTGAAGTTGACAAAGCCAGAATTTAGACAAGCCAACGCGGTATTTCGACATATTGTATAGATCTGTCAGCATCTTATTCATCTGCTTTTCAAGGTCAGGCATGGTGTCCGAGCGGTCGCTGTGACGTGTATGTTCAACAAGCAAGTTCCGGAGTTTCAGCAGCCACAGGCGCCATTTCTGGTCCACGACCTGGTGCTGTACGGCGTAGAGATCGTCCTGATCTGTGCCGTTACGGTGAGATTTCCACAGACTATTGACATGTCGTAGCAGTTCCGCTCTCTCCTTCTCAAGCCTATCCATTGTGTTCCAGTAGTCTCCGCCCAGGTCGTTGTCAACAAGCAACCACCTTATTTTGAATAGTAACAGTCGTAGTTTCCGATCGATGACCTTTCCCTGGTCATCATAGAGATTGTACCGTGCTTTCAAGGTTTCGAACTCTTCGTTGCGCGCTCGCGGGGCATCAAGCTCGCCCACAGTTGGTGGTAACGAAACCTGGCTATCCGTGCCTTGTTTTCTGTGTCAGCAATTTTCGCGACGGAAACAACATGATACCGACTTTTGAATATCTTAACCAAAATGCGCTTCAAGCGTCCATAAAGTGTGAGTGCCGGAGCAAGCAGTGCTTCCGGGGGGTTGGTAGTCATCGTTATATCTTGATCTGTGGCTGACGTTGGTGGAGTCTGATCAGAATGTTTTGAAGAAGGTGGTGATCTGATAGGAACCGAAGTTGAGTTGAACCGCAGGTACACACATCCATCGAGGGCTGATGACGCGGGCTCGAGTCATTCTAGAAACATCTCCGGGCTGAAGGGACAAGTACAACCTGTAGTTCATGGCCTGTGTCTCATGGATCATTGCAAGTCTGCAGAGCTGCATATTCTGACGCCTCAGTGTGTCAGGACCGCTGACGTCAGCACAACCGTGACAACTGGCGACGTGAAGGTTTGTCCATCCTCAATTGAATAAATCGTCGAGCGTGGTGGAAACACCTGGCGACTCTGGTTATGACAAGAAATGCTTGCTAGTATTCTGTGAATTACCGTGGTTCTACTAAGTAACTTTGAGCTCTGACAGACAGTGCACGCTTGCGGAGGGTTCGTTGCATGAGTGTTTGCATCGATAATCCCGAGGGTTGCCGAAAAAACCTGAGTACACCTCCCTCGAGCCCTAACCACCATCTCGAGAGTCTCATAGGGTCATAGTGCTAAAAAAGTAGCTCCACCTTTCCGGAGCAACAAAAACCTTACTCACACCCGGAGAAGTACCCCAGACCCTTGTGATTGGAAAACCCACCGCTGACGATCGCCCATTTAAACCATTCGGTCACAGTAGTTTATTACATACCCGACACATGTTTCGGCGCCACATGAACGTTTCTACCGTATGGAACGCTAGGCTTCCTTCGCATGATCGGTGATAGACATATCATGGTCATCACGACCACCGACCGCGAGAAATGAGCTTTCTTTGCTGTTTCTCTACTCTTGCCACGACCCGTGGGCTTGCGAGACGACTGTGCTTACATTCGATCACTGTTTTTCGGTTCACTTCGATTATTCATGCGGAATTTCAATACTATCCCCTTACTACAGGATGTTTCACATGCACACACTACGAGTACAGCACATGGAACTAGGAAATTGCCCACTCCCTTGGCTATGTGTAGTTGAAGATATTTCCTTGTCAAACATACGCTGAGTTTCACAATGCTACTTTTATTGAGAAATCGTGTACTTCTGGTTTGCCAGTGCAACGTAACTTTCACATATCAGGGTCATTGTGGAAGCTTTCCGAAGTTATTCTTGGAATCGGTCATCCCGAAGAGCGCCATCTGGGAAATCTACCGTGTAAAAAAGTGCTTTGTATATGGTCGATATTCTGGATTCTGCGATTCAGATGGCCTACAGGAGTACAGAGCTACAGTCAGCAATTCCGCATTATCTATGGTTCAGTTTTGGTCTTTTGGTCGTTTGAGTTCCAGTCTCCCAAACTACTCATTCCAGCTGTTCTCTGCTACTGTCGATACAATTGACGCGATGAGACGTCCAACATAAAACGAATACTGGATTGCATCTTCAATTCATTTATAACAACATAATTATGAAGTTCACCTACGCGTCGGTCTCGCTGACCGGTGTGTGCGATACCCCGACACTTACTATGTGGCCAGCTTTTCACCGCAGTCAAACCATTGGACCAATACTCTGCGACGACCAAGGTCTGCACAGGGACGTTTGTGATACCCGCTCTGCCGCTGTGTGAACCTGCGTCCGGCGTGTCCCACCACAGAACGAGCTAGAGGGCTTCTCCAGAACACAATCCCACACGGCTAAGTACTGTCTCTCCGGGCCTATGCGTAAGGATTTATGTGTATGCCCGTGAAATGTGTCCCGGAATCTTATTGCTCATAAAACACATCCGGAGTATGACATCGGAATTCTACCTTTGGGTGTACTGCTAGTACCCTCTCGAAAACTTCGCCTTCCTAGAACACTCAGCGGAAACTATCCGACATTGAAATTCAGGGTTGCCTAATGCAGATGGTGTCCGACCGAAGTCTTGCGAAACATATGTGAACGAGGATGTTTGAGTGACGACGACAAAGCCCAGGGCCTGGGGATACAAGCATTGTACCGAGACTGTTTTTGTCGCAGTCAGTGGTCGTGATGACCATGATATGGCTGAATCAGAACCTGACGAGGAAGCCCAGCTTTTTGCTTGCGCTATAGGGGTTCATGTGGCACGAGAACATGTGTCTGGTATGTAATAAACTACCGTGACAGAATGGTTTAAATGGGCGATCGTCAGCGGTGGGGTTTCCAATCACAAGGGTCTGGGGTACTTCTCCGGGTGTGAGTAAGGTTTTTGTTGCTCTGAAAGGCGTGAAGTGCTCATTTGGCACCATGATTCATTGTGACTCTAGAGATGGTGGTTAGGGTTCCCGGAGTTGTAGTATATCGACGGAAGTATCGAAGAGGAGGCTTTGGAGATTGTCAGGACAGTGCAAATGCGCATGGATGTTACGATTTACAGACAACAAAAGACAGCCACGTACGTTAAGTTGCCAGAGACAGATTCCCCGATCTACGTTTTACAATCAATGGCATACAGTTCGACAAGATTATGGAAGAAAGATCGTGTAGTTTACGGATGTTGAAAATATGCATACGTTGGTTTATGACATGCTTGACAGTCAGTACATCCGGACGTTACCTCCGACCGGATTGCCTAACGGATTGTGAGCACCTATTTCAAGATAATTACGAAAGCAAGCAATGTTCCACGTAAAATCAAACCTCAACCGAAGAATGAGAAGCTGAGTCTGAGTAGATCTTTCTAGGACAAGCCAGAATGAGGGAACTAGTGGCCGCTGTTTGCGGACGTTTGTCCAGATGCAATAGCACATTTATAACGCCTGTGCTAGATGCTTCGCGGCAGTCTTGAATATCATGAGAACTGCAGGGAGAATCATACACCGTGATGAGAGCTTTGGCTACACAAGCTCACCCGTATATACCGGTCTGACCGAGATGTGCAACGCCTCGTCAGACCAAAAGAAGCCTATAGCATATCGAAAGTTCCGTTAACCATTTGTTTGCTTTGAGCCACGTTACTCCGACAGAAAACTAGATTTTGGGTTTACATTTTCGTAGATGGTTGTGTTCCGCAGTTAAGTCCACGAATTTCCGTCCTGCGGGGGCCGACCAAGCACGAGAAGAAATCCAATGTCTCTGTTGAATGGATACGATACTAGATACGGTCCCTTACTTTTATTCGTGATAGGTCTCATTTTGAATCTATCCCGGGAAAATCCTAGAAGACAACTCCACATACAGTTTTCAAAGAAAGACCCCTGATCCAAAACCGTTATCACACAACGGTCAGGTTCTCCTCATTGCGCAGCCTCAATCTTCGCCAGCTACGTGTCTTCCTCGATGTCATCACCACTATTCGCAACTCCCTCACTGCCATAGCCTACACATTGAAACATACACAAGGCGGGTGCCTCTGCCTCTTGTAAGTCGTCTTCGTCCTCTTGCAACTGCCCTTCCTTGAGACGCTGAACGTGCGAGATTCACGAAACCTCTCGGATTGCAAGCACACGACTAATATACAAATATGGGAACTTGGTTTTGCCCGATGTACATCGTATCCCGTGACCGAACTCACGTTACGTGAACACGTGTTGGTCAATGACGGGTGGTACCAGAGTGGAAAAAACGATGTCTAGACTTGAAGATGACCGCATATTGTTACCAATACAAAAACTCCCCACCGAGGTACATTCGACGGCATTGCGGAGCGGCATTCAAAGCGAGGCCCGGAATGGTAGCCCGAAAGATCACCACTCACCTAGAAGATGTAGATTACACATTGTGTGGGTTCCCGAAAGCCAGCCGCCCAATGATAATGGCCGAACTTCAAGGCTAGCTGAGCAATACGCGATTGGTACACGACGCAATTTAGTGGAAAACACGAAGTGTAAGATAGCATCAAGTCTCACTGGTACATCAGTTGTTCGATTGATCCATGGATTTCTGCCGAGGGGTCGTACAAGTCGCCGAGAGCTCGAGGGCACATTCAATAATCAATGCAAATCATACTAATCGTACCTAACAGTGTCTTTAACGCATGTAATTGCGGGGCGAGGAACAGCGATCTCATGACATGACGATAACCAGATGTACCTTACCCGCAGAGCAGGAGACGAACGAATGTGTTCAACTGAGCTGCACTATAGACAAAACTTCACTCTGATTTTCAAGCACTGGCACCGAACTCGCGCAAACGCGTGAAGTTCAAACTTTTTAAATATATGATTCAAGATTCACAATCAATAGCTTGAAATCCGGTACACACTTATCAGAAAACGTACATGCAATGAAAGACACGAAGTGATCTTCAAAAAACAGCTCCCAAAGGTTACGCCTCTCCGCTGTCCTCATGATCAGCAATATCAACTTCGCCTTCGACAGACTGACATTTCGGCTTGCTGGATCTCACAGTGTGCGCCGCCAGCCTTGCCTCTCCCTCGAGTAACTTTTTCTCCCTCTCTTCCAACTGCTTCTCTTTGACTCGCCGATGTTGCGCAGCTTGCTCATTATACGCTCGTCCAGCTATCACCGACTGCTCCCAAGACCGGTGACAGCCTATGACCACCTGTTCCCACACACGGAGGCGGTCCTGTTCACGCTCGACGAACTCTTGCCCTTGCCGCAGATTCCACTGGTCAATCCAGCGGGTTTGGAGTATATTCTGTCCCATCCATTCGATATGGCGCAGGCGACCTTCCGCATTAGTTACGTCGGCTTCCAGGCAGGCCTTTTTCTCTTCAACGTCTTTCAATATGTGGAGCTTGTCACTCCGAAGTTCGTGAAGCTCTCGCTGGAGGCTGTGGACCTTCTGTTGGAGTCGTGCGTTTTCGTTGGTCAAACGTCTCCGTCGTGCTTCAGCGCTGGTGATCTCGAGGTCGATGAGCGAATGCGTGGAGGCGCCCGTCTCGATGCTGCGGGATGGTACATCTGCATATTTTGATCAGCTCTACTGCTTGTCATTCTCTGTAACATATTTGATTACTCACCTTGGCAAAATTCGAAGAATGTGCGCTTCGCGGCTTTCGCGACTTGATATTCATTTCTGTTGATTTCGCCCGCAGACGCACCATCGGCTTCAGCGACTTCGCATGGGTTTGAATCAATGAGCGCCTCAGACTTAATTGGAGGCTGGGTCATCACGTTTGTCATGTCGGAATCCGCAACTGTCAGCTTCTTTTCAGGTTGAATCTGGGAGTTCATCATGTGCGAGTTCTTGAAGTTGAAGGGTGGCAGGGAGGAAGGGAGTGCTGATGATGGTCTTATGCAAAGACCACGCAAGGGCGGGAAAAACGCTGGCAAGAAGGCTGACACCATTCAATACACTTTCTGGGCTGAGGTCATCCACGGAAATCTATGGAAACTCGTCATGCTGGTATATTGACCCATGCACAGTTGCATTTTTCGGGGGCATCAGTGCAGCCTACTTCGCAGTATCAGCGTACGACGCATAGAACTAAGTGGCAACTTACTTCATTCAAGGCGTGGAAGATATTACGTCGAAGATATCTTCGGAGAAATCACTGGTGGGGGGAAGAAACATGTCTTCGACCGGCTTTGACTTGAAACTCCGGATGGCAATAAAAAATCGTTTCTTGCGAAACGCTTCGACGCAATGTTTAATGAAAGATTGTTCAAAATTCATATTTGGGTCGCCAGCTTTAGTTACTTACTTAGACCTACCCGGATTTATCCGTTCAAACAGAATAATATCGCACAAAAATCATTTGACCGTCCTTGACTTTGATCACGACCAACTAAAGTATTGCGAAAAGAAAAATCGCTGCATATAGCATATCACGACTAGGTCTATCTAGTACTCTCAGAAAAACAAAAAACACGACACAAAAGCTCACATAGAAATTCGGTTTGGCCCGATGTAAATCGTATCCTAAGAATGAAGTTTCAACAGCTTTATATTGTTTCCTATGACCGGAGGTTCGACAAAACTGACGTGAACATGATTGGCTTTCTCGCAGTACTCGATTTTTTGACAACTTTTTCAATCTAAAAAAACAATTCCACAAGGGGATTGAATATGTCTCCCATGGGTAAGTCGTAGATGTCTTTATAGAATAGATGACATCCCAGCTCCAAAGATTCAGCCAACCCACACCGCATAAAGACGGCCATCAGTACAAGACAACTTGCGATGAAGCCTTTCACTAAAGGTCGACGAAGCTTCTGGTGCCTGCGGTATTCCTTCCGCCGCTGATGATCGATTCTGGCCTGTGGTGTTGCAAGAAAGGGATTGTCACCCCACGGGTCATCCAGCGGGATTGCATTCAGGCCGTCAAAATGCATCCTCTCGGTGGATACAATCCCCCTGCGCGGTCTGTGGATACGGCCCTGTGCGATCAATTCCCTTGAGCTTGGGGTTGGTGTCATTTCAAGCCATTGTTCAGTCGAGTTATCCTGTCTTTTAGTAGCTTATCCACGTACGATTTGTAAGGTTCCGTCATCTTGTCGAGAGAGGGACGAATGCTTGTGGTGGGAGAGTGTGGCGCAGGGTTGCGTATTTTATGGTGACCAGTGTTGGTACCAGGGACATAATGACTGGCACGGCGGATCCTCTGGCGTTGAGCCTATCATTGTATAGGCTGATTTCATTATATATATGAAGTTTATCATTGGGACTTTTTCGCGATTGCTACCACCTGATAGAACCAGGTAGAAACTACCCAAATACTCTCTAGCCCAGGTCAATTGTGGGATTTGTTCGATCTGAGCACAGTGTGAAATGATAAAAGCACAACTCTGCAGGACCTTCACGGTGCTAGGCATCCATGCATGCAGAGGGTATGGGAAACTGAAAGAATAAATAGCCGGATGAAACCTACCCCGAATGGTTCTGTGATACTTCCCGTACCCCCCGCTCTACTAGAAAAAACAATAGGACATTTAATAGACATGAACAAAGGGAGCGGTTTCCACGCTTATTATTTGCCTGTGGATAAAGGGAACTTATCGACAAGTTCCAATTAACCAACCATACAAAATTGCGCACCGTGGTCATAACCCATCCATTATACAAGCAAGGGACCGGAGTCCGTACATGTCATAAGTCATCCATTTACGAGCCACAGCTGGACATGCCATAAGCTGTCCATTATCTATGTGTTAAACTCTCCTTTATTCATGTTCTAAACTATCCCTATAGCTATACCTCAAACCAACCATAAAGCCACAGTCTGTTGCCGCCGCATCCGCTGCCACTACCGTCTGTAGTCGTCGCTCCCGCCGTTGCCCCGCCGTTGCCCCGCCGCTGCCCCGCCATCGCCCAACCATCGCCCCCGCCATCGCCCTGCCGCTGCTAGACTCCATCGGTTAGCTACTACCACTATAGGAGGAAACTAATAGACCAAGGGCAGCACTTACCGTCATACAGAACTGCTTTGTGGGTAGCTAGCTAGTAGTTAGCATGGGTTGAAGCTGTAGATAAATACACTTACCGGTAAATATCACAAAACATGGTGTTTAGGCGAGGTTGAGTGTGACATGGACGAGAGATGGAGAAAGCGACCGGAAAATCAGTCAGACGTGGGTATTTATGAACAGGTTTAGCTGTATACACGGTCAATGTCATCGTTTATGGCCCGGTTTAGCTCTGTACACGGTCATTGGCATCGTTCATGGACAGTTTTAGCTCTGTACAGGGTCAATGTCATCGTTTATGGCCAGGTTTAGCTCTGTACACGGTCATTGGTATTGCTTATGGACAGGTATGGCCAAAAACTTGAACGGAGATGGTGTTTAAGGGATAGAATTCGCTCTTTTCTTAAGGTAAAGGGAGAGAATGGACTTAGAGAAAATTTCGGAAAGTTTGGGAGATTTTGTGTGGAGCAAAGGATGTGTCAAAGGGATGACCTCTCCTCAATGTTGAACGTTGTATGGGGTAAAAGGAGCGCTCCGGATTTTCGGTCAATTTAGTATGGAGCAAAGGACTCTTGTCCTATTAATACTTCTAGTAGAGCCGAGTCCGTTCAGACGTAGTATTCTGCAGTCGGTCCAAGATTATGCCAGAACGACAAAAAAAAGGTTCTGATAAGACGTAGTGTGAAAACTTCCGTGAACTATGGCTTTTGGTTCACGGTTGCTACCAGAGTTGTTCAAACCACGAGCGTCATAGACTTCCTTCAAACTTAAAACTTTGTTTTGAGTCACGTTTCGCACACACGATTCTGAACATGACTGGGATGAACTATGTCCCAAACACGAAGAATAGCGTAATACGAACGGAAAAAAATTCATCACGAAGATCCCAACAAACTGAGATTCGTGACTAGCTTTCGGAACATTCAGGACGTACCAATAACGAAATTTCGCTGGCAGGGCGAACCGACAAATGAGTACTCGCTTCAAAACACATGCATGGTATTGATCGGACCTACGAAGAACACCATCAAATTGATAGGTGATAATTCTTAATACGTTTCTCAAATTGTAGTATGATACCCAAGCAGAGACAACAGTATGAGAATGAACATGATGAGTAAACTGAGGCACGCCGGCCACATTTGATTCGCCAGTGGATCGAAGATCTCCGCCACAGATGAATCAGTGAGGTCTTGTTGAAAGATGTGGAAGCCACACTCCAGAAACTCCGGAACGCCATATCGCAGGTACACGGCGATCAACACGAGAGAACTTGCAACGAAGGCTTAGAAGCAGCGTCGCCGAAGTTCTTGGTGTTTTTTGCATTCCTTCATACGCGCATGTTTCGTTCTTGCCTCTGCTGTCACGAGGAAGGGATTATCTCCCCACGGGTCATCTAGTGGGATCTCATTCAACCCGTCGAAATGCATCCTTGGCTCGGTCGCCACGATCCCACGACGTGGTCTGTGAACCAGGCCTTGTGCAATCAGTTCCCGTGAGCTTAGGGTCGGAGTCATCTCGAGCCATTGCTCATTTGATATGGTCTTATCTCTGAGGAGCTTGTCAACGTAGGATTTGTATGGTTCCGACATATTGGCAAAAGGTCGGCTGGGTGCTTGCGGTGTGAGACTGTGGCAGAGAGTTGCCTATGTTATGTTGATCAATCTTGGTACGAGGGACATAGCGATTGGCACTGCTATAATTCTTCAGCCCATCGATGTCCCATGGATCATATTCTATATGTGGACTTTATCATGAAAATTGGTGAAGACTACGGAGAACGGGTAGAGTCAACTGGAAGTGACCGAACTTCTCTTGGTACTAGATATTTGCAGCGGCGATGGGAACCTGTCAGAACCAACGGGCGGATGGGGCTGGATTCGAATGGTACTTGAGTACTTCCAGTGCCCTAAGAGTAGTATTCTGCAGTTGATGCAAGATTATGCCAGCACCACAAAATAATGGTTTGATATCAATACACTGGAATGAAACTCTTCGGTTTCAATTGTCGAGAACGATTCAGAATTTGCTCCAGTACGGAATTGCAGCGATATGTCTATCAACCTAGAAGATTACTAAAACAAGCACCTCAAGGGTATTCGTGAAAGCGAATGCCACATCTCTGGCTATCTATCCATACCTTTAAAAGGGTTGATGTACCGCGATCCGAGATATACCCTTCCCTATAGTCACAGTACCGGTGTTCATCTCCCCCCTCTGATGTCATCGACGGTGCAAATACGTGGAACGAGCACGTTCACTATTTCAGAGATTTCCAGGAAAGCATAGAAACATCAGATCGGGCCGAGCAAAGTTAACAGATTGAACGTGAAAAAGGCAACAAACGATGCAAAGCATATTCCGGAAACTGCGATACTTCTCTAAACCCGACACCGTTGTCTGGCATCACACGCAGGAACATATGTTATTGAAATACTACCGAAAATCAACTCAACAACGACGTTAGCCCTTTCGATGTAGGTGACAGATCCGCGTAAACCATGTGGAGACATCGTATACTCACTCACAAGTCGTAAAACATTCCTTGGATCATGAAAGTGGACAAAGAAACAGTTTTCAGCGTGCGCAGAGTGGTATGTATGGTAAGCCAACGGTTCGTCAGACGGGTAGAGAAACAGCCAATGAAGGCCATGGCGGAGTCCGGGGTCGTGATGACCATAGTGCAGCTTAAACCTGTGGAGGTAGCCCAGCGTTGCGTACGCTAGAGGCGTTCATGGGGCGCAGAAACATGTGTCTGGTATGTAATAAACTACTGTGACCGAATGGTTTAAATGGGCGATCGTCAGCGGTGCGTTTTCCAATCACAAGGGTCTGGGGTACTTCTCCGGGTGTGAGTAAGGTTTTTGTTGCTCTGGAAGGGGGGAGCGAATCTTTTGGCATCATGACCCAATATGACTCTCAAGATGGTGGTTAGGGTTCCAGAAGTCGGAGCCAGCTTTATTCGGCGCCCGACGAGAGAGAATCAACGGGCGTATTAGTTTTTACATATAACACGACCGAACCGAACCGAAGAAAATTCTGTTTTATAAACGATTCATACATCAAAAGCGGTGATTCCAAGGTTACAATGGGACATTCTGCCGTCCACGGTGCTTAGTATCTTCTAATGGCCAACTTGTCTCGAGTTTTTCGATTTATAGTTTGAACTCGCCGCTCTTGGATGTCCAACTAACGGCGAATGGAAATTTGAAGAAAGATTTAAGTGTTCCTTCGCAACTCCGTACAGTCTGGTTGATTCTTGAAACGCGACATTTCTCCGTACCCCCAGCGTTTCTCATGAAAGTTTTCAGTTACAAGTATTGTTAACATCCAGCAGTACCATTGGCAGACGTCGTAGCATCCCCGTATTGCACTTCATGAATCGTCTCAAGCTTTGACCATCTGGACACCAAGCCGCTTGTGCATAATTACCAGATTTCGCAAACATTCCCAGCGTTAATAAACTTTCGTATCATTCGCAACGACCGCAAACTGTCAAAAGCTTCGCGCATGTCAGAATATGACCAGATTTATCGCGGTGATTCGTTATGTGGTGATTGGAATCCGGTTGCCTACTGATACTGATGGGTGAACTCACAGCTAACGTGGCTCGTGCTGTGGCGAGATAAAGCGTGATCTAAGAGTCCGGAGGGTTCGGATTCTATGGCGCTATCCGTTTGGTCGACGCTCGCTTCCTAGATAGGTGCTAAGTGCAAAAAAGCTTTGTAAAAGATCTTCTGTTTGTTGGCTTCGGGAGGCGGCGTCGATGTACACTGGCGGGTTCGCGATCTCGGTACTGGAAGCATGTTCCTTAACTTTGCCATGAAGTATCACATCCTCTTTGTTTATTCCTGGGTGTAACGATCATGTCAAATATCGTTTAATACATTGCGGCTGATTTCGAAGGCAGAGTTGGTGTGGCATGTGTGGTCGTGCTGAGCGCTACTTACGCAGGCAGGGGGGGTGTGCAAGGAAATCATGTGTTGAGATTCCGTGCGACGCTGCAGCTTAGTCCTGCTATTCAAATCTAGTGAACTAGCCAAGAGTCAGTGCTCAAACATTGCCTCATACAGGTCAAATCAAGCTAAGCTTTCGCCCCAGCATTGGGCTACCGGTATCGCCTCCGGTACGATTGCCTGTGCTACACGACTGCACCCGAGTTCGAATCGAGTCAGAGTAAACTACATTTCAAAGTGGGTTTCGGTCACCTTCGGGTGATGCTTTTGCTTCTTTTCTAACCGACACCCCAAGCATCCAACTAAGGAATGATATCTCAATGCTGCTCGCCCGACTCACCACTCTTGGTCTTCATCCTGCCATTGTGAATGCAATCCGAAGCCTCCTCCGATTCGCTTCAATCTGTTCAATTTGCGCTTCGTATTATGATTGTATTCGCGCGATGGCGATACTGTTCCTTTGTACTTGTGAGGCGTACATGGACACTGGTGGAGCCGAGATGAGCAGGCCGGGCGTTTGCGGTCGGTTGATGGTCTTGCCGATTCGTGAGTCATCGTGTTGACATCAGAGTTTTCTCAACATGTGTATCAAAACAGACCGGTTCTCAACCACCGCGATTTCCTGGAATCAACATGGCGAGATCCCCTCGATTGACCAATTGAGAGATTGCCCTGTATTGTTGAGAAATACCGTCACGCTGGTCCGAAAACAAATCTAGTGAATTTTCGAAGGCTGCCCTACTACTGTTTTACATCGATCGTAACCGCGCATAGACAACATGGATGACATCTCTTTGACTTCCCGTTTTGTGTGACGATTGCAAAACCAAATATCCAGCTCAGTCCCAATATGAGAAAAGTGCGACCAGCCAAGCGGCCGTCTGGAAAGATCGCTGCATACAGGTCATATCAAGCTAAGCTTTTGCCACAGCATTGGGCTACCGGTATCGCCTCCGGTACGAGTACCTGTGCTACACGACTGCACCCGAGTTCGAATCGAGTCAGAGTAAACTACATTTCAAAGTGGGTTTCGGTCACCTTCGGGTGATGCTTTTGCTTCATTTTTGTTCGACCTCACAGATTCGCGAGATGAGGCTCTCGCTATGAACTAACCTTCAATTGCCAGTGGAACCGGTCTTGATTTGCGATACATGCAGGTTCTGTGGGTCAATCAAAAGCCATTGCGTATCACAGAGCTCAATCCTACTGCACGAATGAGGAAGACCAGCCAAGCGGCGGCGCTGAAACACCGCCTGATAGAGTGCAAATCAAGCTAAGCTTTTGCCCCAGCATTGTACTACCGGTATCGCCTCCGGTACGAGTACCTGTGCTACACGACTGCACCCGAGTTCGAATCGAGTCAGAGTAAACTACATTTCAGAGTGGGTTTCGGTCACCTTTGGGTGATGCTTTTGCTCGTCTCTTCTTGAACCTCCGCAATCCAAGACCAGCCGTCGTAGCTATTAATAAATTTTCGAATTTTCGACGTGGTGCGTATTTATGAAGCACGCTCCATACTTTCACGATCCAATTTACGCTAGCCCGGCGATGCAGCCGAGCGGTTTTTAGCTAATGTCCAACGACGACGAAACGTCCACAGCTATACTTCTCGACGTAACTGTGATCCCAACCTTTCACGAAGCTAGACATGTACACTGTTTTCAAACCTCTGGTAACTATACCACATACACAACTTCATTCAAGTTGAGTAAACATGGAACTGCAATGTATCTATACAGTGGGCTTATTAGCGGAACAGAGATACACCAATGCGATCCGACTGGCAGAGAAGTCAGTGTCTCATACAAATACATATGCCGCGCCGGCACTGATCACTGACCTTGTCCACAATGCACCTGGATTATGGTAGTTTTCTGGCACGCGATGTGGTCGAAATTGTGTGTATACGCAACAGTCTTGACCGACTTACCCATGAAATTGTTCTTGAATGGTGGGACAGAATCGACAAATAATCGCATACGAATTTGAACAAAAAAGAAGCGAAAACTGCCAGCTGTAATTGAAGACTTTACTCGATATCAAGAAGATATTCAAGAACATCAGGACAAAATCGATGAGGAAAATACAGCTTTGAAAGCGAAACGCTAGGAATTGAAGGCTTGTAATGAGATAGATAGTATAGAAAACATGATAATCAAGTGTTACATCAATCTGGCTGGACCTTGCGGAGATTTTCGAGCCACTCTTGGAACCATTCTGACCGTATTCAAATGATAGTGAACACGGCAAATGGTCATCATTGAAAAGTTCGGGCACTGAATTGATTTCAGGGATGGTCGCTGGTTTTAAACTCGTAATTTGACCGACTATTGCAGGGCAAGAGCACAGGACCTCCGTTTATATCTGGCGTAGCGACTCAAAGAGCGACAGTTGTTGACTGCAAAGCATGGGCAATGGTTGGTATCTTCCAACCGCTGCAAAGAAATCAAAATGAAAGCCGGTCTCCCAAAGTCACAAGTCACCACTGCCCTTGGAAACTTGGCCAGAAGTCCTGAACGATATCAGCAATATCTGTCCGTTGTGCGGTACCACAGAATCATTTGATGCCATTTTGAGGAATCTTGCAGAGAACACAAGACTTACTGGATCCAGGTACCGGTCACGCAACATTAACAGGTTTCTTCGGTTTGCTTCGTCGAGTGCGGTTTTGACAATGATGATACCAGCAACCAGGGTAAGTTCAATACGACCACGGTTGCGGAAAAACGACCATCGGCGTGAGAACACGAAGGTTAGGACGAGATACAGACCTTGGAATGCACAAGATCACACATGGAAATTCGCAGTCTTTGTAGCAACTCAACGATACAAACTTGGTGTCAAAGCATGGTTGAGAGTGTGGAAGTCATCCACCAGTTCGCTACCACGGTGCCAGGACCTGTCCCTCTCATGAATTAGACAAATTCGGTGTCATGTCTCACCGACGTCTATGGCCTCATGCGAGCAATTAGGACTCGCTTCCGTCCTCAGGAACGTCGGTATACACTGAAAACCCTCGGCTGTGGTTGCAATGTGGACACTCTGGACAAGAGTTGGAATGTGAAACGCGCTTGGTCACAGTCATCTGTATGCGCCCAAGAACTTCAATGATTTAGCTTGGTATCGTGGATTCTGGAGACCAGGACAGCTAGGACCTTGCTAGACCTGTCCGTAAATACCTCCACAGAGTTTCACTCAGGGGTTTTGTTTTGTGCCATCTACTTTGCCTGCGGGTTTCGGAGGCGTTTCATTTATTCGACCGCGTTATGTGCATCGCTTCGCGTTCATCAGGCCCACATAGCGTTATAGCTTTGTATGTGCTAGTCAACGTTGCACGCCGTTGTGGATTGTCCCTTGTCACTTCAATTGGTGATTCTGTAATCTTCATTTTTCAAACCTGTGCGTCGGTAGACGAGATACACAACGTGCTTCAAGTAGAGATTCAAGGGTATCTACATACTTTTTGCTGATTACCAATTACGAGATAAATAAATGCCTTCGGCCTACGAGAGAAGTCAAGACCTCTGAACGAACATACATGCCGCGCTGGCACTAGACGCTGAGCCATACAGAACCTCTAGGTGAGAAACCGTGCAACTCAACAACACACGTGTCTACCTTCTTACCACACCACCCTCCCAGCATGTTCGACGCGTCGCACCCCCCACGCATCGGATTAAGGATAGAACGTGTAAAGGTACTTTGTGCAATCCTAGCTTCGCCTGCATTATCTTGGTTAACATGAACGATACAGATCGATGCCATCGAACAACAAGTCTTACGCACCTCAGTCACAGATTGCAGTCTGGAAGCGTGTAAACGCGATCGTAACGACAGCTGGGTTTGCCGGACTGCAGCAGGAACGCTGCGATGTCCTCAAAGAACAGGGTGCAGGCTGGGATATTCCGGCGGTAGTGGAAACCACAAGAAAAGTAGCTCCTTGGGCCGAGGTTGACGTCAACTCAATTCCTACAAGACGCAGGCAAGAAAGAAAGCTCAAGATGTCAGAGCAAGATGGTCTCCAAACGATGCCAAAGAAACGGGGAACAGGCGGGGATATTCTAGCAATGTCAAAGAGCCCTACACACGTCTCTCACCGGTCGAACGGTGACGTTAGTGCGATCCATACGAGACACAGACTAAACGAAAAGCTCAACATGCAAGAGCACCTTGATTACCACTGGAAGAAGAAACTAGAAACTGCCTGGGATATACCGGTAGCGACGGAGAGCTCTACAAACATCTCGCACTGCTTGAACAGTGACTTCAACTCGATCCATACGAGTAACACACTGAACGGAAAGCTCTACATGCCAGCGAACCTAGATTACGAATGGATAAAGACAATGGGATCTGGGTGGGATATATCAGCAGCGACGGAATACGAATTCGGCCTTTGTTATTAGATACAAGATACAAGGAACGGCAGATACTAACGAATAGCACAGTTTGCTCTTAATATAAGTGACAAAGTTAGATACATCTACAGACTTGCTTTCGCGTTGCCAGAGCTTCTCCATTTGGCATGTTTTATCTGCTATGGCTTCGTGAACTGAGAAAAAACGAAGTTCCGTAGCTCAGAAGCATAATGCGCTCATACAGGGAGTCAGTCCTTGGTGATATTCATTCTCGATAGCTGATGATGATTTGAAACGAGATCATCCAAAAACCTTCTTATGCGATTCAAGATTGGATCGGCTAGCAGAATCAAATTGTGTGAACAGCAAACATAAGCCTAGACAGTATAGTGAACGTACAATACATTCTTCCCATTGGCGCAATGTATGAACGCTCAACGTAAATCAAATCTTCGTACAATACCTGCCATGCTAGCTAGAAGACACGCATAGATCCTCTATCAAAGACAGCCTAGCAAAGTTCATGAAAAGCACTTTTGCATATACTGTCGGGCGATCTGCCTCTGCTTTGACTTCTATTTATTGACTGTCATTTCGGGTTCATGTGACCAATATCTTGATTCCAGATGGGGGCTGTCTTGGTGGGTTATTATCCTAGCTGGACACATGGTACCTCAGTGAGCGTCTTGCTCCGACAACCCCCCCGTATTTACCTAGTTTCCTCAACATCATACCACAATTTGCGACTTTTTCATCTTTCACATAACCGTCAACGCCCAACCATACAGACAACTTATAGTTTCCCAACCCGAATGTCCCCTCTGTACATAAAGACCTGACCGAAATCATTCAAGTCATGATACAATTCACTTGTCATACAGTGTGCGTATTACCGATTCACAAATAAATCAACGCCATGCTCCTCACAGATACGACACGCTGCCAATACGAATACACATGCCGCGCTGGCACCTGGAGAAAGAAAGTCAGGATGCGTTACAGCGTTTCGGCGGCGGGTGGGAAATCCCCACGGCGTCGAATAAATGCATGATCAAAGTCCCTCTGGCCAAAATACACCTATGCTTCGCGAATATTGATGTAGAGAAACCTCAGCCGTCCAGATACCCTAGCAAGTCACTCGATGCAGCTAACTTCCATTTGTTTTCTCGACAGCGATTCAGAGAGCGACGGCGCTGACAACGGCGGCCCCACCAACAAGGATAAGATGAGGATGTAGAGCTTACAGACGATGAATGGTAGTTGGTGTTAGCGATGGACCACATTGGATACGTTTTCATCAATGACGCGTGAATTCATCAATACAACAGAATCAACTACGGCTCAAATGAGAACATGACAGAAATCAACCTGTCGCTTCGACAGTGTCACACAATGTACCTCCTGCACGTTAAGTATTTGGAAATGGCTCGTGAAATAGACTAAATCAAGTATTGTGGCTAACCATGGGGTCAACGTACGACATGCTATTTTCAAGCTGTATGGTTTTCAAATTTGACGGGTGATTGTCTTGTTGTAGATCAAGGTTCACGACGGTGAAACCACATTCGAAAGCCAATCTGACTTTGCGACGTATATCATAGTCGGGCGTATCCGCGCTTCACCAAACCCCGGGTGATTAATTCCACTTGTAGCATTTGGTTTGGAGTTTGTTCGGGCTGACCACCTAGACGTACTCCACCACGCAGTCCCAAGCTGCGGTACTCTGGCCAACGACTCGACAAAACTCATTAAATCAAGGATTCAATCGAATCGTCATACAGTGTGTTTACTACTGAATCAAGGATAAATCAATGCGATAATTCCCCCGAGACGTCGACGACAGGTTCCGATCCAAATAGACATGCCGCTCTGGCACGTAGCACTGATGGCGTCATCGGCTTCATGCACAGTCTTTTTGTCCCGGGCGATACTGGCTAACATTCAATCCGATTCACGGATGCTGTCGAAAAACAGATCGTGCGCAAGTAAGACACAGATCGCTGTGTGGAGCCGACAAAATCTCGTAAAGAAAAAGGCCATGCTACTAAAGCAGCAGCAGGAACGTCAAGACGTAATCCGTCAACAAGGGAGCGGCTGGGATATTCCAGCAGTGGCCAAGAATGTCAAGAACTTCCATGACTGGTGCTCCGTGGACGTGGCAGCAATTCTGACGAACCGCAGGCAAGGCGGTCTCATGAATATTCCAGGGCACGAACTTCATAACATGATCAAACGCCCGGGAAGTGGCTCCGATATCTCAATAGTCCCGGGGAATGGCAAAACGTGGAAGTATATACCAAGTCCTATGGATTGGGAAGCGTTGACACCTGGCTGGACGATTGAACAATTTTGGAACAACGGGGACAAAGTGGAGGATGACAACTTGGATGGTACAGACTATGAAGATGGATGGTAATCGTTGTAATTGACGGCCATATGCACCATATTCAGACCGACGAGAAACCTGGCTCTTCGCAGCCAGAACTTTAGTAATCAGGGCACAGGAAAAGGTACTACATTGTTGAATGTAATGAATTACATTACAAATGGTAACATGCCGAGATACATTTTCGTTGTTCTCTTCATATAAAATGCAGCGTATCCTAAATCTATCACAAGTCGTGAATGTATCTCCAAAAGTCTGAACCCCCAGTTCATGCATCACGAGTTGCATTTTTATTTCTATTTGAATGGGGTACTCTTTCAAAAGGTACTTTCCCAGACCCCGTAGAGTGGGACACCTGGGTCGTTCGAGTTCCTCTGCCTTGCAATCGAGGGTCTGAGAACACAGATCATACTACCACAGTCCACATAATTCCATAATGATACGAAACAAAAAAGCGCTTACCCAAGTTCATCATTGCATTTTGTTAGAAAAACAGTTTTTTCATCAGCAGCACCCGAACCCATGTCATTTCAAAAATCTGCCCTCTGGGGCTAAAGGTATCGGTGGATTTTCGGTGCAAAAATTGTAACCCCCCCAGCGTATAGTTTCGAACGGAAAGTGCAGTACTGCACATAGCCGACGAAGCCCCTCAATGTCGCAAACAATCATAAATCGTGCGCTTTAGTGATTTGCATACACTCTATGGGAATACAGGGTTTTCGTATTCTCATCGTACTCGCGAGTTATAAAATAAGAACGTCACGAGTAGATCTCAGCGGTCTTTCTCATGATGCATCCGTTCACTGGGGCATCTTAGGCCGCGTTTGGACAACCGTTCAACTCAACGGTGGCAGCTGAACCACAAACGGTTGCAAGGATTGTAGTACAAAACCGCCTCACGATGCAACCACCAGAACACCCAAAGGTCGACCCCGCCGAAACAACCACATCTCAACAACAACCCTTTTGATTGCTTTAAACATTTGTAGAATTAAATTGAAATGAATAAAGAGGCTTATGGTTAACTTTTTTGATATAAAAACAGTTATGAGGTGGCTTAGCATAGACGTCAGGAGCGAGCGGCAGAGCGAACGGAACATGTGAGGTCCTTTCGTCTGGCCGTTCGTTGCAATTTTCATGAACGGTTGTAAATTTCCCAAGCGCGACCAAAACACGCTAGACGGTCGACCCTTTCCAAAACCCACTTTTGTTGCAAACCGTTCAGGCGAACGGGCGTCTCAACGCGCCCTGAGGAAGGATGTCGGCGGAATCGCAAGGACTTTGTCAATATTTCCATAGACGGTGCAACAGATCCTTGATGGCAAGACAAAGTACGTGTGATACCGCGACACAGCAGTAAGCAGAAGCATTAGCCACTGATCGCTTTCGCTTTGATCGTTGCATCAAATGTGAGGCAACAGTTTCTTTTCACGTGAAACGACAGGTTTACAGAATAATGCAAGTTTCTTATCGGATGTTTAAGGGAGTCATACACAGATTAACGCTATATATCTCTCTTGTCGTGATGGAAGTTCTTGATGATCAAGAAACAGTGCTGAGTCTAAGCGTCCAAGTCGCAAGTTTCTATCTACATGAAAGAAACGAATAAGTAATGCACATTGTATACCTCGGGCAAGTGGCTACATACTTGGGAGTGTAAACACTGTCGATATAGGTACCCTTGATTGCGCGGTAGCGGTCCACACTACGCCTACATCACCACTGCGACAACGTTATAGTTCTGCATTCTTGTTCCTTTCCTCTTCGTTGTGATCCTGCCTGAAGGCCTTTTCCTTGCGTATTTTTACCAAATCTTTCGCGTGTTTCTGATTCTTGTATAGATCGCCATAGTTCTTCTCCTCCGACCTGCGCACCGACATACACCAATGCAGATCTGAAGTACCGATACTACAGCGACACACTCAATCACGCGCGCGACAGAGTCGACGTCGTCTCGCTGTTTCCTTCCCCGTCGCTGAGGCTGATCATTGTCACTTGGTTCTGCAGGAGCAGTTTGAAGCGGCTCATGGACCATCCGATCGATTTTCAGCTATAGGGGCGGGGTTGCAGGAGGTAGAGCTTTTTGCTCAGGTATCATCAACTTGTGGTCGGATACTTTGAAATCGTTTTCGACCTGTGCGGAGGACTTGAAACGAATGGATCGCTCGACATTACGTTGTAGTTACAATCACTGTCAGTATGCATCGAGGCTTGATGGTGTGAGAAACATAAGGACATCAGTGAATCATTTGACGGCCATGCACCGTACAACTCGTACCACACTCGATTAATTCACCGAAATAAAGCTCATCCTTGAAGTCAACAGGGTTGACCGAGTACTCACATCCACTGTAAACTCTCGTAATGTGCGTTTTTTCATCATCAGGTACGATATGGTTTTCCAATTTTTACTAAAAACCTCTTCACATTGCCTATCAATGCGAAGGTCATATTCGGACGCCGGTCTGTGCGTGCAGCATGTATCAAGCGTTTCTACGCTCAACCTAGAGCTGTGATACTACTTCGTCTTTGAAAAACAGGTTTAGAAATCGTGCAGTCCGACGACTAAACCTTCAAGAAACCTAGAGTCAGACGTACTTCCAGATGAGGTTGTACCCTTCACGGCAACGGTTGTAGTGCCAGATATCAAAAGGTTCAGGTAGCTCTGAAAAATGAAAATATAATGAATTGAACAATTTTGCACACGGTCTATACCGGGAATCTGAAATAACAGCAATCATTCAATTGGCGCCCCATATGTATGTGCCATCAACCCGCGACGATATATGGGTGCATAATGTAATGACCGCTCTAAGCTGCTGCGAAATTCCTGGACGCGTTGCTTGCATTGCAACACTAATGACATATGTTGGAGAGTACACTTCAAGGGTAGAATTGAACAGAAAACGGCGGCGCTACTGTGATATGGAGCGTTGTTGAAACCGGACCTGCAACGGACGTCATATAGCTTCCTTGTTTTACAATCTTGAAGATGGTCGCGATCTTGGCGTCGTATCTATCAACATCGGAAAACTCCAGTCTAGAGAAGCTACTCCTCCGTCCCACACGTTTCTACCAACAAACCACTCAATATTCCTAGCACCTGCGACCCCCCTCATCATCTTTTGAATCTACTGTAATAAAGTATAAGGTACTTTGATGCAATCGTAGTCTCTCCTGCGCAATCCTCGCCAACATGATCTCTACAGATGCAGTCGAAAACAAGTCTTACGCCAGCCAGGCACAGATCGCTGTGTGGAGGCAACAAAATCTCGTAAAGAAAAAGGCCATGCTACTCAAGCAGCAGCAGGAACGTCAAGACGTAATCCGTCAACAAGGGAGCGGTTGGGATATTCCGGCAGTGGCCAAGAATGTCAAGAATCTGAATGTCTGGTGTTCCGTGGACGTCGTAGCAATTCCAACGAACCGTAGGCAAGGCGGTCCCACGAATATTCCAGGGCACGCACATCCCAACTTTATCAAACCCGCTGGAAGGGGCTTCAATACCTCAGCGGTGCACGTAAATGACAAAAGACTCACTCAATGTGCACAAGGTAATGCTAAAACAAATACCAAAACTCATAAGTACATCCCAAGTCCCATGGAGTGGGAAGCTTTGACACCTGGATGGACGGTTGAACAAATTTGGTACAACATCGACAATAATCGAACCAATGGGAAACCTAGCAAAAAAGTCACTCAGAAAGTTTGTGAACCCCTGCAAGATTCAAACCAGTACCAGAGACAAACCTTGTGATCAGCAAATATATGACTGCAAAGCATGGTATAAGTAGTGTACGTTTTGTATGGCGCGCAGATAGTACAATACCCGCCGTGCTAGAATCAATTGATAGATCATACAGCATATGACCACCCACCAGTGTTCTTCAAAACTCGTTGTGTGCTGTGCTTTTACCTTGACGTCACTTTTTTGAAGACTTTTCTGGTTCATGTAGCCAATATCTTGATTCCGGATGTGCGCAATCTTAGTGTCTGGTCGTCATCTATACATATTGCTCAAAAGAGGGTTCTGTTTCAATCCGCACGTCTCTACCCACCTACCTCAGCATGGTACCAGCATCTGCGACGACATGAATAAGGTTTTACCCTATCGACAAGGTACGAATACATCCATACTCAAGGGTATAGTCATCTAATCATGTGAACCATCCCCCCGATTTTTTGGATTAAGACTCTACAAAACTCTTTGAAGTAATCATTCAATCAAATTGTCATACTGTGTGTTTACTACCGACTCAAAAAAAATCAAGGTGATCCTCCCTTCGGAGGCGACAGGTTCCCAATACGAATGGACATGCCACGCCGGCACCTAACCCTGATCGCGTGATCTGCCTCATGGACAGTCTTTGTTTGCTGTTCCATCTTGGCTAACATTGTGTTGACAGATATCTTTAACGAAGAAAACATACGCAAGCGTTGAAACATCCCGGCTGCGGGTGGGGTGTACCAACTACGAAGAAGCACTTGACAGTCAAAACGATCAGGCGCAACTCACTGCCATGCGGCGAGCGTTGGAATCCACCCATCGACACAACTAGCACCGCTCTGCCCATACTCAAAATCAACATGCGGATGAACAACGCTGAGAAAGTTTGTCAGACATATTCTCATCAACAGTCTCTAAATGCACGTTGTGGAAGATTGAAGTATGAAAAGCTCACTGTGGCCACTGAGCAAAGATGGAAGGAGGACCCAATAGTTCCTCGTCAGGAATATATGACGTCAGTGTGCTTCGTGGACAGTAATTCAGAGAGCGATTGCGACGACGGCAGGCCTGGGGATAACAAGCCAGATTATGCGGAATACGAAGACGATTCGTAGTTGGTGTAGTTGACGGCCCGATGTGCGCTCATAGTTGACAAGTCTGATGAATAATGAAAATAATGAATTAATCCAATTCTGCATAAGAACGCGACAGACTTCAAGCAGTTCGCTTCCACGATGCTAGAACATCTTCCTCTCGCATGATTTGGGATGGACTGTGGCTCGTCAACGACAAGAAACCGCCACGACCTTCAGATTTATTTTCAGACTGAGTAACCCAAGGGGCTGTAGCTGACAGCGTCCCGTTGGCTGGTTTTTGAAGTTTGTGATAGGATAGCTTGGACTATTAATCAGGGCCAGCGCTGGTGTTTTCGCCATCCAGAATGGTTGAGCGCGGGACAGTTCGCTCTAGACCTATACAACACCATACTGCATGAGTCAAAGTCACTATGAAGCCTATGCCATAGACTTGCAAGTCCTTATTGCGCATTGTTTCATGACCCACCTACTTCCATCACATATAAACCCATCGCAGTGTCAGCATTATCTAGCACACTGAAGGCACATGTTTGACCAAGAAATGGATGTCGTCAGCGTTAAAGAAACAGCATTGGCAGACTGCGTCATATATTCCCGATTACAAAGATGATTGATGCCGAGTAGTTGCGATCTCGTCTCGGCGTCACATCCTTCACGAACCCGTGCTTCAGAGAAAATCCTGCTTCCTGCCACAGATCTCTAGTACGCATCACTCAGTCATACCACCGTTTGCGATCAGAACTCTGTCCAATCACACTAGTAATGAAAATTCAACTTTCAAGGTATTCTCGTTCAATGGAAATCTCCCCTGGGCGATAAACCTTGGCCAAAGTAACGGCAGAGGCCTCCAACTCCAAGAAAAATTACGCTACTAGTGCGCAGATATGAACTCGGCAAAGAGAGCGGGCGATGAAAAAAGAGATAGAGCGTCAAAAGCACGAACAGGAACGCCGTACTTTACTTCAACGAATGGGAAATGGTTGGGATGCTCCAACAGCTGGAAATAATTCGAAAGTGAAAGCTGTTTCTCCTAAGCTACGAGTCACAACTTCCCTTGGAAACGCAGACCTGCCAAAGCGACAAGTCACCGCCGTTGGAAACTTAGAGAACACCAATAACACCAATTCCTGGGAGCTACACTGTACCATGGAACCGTTTGATAACGTAGCCTCGCCTGCGCGATCCTGGCTAACATGCAATACCATTCACAGATGCCGTCGAAGAACAGATCATGTGCGACAAAACCGCAGATAGCTGTCTGGAAGCGACAGAAGAAATCAAGAAAAAAGCAGCCCTGCAAAAACAACTACAGGAGCGCAACGAGGTGATTCAGCAACAAGGAAGTGGTTGGGGTCTCCCAGTAGTCATTCAGAAACGCAGAAATGTCAACGTCTGGTGTAATGTCGAAATTGAATCTATTCCGAGCAGGAATAGGCAAGACAGCATGATGAATACGAAGGAGCCGGAACGTCAAAAGCTCATCAAACACCAGGGACCGGGGAATGGCAAATCACGGAAATACATACCAAGCCCTATGGATTGGGAAGCACTAACACCGGGCTGGATCATTGAAGATTTTTGGAAGAACCACGACAAAGTGGAGGATGATGTGACTCACGGACGGATACGCAATCATCGTTGAACGTCTACTAAAGAATGAAAAGGTGTAATTAATATAAGTATGCATACATTGTGTCTGAAATCAACTACTTAGCTTCTATAGCGCTGTGTAAAACATCTTCCTCTTACATGCTATCGAATGGGCAATGCTTCGTGAATTAAACGTAACTGCGACGACTTGTACATTCTTTTCCACAGTAAGCAAGTGGAGCGCTGTAGGTAATAGCGTCGACGCGGCCTTACGCTGGTCTCATCGTTCCACCTTATCCGTCGGCGAGTACGCTGAACGGGCAGATTCGACCAAGATACTCGCGTATTCAACGCTGATGAAACAGGATTGGCCTATTGCGTCATGTATTTTCTATACCAAAGATCCCTGATAGCTGATTGTCACAGTCTCGGCGTCTCGCCCTCTACTAGAAAAAACAATAGGATATTTAATAGACATGAACAAAGGGAGCGGTTTCCACGCTTATTTTTTGCCTGTGGATAAAGGGAACTTATCGACAAGTTCCAATTAACCATACAGCCAGACGCATGCCATAACCCGTCCTTTACAAGCAAGAAGGGTCTGGATGGACATTGCATAAACCATCCATATATCTATGCCTTAAACTTTCCTATATTTATGCTCTAAATTATCCCTATAGCTATACCTCAAACCAACCATAAAGCCACCGTCTGTTACCGCCGCCGTTCTTTGCCATGGCTCCCGCCATCGCCCCCGCCATCGCCCCCGCCATCGCCCCCGCCATCGCCCCGCAGCTGCGGCGCAGCTGCGGCCTGCCCGAGCTGTTGCCTACTCGAAAGTGCGGTTCCCAGTTAGCTACTACAACGAGCAATTAATAGACTAAGAGCAGCACTTACCATCGTCAGACAAAAGTTCTTGGTGGGTAGCAAGCTGACGAGCTAGTTAGCATGGTTTGAAGCTGTGGATAAAGACACTTACAAGAAAATCTTACAGGATATGGTTTTTAGGCGAGGTGTGTGTGGGATGAGCGGGAGAGGGAGAAAGAAACCGGAAAATCAGTCTGGCGGGTGCTTAAACCTGCTTCTAAGTTGATCAATAGCATGGTTTATGGACTGGATTGGCTATATACGGATACGGTCAATGATATCGTTTATGGACAGGTTTGGCTATATGCGGTCAATGGCATCGTTTATGGACAGGTTTCGTTCTATACTATCCGGTCAATGGCATGGCTTATGGACAGGTTTGGCTATATGCGTCAATGGCATCGTTTATGGACAGGTTCAGCCATAATCATGGTTTTTAAGGGATAGAATTCGCTCTTTTCTTAAGGTAAAGGGAGAGAATGGACTTGGAGAAAATTTCGGAAAATTTGTGTGGAGCAAAGGATGTGTCAAAGTGATGACCTCTCCTCAATGTTGAACGTTGTATGGGGCAAAAGGAGCGCTCCGGATTTTCGGTCAATTTAGTATGGAGCAAAGGACTCTTGTCCTATTAATATTTCTGGTAGAGGCCTCTTCGATGAGCTATGCTTCGGACAGAGTCCCGCATCCGGCTAAACATCTCTACCCACTCGCCACACAATTATACCACCATTTGCGACACCTCCGTCGGATCACGGAAGTAATATAACTTGAACTTACAAGGTATTTTCGTTCAATGGAAATCTCCCCTGTGCGATATAACTTGGCTAAAGTATCGACAGACGCTTTCATACTCCATCAACAATTACGCCACCAGTGCGCAGATACGTCCAACGCCAACTGTTCCAGGGCTGTCCTGACTCTTTTCCAGAATATGCCTTCAAAGAACAACAAGAGCTATGCGAGTATTGCGCAAGTCTGGAGGTGGATAAGAGAAAGCGCAGTCAAGAAGCAGGCAGAGCGTCAAAAAGAAGAGCAGCAACGCTGGAATTTGCTTCAACGAATGGGATATGGGTGGGATATTCCAACAGCCCCCAATCAATCGACATTCAGGACCGTTTCGAAATCGTCATCCAAGAATGCTGCACGTGGCGTTAATCTCTTTTCTACCAGCAGAAGCCTTATTGACACAAAAGCCGCCACTGCGCTTCGTGAGGTCCAGCCGGTCGTACTCACCAACATACAAAATTCTTGGTCGCTGTCTTGTTCTAAGTCTGATGACGCCGGTAAGCAGATGTATCGCGTGGCTCAAAAATGCTACTGGAAGGAGGTCCCGGCGGCCTCAGAAGGACAGTTTTCCTGGGTGTGCTCTGTGGAGATCGACTCCAACAATAAAGATGATAACAAAGAGGTAGACGGTGCCGAAGACGACGACACATCGTCGTGGTCGTATCACGGTTGGGATTGGATATATATAGCAGCCTAAATCTTATGACATCAGGGTTGACTACCTCTCAAATTCGCCGTCCATATTGAATCTTTGAATATCACCAATGCGTACATGACGAGTTGACAATTAACGGTGCATCACATCAGTTAACAGCGTGAAGCCCATGATCGGAGATCAGTCTATCCGTGGGACATGTATAATGGTCAGGCATATTCAAGCGTGATAGAACTCTGATCGATTACTTCGCTTTCGAGCAATTGGTTTGAAAGTTATACGAGCCAACCAATTAGATCTGTACGACCTCGGAGTCCTGTTACACTTCCAGATATCAACTTCCATCGCGTGGTTCACATTTATGTGGCCACGTCTGTAGAGTACGAAATACAAGATAATCCATCCTTGAGGAAAGATATGATTATCTCAATCACATCCTACACGTGCGTAGGACATAGCGCGCCTGCGTCGCAAAGAATGGAATCACGATTTGGCCCGTGCCATGATCGCGCAATTCCATTCAGGTGCATGGTTTGATGACTCTTTTGCTTCCTGCACAGTCCTGTAACACCTGTCAGCATTACCATATTGGATCAAGAAAAACACGTATTTTGTGTGGAAGAAACCCGATTCGCATATTGCGTCATATGCTCCTCTATCAGAGAATCAGTTTCCTGATAGTGGCGGTCTTGGCGTCAAATTGTCTTCTATAAATCATGCATCTTCCTGCGACAAATCTTTTGCTACCCACCACAGCATCCCACCATCATTTCCGACACATCTTCCTCCGATCGGTCTTCCAACAGGACAACATCACATTCCCACGGTATTTTCGTCCAACTCAAATCTTGTCACAGCATACTACCACAGTTTTCGTAATATATCCCTGCTATCACTCATTAAGAACACAATATCGCGCTGCCAAAGTACTCTCGTCCGGCGACAAATCTTTCCTGGGCTGTGCTGACTGTATTCCAGAAAAATGCCTTCAAAGAACAAGAGCTACGCGAGTATTGCACAACTGTCAAAATGGAAAAGAGAACACGAAATAAAAAAGCAGGCAAAACGTGCAATGGAAGAGCAGGAACGGTGGATTCTGCTTGAAAGAATGGGAACCGGCTGGGATAATCCATCAGCCCCCAAGAACTCAAACGAGAAAGCTGTGTTCCCAAAACTAGACCTCAGGATTGCTCTTCGCAAGTTAGAAATCACGAATGACAGCAATCTCGGGCCGTCTCACTCCACCGAGGCATCGTTTGATGCCAGTTTAGGGATATCTCACGTTGCAAAGACTTCATACTGGAAGCAGGTACCTGCCACGCAACCAGGCCAATATTCTTCAGTTTGCTTGGTCGAGATTGCCGTTGACGAGAATGAACAAGGTAACGAGGGTAAAACTTTGGATGAGGAAGACGAGCTCTCACAATCATACGAGGAATGGGATTAGGTGTATTGAGATGTTCGATGCAAATCTGTAGTTGATGTAGCAACGGAATATAAAACAATGGTCGTTATTGCAGAATTGAAAGTGTGATCGATATACGTCAACCAATTCGATCACGGTACCAGGACGTCTCACGTTCATGAATTCCACAGAAGAAAGTGTTGTGGCTTTTCAGCGGCAGTAGGCTCCTGTGTATGATCATCATTCTTCGCCCCTCTTTCTTATCGACCTTGGTCATAAGCTTGATACTTGATTCGATTCGGTGGTCTGGCTTTGCTCCGAAAACGTGTCAAGTCCCTCAAAGCGCAACTAGAAGTAGACTCGACAAATGTGAACAATCACAACCTCTGCAAACCTGGGGCTCCGCGGTATGTGTATCACCAATTCGTGTGATAGATGCATATCCACCGCACATAACTGCGTCAACGTATCAAGAGATTATGAAATATCTGCTGTTCCAGCATGAGTCCATACACTGTCGTTGGTTGGGCAGCACGCTTGGCTGGAAGCACTGACATATCCGCTACCGCCATCCAGTATTTCGCGCTTAGAAGAGCAAATCAACGCAACACCAGCTCCACCTGAAAATATCCATACAACATATCTCAATCACACTTGAAAGTTTCGCAAAAATTAAACTCAATTACCACCGGACTTCCAGCTCACACAATCAAAAAAAACATGCCCATAATTGCTTCCGCGGGCGCGCACGCTTATATGCGTCGGGAGTACCCCGGTACTCCGACGCCGCACCAGCCCTGGCCGGAGATCGTGGAAGCCAACGTGAGTCGCAGTACCTCGGATTTGTCTAGCTGAGAGAAATGTCTGTACTGACGATTCAACAGTCCCAGAAGTGGCATGCTCATGTCGAGCGGCTTAAGGTCCAGTTAGCTGATGAAATAGCAGCCACGAAGGCCCAGCGCCATTACGAAGAGCGGAAAGCTGAGTACGGCATGTTAGTATGTAGACTGCCCCCCACTGTAGTCTCGGAAAAATGTTTGCTGACTATAATTCAGTACGATTGGTACCTAGAAGTCGAAGATGCCACTAAAAATGCCGCCAACATCATCAGGGGTCACTTGGTTCAGTGTTTTACGCGCCAGCGCCCGCCGCCGCCGGTAGTCCATCCGTGGCAGCGAAGACCGGTAGCCCCACCCGAGGGGGCTCTAAAAGAGGGCGAGAAAGAATCTCGCTTCATTGAGTGGCGGTACTATTAGGATGAGACAGCGCAGTCTCAGCACCACATTGCGACATGGGCTATTCCTGCATTGGTGTTTATAAGATCCATTAGTTGTTTCGCCCAACGGTCGTAAGCCGCAGGTGACTAGATGTCATGATAGGAGTCGCCAGTCGACATATTACTTCGACAATGTGACATTGCATTCAAGCTCCTACAGAAAGAGAAACATGTAGGACGGATAATATTGGCAGTGGCTTCTGTGCAAAATGGCGGTATCTACATCCCTGGATCCGTGAGTCTACTGGATGTGTGAGGCAGGTCTCATAAACTATCTAACATTGTTAGCCATGTGTTGCCAAAAGAACTAGTGAAGAACAACTACACCATCAGAAGCAATTGGATATATTGGCAGCGACCGCTGTGATCAAAGGCGATATGAGCTCCCTCATGGATACTGTATATATAGAGAAAGACAACCACATGCCAGGCTCCATTTGCTTACCGAGAAACCACATCCGATCTTGTTGCTTAACAGACATTGCGACGCTTCGCAATCCGACAGATTGTTAACGAATATGAGCAACACGATGTCCGCAAGTTCGGCAGCGCGGCAATACACGAGGAACAGCATCAAACAAACCCTTGTTGGGATTTAGTTTGAGAAATCCGTTCATTGTACAGATCGCAACATCGCTGTCGCTGCATCCTCTTTTTCGCTCGATTTCCGATGTCTTAGTCCAGCTGCGTTTGAAAATTCACAGCCGTCGTGTCAATGATGAGAAGCAACGAATCTTCAAATGCAGTCTTGTGCGCAACTGAAGACGTTATCAAGCAGGTAATGACATTCCTAGCAAATGTGCTGAAACGGACTGGGTAGAAGAAACCGTATTTCTCACGCAGGATCCTTGTTAGCACCGACATGACACCCTTGTGGATATCGAACAGACAACAGCACAAAAATACAAAGTCAGCATGGTCAGTGCCTTGGTCAACCGCCAGAAGTGTATACGGACACTAGGGAAGGTTTTTATGAAGACATTCGCCTTCCGCCTCACCACGTTCAAAGAGTATCTACTGGCAACCACGATACCGAGTTTCAAGCGTGCAGTACTTCGATCTTGCCGGTCCAGAAATCATAGATCAGAACGCGAAAGAAATTAACCAGTTCGCTCTTGAAGACAGTCAAGATGGGAAAAATAGAACTTGGCACATGATGGAGGATCCAACTCATGCCATGTATGTTCTAATCTCAGAAAGCGCTGGCTGGCAGGAATCTTCATTCTGTGTTCATTCATCTATGGACCTATTCGCACCGAGTCGATTTCGTTTGAAACGGAACCGACGACTGTACAGAAATAAGGAAGAAATATTGATGAGCTGGATGGCAGTACTGACCTAGGGGTACATCGATATCAACACCTTCAGCTTCTTCGCACGCGTCGAACGCAACTGAGGAGCCGCCTATGATACCGGCCTGCAGAGTCGAGTGTGTCGTCTTTGCCGTAGTTAGGATACCTGACAACCTCATGATCACTGAGATCCGAAACGTCGCCAATCGATACATGAAGCAGTTCACTCAGTCAACACCATCCTTCGGTCAGCTGATAAGATAGTATCATGTTTTCACGGTTCTGCATCTGTTTCGAGAGATGTAATTCAACAACGCGCGGTTATACCGAATGACAAAGCTGCAAAACGATCATGAATACTTTCATATCTGAAATTGTCGCGCCCAATCCCGGTATTTGAGCACAACGTACAATGTCCTTACTATTCCCATTGCGAAGGTCATGACTGCGAAAATGTCGCTAGTCTGTGAAAAATGAGAGAACTAGTGATGGCTCCCAGTCTCAAACGGTGGGTTGACATTGACTCGGACCATATTTTGAAGGTCACGCAATTGGACCGAACAGAACTTGCTATGCAGCATACAAATATACGACGTTAATTGCACGCAGCTTAGAAACATACGAAACACGCTGTTCATGACTTCAGCAAGTGAAGAACAATTATAAAGTGATGATCATGCTCCCTCCAATAACCAGGCAATTGGGATGATCCCTTGATGTATCGGTCGGAAAATATCATACAATCTTACCAAAAATATCTTGAGCGTACGGATAAATTGCATGGGGAGATCTTGAATCAAGGTGCCTATATTCAAGGCTATTACCATCAAAAGTCGGTAGACGAAATAAATAAAACCCGATCGGCTGGAAGTGTCCTACACATCCTGTGACAACAAACTAAGCTACGTTAGCTATCTACTCCGGGACTATCAACAGCCGCCGCGGAGGGAGTCGAATACGTTGAGTTCATCCCGGTGGGGTTGGCAGAGGCTAGGTTTGCTATCCTCCGTGTGTGGCGTCTCTGTGCCAATGAGAAGCCTCACGCAAATCTCCCCGGCGCCGTCTTGACTGTGTTCCAGAAACATGCCTGCAAATAAGAACAGTTACGTGCCTATGTCGCAAGTAGCGATTTGGAAGAAGCAGAATGCCATAAAGAAGTAGGTAGCCATGCGTAAGCTCGAGGAGGACCGTCGGGGTCTGATTCAGAATCTAGGAAATGGCTGGGAGATCCCGAAAGTACAGAATGCGAACGTGGGGCCCTGGCACCCCAAAACATCTAACTGCGCTACACGCTGCATGTCGTACGACCAACACCCATGAGCTCACTTCGAAACCCATGTTTCCCGACGCGCTCGCTGAAGTCAAAGACGCGGATAACGTCGGAGACGTATGGCCTTTGCCATACCCAGAAACATCGGTGTATGCTGGCTGGGGGTTTCACGGAACAAAGGTAGCAACACGACAGTATGCCTATTGGAAAGAAGTCCCGGGCAACACGAAACAAGACATTTTTTTCGTCGGTGTCTGTCTCTGAGACGGGGCTAGAACATGACGATACAAACGACAACAACTACACGATTGAGTCTTGACGCGGTGGACGAATTGGCATGGACATATGACGGTTGGGATTAGGTACAAGGTAGGCGACGAAAGAAACGAGTCGCAACCACTCAGAAGCCGCATCACCATACAAGTTGGTATGTTTCACAGACATATTCCTACGAAGCTACATGGTAAGCTTTGGTTAAAATCTGTATACAATAAAGCAATTTATCCAATGTTCAACGTATTGGAACCGGTTGTAGTAAAACTGAATCGTGAATGAGTTGAGGTTCTAAACCAATTTTTAGAAAGTGCACACGAGAAAAACTAGAACTTGCTGCCCCATTTCAAAGCCATCCATGGAACGTTTCATTACCATCCTGTGGACGTTTTCAACCGTCGTGTCACCATCGGCATGGGAAACAAGACTTTTCTAGAATAGGATCGTGAATCTGACGCTGCAAACCTCAACCGTGAAGTGCCTCCAACCCGAAAGAAAACATCTAGAATCCGTTCCCCCAGGTTTATTTAGACAGTCCGCTCATCTTCAGTGGAATCCTCATTTGGTCGTTATGTAATCTTTGTAATTCTTGGCAAATAATACCTGTCATGTCAAAGGTTCCAGATTTTGCCAGTACCGAGGATCGTACATAGTTCGTCAACATGCTTCAGCTGTCGTCGTCGTATGCTGCGTTTTGAATAGACGCTCCATGGGCACTCTTGAGAAATTTTGTTGCCATGCGAAGCACTAGCTAGTATTTGATATGACGACGTTGCCCAATCCTGAACTCACTGGCGAAAACTATTATCAGCACCCCCAGGCACTGTACATAGTTCCGGCATCTGATGAAATGCATCCAACAATGAGTCAAATAGGACATCAGTGAGCAACAATGAACGTGCCGTCGACCGATGTTGAAAACCAGGTTTACTGTGCTACAGACCGGTCGTTGCTCTTGGGATCGTCGCGATGCAGGATCAATACAAATACACCATTTGCTCAAGTCGGCTAATTTTATCACATCATGAAAATTCATCTCAAGTCAATGATCGCGGACTGCCTGCTCTGTGCGACGATGGGAAAACCGGTATCGAGCTTAGTCCCAAAGTAGAACTGATGCGGACCAGCCAAGCGGTCCATTCCGGAGATTGCCTCATACAGGTCAAATCATGCTAAGCTTTCGCCCCGGCACTGGGCTACTGGTATCGCCTCCGGTACGATTTCCTGTGCTACACGACTGCACCCGAGTTCGAATCGAGTCAGAGTAAACTACATTTCAGAGTGGGTTTCGGTCACCTTTGGGTGATGCTTTTGCCATTTTTTTCACGGAGCCGGCTCCTACCCAGCCAAGAGTAACGTCTGATCGATGCTCGTGACACTGACTGCTCTTGGTAATTAATCATGGTGCGATTTTTAATGCAATCCGAAATCTCCTTCGATTCGTTTCAATTTGCAAGATTCGCGCTTCGGATTGAAATTTCTCCAGTTGAATTGTTTACCTGTATTGCTGAGGTATACTGTGACGCTGGTTCAAAAAAAAACATCACGTGAATTCTCAAAGGTTCTTGTAACGTTCTCAGTCGATGGCAACCACGCATGGAAAACATAGACCAGATATCTCTGACTTCCTGCTCTGTGTGACGTTTGCAAAACGTGATATCCAGCTTAGTCCCAATAGGTGAACCGTGAGACCAGCCAAGCGGCGGTGTCCAAAGATCGCCTCATAGAGGTCAAGTCAAGCTAAGCTTTCGCCCGAGCATTGGGCTACCGGTATCGCCTCCGGTACGAGTACCTGTGCTACACGACTGCACCCGAATTCGAATCGAGTCGGAGTAAACTACATTTCAGAGTGGGTTTCGGTCACCTTTCGGTGATGCTTTTGCGTCAGTTTTTTTGAACCTAAAAGATTCAACATGGGGTATCTAGATGAGGACTCTAGCTACGAGCGCCACGTCCAGACGCAGACCTAGTCTTAAGTTGTACAGCAATGTATCCACGTCAGTTACACTTCATGGTACCACGCATCTGTTTTTTGGTTAGTATTTGTTGAATGGTAAAGATCTAACCTCTGTGCTCCACATGCGTGATTTGAATTGTCGAACTGCATTTGACTGACAGCCGATGCACCAATTGTTCATTTCGCTGTTCGCAAGTGACAGATTGCGGACTACGTGTTTTATGCCAAGATCGAAATGCCATTTTCAAGTGTAGCCCTAATGTACAAAACCGGATGACCAGCCAAGTGTCGAGGTGCAAGGATTCCCTCATACAGGTCAAATCATGCTAAGCTTTTGCCCCAGCATTGGGCTACCGGTATCGCCTCCGGTACGATTACAGTGCTACACGACTGCACTCCAGTTCGAGTCGAGTCAGAGTAAACTACATTTCAGAGTGGGTTTCGGTCACCTTCGGGTGATGCTTTTGTTGAACTTTCGTTCAATGCTGAAACATCTTACCATGTTCTTCACATGCGGCTCTCGCTATCAACCACCCTCTCACAGTACCTCCCCGATTTTGGTTTCAGCGCATGACGCCTCCTGATCAACGAAGGCAAACGATGTTAATAGGGGCAATCGTTGGAATACTGAAAAGACCTCATTCCACGCTCCGTGTCATTGAGAGATCTTTATAGTTTATTTTGGACCGCAAAGCGCAGATGTCTACTCCTGACAAAGGCTGCTCTCCGCTGAAGCATCATCTTTGACAACGGACTACCCAACTTTGATAACGGATCATCAGGCTCGCGACATCCGCAACCGTCAAAGGTGAAATGCTCTCCACTCATAACAAAAGCAGAGGTATCGACGCTTATTCTGCCGTGGGGTAACTATCACGACTTCGCACACGCAGTCAGGGAGTTCAAGAGAGACGATGAATCCATGGTTGCCTACGACGTGTGTATGCTGCCTTCCGTAAGGCCAACTCTTTCGTGGAATATTTCGACGATACATGCTTCCAAATGCGACCGCACAGTTGAGCGGTCAGGATTACCTGAAACATGTGTTCGACTTCAGTGCCACAGTTTGCCTTTGGTTTAACTGTCTGAATCCCATTTGGAGAGGTTGAATCTTCCGACCTCATCTAGACCCAAACTTGCAAGACGATCAACAAGCGAACAGAAGTCCCCGATCAAAGCCAGTTCATTCTCGTCGGTAGACACACACCATCATGAATCACACAGAAACCAATCAGATACTAGCCGCGCCTAGTCCATTCTACGGCTTGCTGCGGATGACCAAACTGTTGCGTTCTTCAACCGAGCTCAGGCAGAAAAATAGGTCGTTAGTGATAGTCCGTCTGATTGATTGAAGCTTGCATGTGTACTATTAGCAAGAATAAATCAGAGCGAGCGTGGTACAAACGCATCCGAAAGTTTGAATGGGAATCCATCGCTTTGTATATGTCTTCTATTGGTCCTATTGATTTGTCTAGTGGAGAAATGACAACAATTTAAACAAAAGCTATCCCTTTACATACTGGGGAAGAACGCCCAGTTTTTTGATATCCAATTTCACCTTTACATTCTTCGTGCTATTGAACATGGTTTCGTTGATCTTTAACTTTCCTGGTTATCCAAGGTTTCCCATGTCCTGATGCGTTAGACTCTTAGTTAAAATCGGTGTCGCGACCACATTTCAGTAAATATATACAACTTGATTAAAGCAACGATAGATTATCTCCCCAAGGCAACCATGTTCAGTACACAAGAGCTCGTGTACTACAAATTCACTAAGAAAAGACAATGACGTGATACATCTCTGGATTTCTCATACGCCGCGTTTTCACTCCTCCTTTCGGAATAGGGGACCAGCCAAGCGGCCGCCTTGAAACCTTGCTTCATACAGGTCGAATCAACCTAAGCTTTCGCCCCGGCACTGGGCTACCGGTATCGCCTCCGGTACGATTACCTGTGCTACACGACTGCACCCGAGTTCGAATCGAGTCAGAGTAAACTACATTTCAGAGTGGGTTTCGGTCACCTTCGGGTGATGCTTTTGCTTCAGTTTTTCCACCACATGCGGCTCTCGACATGAACCACCCTTGAAGAAGTAGACTACGGCGTGCATGTACACCTGCTTCACGAATCTCTTTCCTCACCGTGAGCCGGCTGGGAAGTGACTGCGGACGACATCTGCGCTCTCGCCAGAATACTCAGAGGACGCCTCCCATTGGTATTGTCTTCGCTAAATCAAGCCAGTCATTTTGCTCAGCCAGCAGAACGCGCCGTCGAGCTCCACTACTCACGAACGCCGATCTGCACTGAACCATCCTCTGCAAACCAGGACGAACCTATCCACGATGTTCCAGGCCAGCGTGAAATACTGAGCTGTCAAAGATTGAAATTGTCTTCACTGCATAGCCAATGGGAAGCCATCGACTTTCATCTTTGCTCTCGGATAATCTCACAAGTTGGGAGGGCACGGAAAAACTCTACAGAGGAGATGATGCACCCACGGTGCTTGAAGGACTACGGTATGATCCCTTTCGCCATGGCAAGACGCTCGTTGAAAATACTGATGAAACATCCTCAGAGTGATTCCTCGGTGCTACTCTGCGCTCGGAATGTCTAGACAAGAACGAAAATCCGGACAAAAACGCTCAGAATAATGACCCAGTACTATTCGGCGCTCGGAGCTTCTACAAAAGCGATTGACTTGTTGTCGCGAACTCTGCCTTGGTGCAGTACTCTCATGCGTCGACAAAACATTTACTGTTGCGAACACAACTGAAGCCCGAGCTTTGAACATTGGCAATGAGGACAAGAAAGGCTTCGCAAAAACGACTCAATGCTCGACCCTAGACGTATCGCATGATTGCATATTTAAATATGGATGAATAGTTGGGCTGGTTGACGGAAATACGGTTCTACTTTGACCACTTGCTCGAAACTCTGAATATCGAAGGACTCTGGTGCTTCAATTCATCGCATAAGCCTGTTGTCACTCAGTGATTATCGACGCAATCGGAAATCAAACGTTTGCTGCATGACGCTGTTTGTACTATCTGCATCAGAAAGATAACATACTCTGTTTATCTGGCCTGGTCCAGAGTTCTTTTAAGAATAAAGAGAATCCAGGGAGCCAACCCCAACGTACTTGATGTCAGTACTTTACTGTGCGCATTTCGCAATGAAAGAAGTACCAGTCGATCTGTGAACTGGATCCTTTGTACCATAGACGGCAATAGGTGTTGTATACAGGTAATTATCTTGGATATTGAATGTTCAACAATTGCCCTTGGAAGATATTGGGAAGCTTTTACATGACAGCTGATTGAACAATGCTGTCACCTCAAACTACTTAGACACATAATTAGTGCGAGCTATGTTGAAACTTCCAGACGAGAAGCCACAGATAGTGAGACGAAATAAAACTCCTACTTAACAGATGGTGTATTCACAGGTCTCGACGTGTCGAAATGAGCTCAAGAACTCCTGGCAATAGAAACCAACGGGATAATTAAAAACTCTTTTTGGCTTCATGGGTTTTCTTAAAAACGACAACATTCTCAACATCCTTGACTAAGAACACTTCGTGATACACTGCTATGATTTTTCATTTTTTAGATGTAGTCCTGATCATTGTGACTTGCTTGCGTTATGTGGGATATAACGATCTGCTGTGATATCAAAGTGTAGTAGCCGTCACTATACCAGTCCACTGCTTGCCATCAACGATCAAGATGTATATCGGTGACCTCACCCGAACTGCAACCTGAGTGAACTGGAGAACGACGTGTTGGTCTTTTTCAAGTTCCACGTAGGTCGACCGAGTTCCAGGCAGTACAGTTAGTTACGGATATAACAGAATCTCATTGATCGTGCCTTGGATGTTTACTGGGAGTGAGAACAAATCTGAGCGATGCGGAAAACAGACATCCGAGCTAAGCCCAATTAGCCAAACTCTGATCACATTTGGTGTCATTTGCACGGGCAACACAACGAAAATTACATAAGTCTTCCATCCACGTGCAAGCATTGTGACGTGCGAATAAGCAACTTCACACCTGAATTTTGCCGAACGGGGCCTTCAACGTCGTCGTACGAGGTCGATGTTACCAGCCTTATCCAAACGGCAACAGGAGACCAGAATTAGCATATATATCTACTTGAGGTATCTGTGCTGTATTCTCCGGAAAAAACACATCCATTTTCCTTTTCACAGTTGCCCACATTCAACTCTGCATCAATCGATCAAGTTCAACGTCCCATGAACATAGCCTTGTGTTTCAACAGAATGCATCATGTTGATCAACCGGCCATGCGCGCTCATGCGGAGAATATTACCCCATATCGGGGGTCGGGTTTCAACTTAGATTATGTTAAGCTGTGATACCAAAGTCACGGTCGTTGGATTGGAGCGCCTCGGCGATCACTGCACACAGAGAGCTGGATCAATACGCCTCAGACGTCGACATGGTGCATCGCCGATTATACCTGGTAATAGGTTCGAACTGGCTAGGAGTAAACGAACATGCAGAGTGAGGTTGGTTCATCCATCAAGCATGTAGAACCAAAAATTTTCTGAATTCCACATTGTTACATTCTTACCACATATCTGCTTTCGTAACATTTCGTGAACCCTCTAGAGAATCGTCACAAGCATGAGACACTGAGTTTGGTACCCTGATCAATGGAGTCATGACGCGCGACCATCCAAATGAGCCAAGCGGCTGTGTCGAAACACTGGTTCATACAGGTCAAATCAAGCTAAGCTTTCGCCCCAGCATTGGGCTACCGGTATCGCCTCCGGTAGGATTACAGTGCTTCACGACTGCACCCGAGTTCAAATCGAGTCAGAGTAAACTACATTTCAGAGTGGGTTTCGGTCACCTTCGGGTGATGCTTTTGCTTAATTTAATCATTGAATGTAATTTTTTGACAGATTTCGGTTATAAGAACTCGCTATACTGTGGATACTTCGAGCAGTGAGCGGAGCTCCATTACTGAAGTTGTAATGATCTGAAAAACGAGTACGACTGCTGGAACCCTAATCACAATCTCGTGAGTCACATTGGGTCATTGTGACAAAAGACGAGTTCCCTTCCAGAGCAACAAAAACCTTACTCACACCCGGAGAAGTACCCCAGACCCTTGTGATTGGAAAACCCACCGCTGACGATCGCCCATTTAAACCATTCGGTCACGGTAGTTTATTACATACCAGACGCATGTTTCTGCGCACCATGAACACCTCTAGCGTACGCAACGCTGGGCTTCCTCCATAGGATCAGTTTTAGCCATACCATGGTCATCACGACCCCCACTCTGGAATATGGCCTTCATACTCGGTCTCGCTTTGAGTGAAATCGACATTGTTTTCGACGTGACTGAAACGACACATTTTGCATCGCGAGCATAAAGTCGGGAGTCAACGCTCAGATATACAATTCTTCATGCTTCCTCTGCTTCCCCCACCACCTGACCTGAGCGTCCAGGGCCTCTCGCTTTGCTCATTGATCACTTGCTAGGACTAGATCAACATTCTCCTTCTTGTTCTTGGTGGTGGTTTCCGCGTCGGTCCCAACCAAGGTGAGAGCACTATGTCGGTAGCATTGGCCCAAGGTAAGTCGGGGGATGCAGGAATGGTGCTCAACCAGGAGCTCCTCAATCTTTCTCATCAGATGCTGACTTTTTCGTCGCCCTCAGCTTTCGGATTGTCGGATTAGATGCCCCGTGGCATTTGTGTGCTGGCGATTGAAAAGTATAGGGTCCACCTCTAGTGGAAAACTATCTTTGCGGTGTTCTTTCGTCTCGACTAAACGGTTCGCCAGTCAGTTTGCACACTCACACAAACTGTCGAACAACGAAATCGACTTCTCTGGACGATCAGTACTGTGGCCATCGGGAGACGGTATTCCAAACCAGAACATTTGAAGGAATGCCATGACACAAGATGCAACTCGTGGACGTCATGTCACTTCCCACAGATGTTCTTGCAAGGCAATCGTCAACGCCACCACGGGTACAACATAAGTCTCTAACTCCCTTTGCCAAAAAACCTGGGACCCACTGTGCCCTGCGTTCATCCATTCGAATCCAAATCGGCAGGCCCGGAAACTGAGATTCTGTTAATAATTTTTTGTTTTTATTTTTTCACGGAATCTATCATTGCACATTGTGTCTTTGTCGCCGAGAGAAACGTCATTGATGGATTCCTGCGTGCAGCCGTCGCGTACTGTACCGAGATGTACAAGATGTTGTTGCCTGGTGCTAGACGTAAGCCATGTTTTTGTAGTTCAGAGTTGTGGTGGGAGAATATCGAAAGAACCTGACCGTCAACTCAGGTCGTCCCCTTTGTCGCCAATGCAGACGTCGGATAACAGACCTCAAATTTGCCTGAAAATATTGAAAAATACAATCTGAACCAGTGTGTCTCATAAAAGTTGCAAAGCGAAGCTTGAGAATATATAAAAGTAAGTCAAAGTAATGCACCGACAAGGAAGCACAGCCGAAGCAAAACCAGAGGTATTTTGATACTGTCTGAAATATTGATCAGGCCGTTCTTTTTAACAAAGAAAATTTCCAGTGCGATAGTTCTCGCTACAGCTGTTGCCGCCTTGTTTGCTAGGTCCTGTAGCCAACGTAAATGCTGAGACTACAACTCACGCAAGATCATTCAAAATCTACTTGTTGAAGCCGTTGCAGCATTCTCCTGGTCTAAGCACGTGGCCGCATTTCCGGGAGATTTAAAAGCCGCGGAGAGGATCTCTGCAAGCCTGCTCTGAATCACTTGCTTAGTTTTTGAGACGTTTCCAAGCGTAGTAGCAGTGTACCGATCTTCCATGCCTGAAAATCATGGGATAAATCGCCGATTGAAAGCTTCTTTCGCTCATTCTCGATTATAATCCACATTTGGCACTCTCACAAAGCCTATCGCGATCTCCGAAACATGGTGGTTTTTTTGACAATCATGGATGGAGCATCCTCAATATTGTCAGACGTACTCCTTGAGGCTCATCCATTTTGCTCCTGATTGCGGAATTCAAAGCAGTCCTATCAAACTGTGGTTCCTTTGCGGCAGAGTTATCCGACCTTTGACCCGGTTAATTGATGGAAGTAAAAGATTGGGTTACCCGTACTTTCGTGATTTAACATAGAATGCTTGTCGCGAATGAAATAATACAGAACAATTGGCAATTTACACCTATAGCCTTTAAAATACTGCCCAATATATCTAACCTCGCGCACCAAGAGTTGTACCACACCTGGAGTTGAGCCAGTGCAACGCTATTCCCCAACGCCTATCCACATAATAAAACAAAAAACGATGAAAAGCTTAATTTGAGTATGTCATTGCAGTTGCACAACCAAACATTGATAACATAACGTCGCTTGTGAGAATAGCGCACATCAGTTGGTAGCTCTGCTGCAGATAAGGCTGAGGTATATCGATATCTTTCAAAACACACATCCAGCCTATCAAGCAGAAATTGTAGCCAGTGCAGTACTTATGGCGTTATCTTTCGTCTGCTTATCTCCAGGTTTGGTAACTAACAAACATGCGCAGACTCCAATCACACGCATCATCATTCAAATTTTGTTTTTGGAAGCCACCTGGGCGGTGTTCTGTCAGAGGTGGCGCCAAGCCCAAGAGATGTAGAAGCGGGGTCAAGCAATTTCAACGCCTGCTCTAAATTATTCTTCATCTTGCGGAGTGTTTTAAGACGTCTCCCGGCATATAAGAACAAGAACGATTTTCCATAACTTAAACGTGCAAAGTCGCGGATCACAAGCTTCTTCCTCTGAAGAGTCATTTTGAGGTAGACCCTGGTGATAAAAAGCTGCCTTGCACAAATTTTGTATAAGGCGATAAACCCTCCCACGTGAAAATGATATATCGAATGAATCGGAACTGCCTCAAGTCTGCAAAGATACAAGTCTACGTCTCTTTTAATATCTTCATCCTTGTGGAGCACTCTGTGATATGTTTGTTATCGCCCATATTGAGATGTTCCCATGAAATGTGGTCTACCAGCATATCCGGATGAGTATGTGCCGCTGTGACCTTTCTAATCAAAGTAGCGCGCCGAATAATCCCCGAACATTTCGGTATGCTGTGTATCAGTGTGCACGACTCCAGAATGTGTGCTCGTGGGTATCTTCAGATACAATCAGTAGCATAAAAGGGAAGGCGTTTATTCAGATTTCGATGTTTGACTCCACATTTCGAAAAGTTCAAATTCTTGGTTCCAGTATTTCCTGTACCGCCAGCGGATACTGCCGTGGAAATATCCAGGTTTGTTGATGCCTAGCAACGTTGTCGCTAGAAACAAATGAAGAACCTTCTTCGAGACAACACAATATTGAAATGATGCCAACAGAACGTGTGCGAAGATTATTGCTCGGTTGATGAACAAAGCCTGCCATACGAGTGATGCCTCGCATGCATCTCTTCGACTGTTACAACACTGGTAGGTAGGTGTGTAGCCGATGTAGAGATAGCGGTAGACCTACCAGCAACGTGGAAACTTCATGACAGTATTCCTCGGGATTGATCTTCGGATGGTGTTCATTTTTTTTTATGTGACTTTGTAACGTACAATCACAACAGTTTTTACTTCTCAAAGAACCGATATATTCAATGTCCGGCAGTCAAGGTGCGCATCATGAACTTGAGCTTCCCTGGAAATTTAGTGCCTAGGCTGCAGGTATCGATCAACTATAGCAATCGGAGAAATCTAGAATCTTCTTCATCGTCGCCATAGCCTCTGATGTAGCCTGAGTGTGGAGATTTTCAAACGTTGCGTTGTACAGCTGTTGTCGATAGAAGCCCTTGGATGTTCCGAACGGTACTTGGACGCTTCACTGAAAGGGAAGGTGCTCGTCAAACTGCCAAACTACCTGCACTTCTGCAATATGCTCCTGTGTAAGATCCGTGTGAACCATTTCACTTGCATTCGGCGTTTTGCTGCAATCTTTGATTGCCGGTATATGTGGCTTACTGGACGCTTCTTTGGTCGGTTTAGGACGATGTTGCCTACTTCTAGTCAGTACGAGGTTGATGATCGAGGTGTTTGGTGTACTTAGCTGTGTTTTTAGCGGTATGTTTCGTGATGAGGATAATGGAGGACATACCAATAGGACTTTGCAATGCCATTCCCCTGACTTGTGCAGATCTGGAGAGAACTGATTTCATAAGTTTCATATACCGGTCTTTAAACCGCCTCTAGATAGAAAATCATTTCTGGATCAATGCTTTACAGATGCTGGACGATGACCAGCGCCAGCCAGCATGATGCGGAAGCGGACATGCATACATGTGAATATTATCCTCAGTGTTCATAAATATCCGTACATGATATGAGGACGCAAACAATGGTGAATATAGATAGAATGATGTTGCAAAACGTAGTATTCCTATTATTCGATGTGGAACGAGAACCATTCGTGGTTTGGATCCCTGAACGAGCCGCACATTACGAGTAAGAATATGGCAAGTAGAAGAGTAGCCAAGCGAAGCAGTGAACGGCCGCCTCATAGAGGTCAAAACAGGCTAAGCTTTCGCCCCAGCATTGGGCTACCGGTATCGCCTCCGGTACGATTACAGTGCTACACGACTGCACCCGAGTTCGAATCGAGTCGGAGTAAACTACATTTCAGAGTGGGTTTCGGTCACCTTCGGGTGATGCTTTTGCTTCAGTTTTTTTGAATCTTAGAGATCAAACACGCAGCATCTAGATGGGGTCTCTCATTGCGAATTCAGCGTCGAAATTCAGACCTGGTCTTGCATTGTGCAGCAACTTCACGACGTTCATTTCTCTGTTGGCGGGTGACACATTGCGGACCCCGTGTTCTTTACAGCGATCGGAAAGAAATGACTGATCTTAGTCTGTTTGCACTAATCGGGAAGACCAGCCAAGCGGCGGTGTTGAAAGGTTGCCTCATAAAGGTCAATTCATGCTGAGCTTTCGCCCCAGCATTGGGCTACCGGTATCGCCTCCGGTACGATAATAGTGCTACACGACTGCACCCCAGTTCGAATCGAGTCGGAGTAAACTACATTTCAGAGTGGGTTTCGGTCACCTTCGGGTGATGCTTTTGTTCCATTTTTATCCAACGACCACCTCCATCAATTTACGGTTATAGCTAGACAATGACTTTCTTCTGATGTTCGTATCATGTTTTGTTCAGTGCTGTCAATTATGCTGGCTTGGACTAGAAACTTCGACGCAAAGATACTTTCATTTTAGACATTTACAGTTTCAACGGACCTATTTTCTAGCAATCAATCGATCATGGCGTGTATACCAATCTCTTTGATATTTATTGTCTCCATGTATCGTTGTTTGTATGTAGAGTCAGTCACCCGAGAGTGAACAACGTGGGGTAGTCGCCTCTTCTGGAGCTTTTTATCCTCACTTTGATTCTTCAGCTTCGCGTATTCCTCAGAGTGATTTTCATCCATGGTAGGAAATATTTTGGCATGAGCCATCAGACGAAAATGCTGTATCCTTCAATGGCAACTTTATGCAATATCACCGTAGGAAGTCTTGCCTGCATCTGTCAAACCCTATTACCACCTGCACATATGTCCACTTTGAACATGCTAGATCTACAATGGCATCTATGACTGAGGCAAACCATCTCTGCACCAAATTTGCTACCTGTCGCAAAGTTGGTCCATAGTCGTCTTACAATAACGCAACATGTCTTCTTTGGTATCCTTTGCTGATCAAAATCCAAGACAACGTGCTTCATTCAACGACCCATGAAGAATCGAGGCCCTGTGGCCTCCGTGATTGAAGTTATATTCCGTGTTTGCGCAGTCTTCCTACTCATTGCGGTTTTCTGAAGCCCAGGACGTGAAATCTTTTTCTTTTTAACTGCAAGATATTGATTTTCTTCTTCTTTCCGCAGCTGCGCTGGACAAATAACGTATTCAAACCAATCATGAAGGTGAGTAGCAGAGCGATTACTAATTTTTCAAGTTCCAAAGATATCCGAAGTATCGCGATATGACCCTAGAACGTGGCATGCCTGAGTCACATCCACGGATTTGAGGCAGACCATATGTCGTGCTGTAGAGAACTTATGTATACTTCTCGGATTACAACTAGACTCCAGTGTTGTTTAACTCGACTCTTTGGTCACACAAAGGCGGCAAAGTAGACCTGAGAAATATCAACCTTTACTTGATAGCTTAAAAATCGGAGTATTGTATAGTCACAAAAGTTGGAAGCAGTCTTGCAGAGAGTCTAGATTCATCGCCGGAAGACGGTCGATAGAAGTGTGCAAATCATGCGCGTGTTTGTCGCCATAGTATACACCACAGGCGAGTCGTCATTGTTTCTCGTACAGAAGTAGCCGACAATGCCACAATCAACATTGAGACACTATGCACAGTTATCAGCGATGTATTTTGACAACATAACTTCGGGTTATATACCCATCTTGTTCCTAAGGAGTAGATCTCAATCCGAGTAATTCATGCTTGATACATCCGCTGTAGCCTTAACTTCGCCAAAAGCACTAGTGATTCAGAGGAAGTTGAAAGATAACATTCCGATTAAACCGTGTCAATCCTTGGCTCATAGCAATGCCAAAACAACTATATCGCCGATGGAAGACATCTCGTCTCTATCGGAAACGTGGTTCTAATGATTCTCGACACGATATGGATGCCGTACCCTCGAAGTTGTCAAAGAAACACTTCTCATCACGGCCAAGAGGCTGCTCCACAAACACCAAAACTTTCCGCGACATCGATGGTCGATGCAGCAAACATTTACTAAACAATCGGAAGATAGTACCTCCATTTGATCTCACATCGGTGACGAAGATATTCCCATGTGGATCATGGGTTCCCTCAGAAGCTTTGAAGTCGGAATATTCGTATTTCCGGCCTAAGCACTGATGCCAACGGTCAAGTATCACCATCGTATCCCGTAAATTTCCCTAACAAGCTTGAGAATAATTGCTCTCAAGCTTCGCTTCATAACATCATGTCGTAGTACCTTCCGTCTCCGGACATAGTCCAATCTGCTAATGGCTATTGACGTGCTTAATATCACCTATCGTAACACTGTCGATTCTCGAATGGCCGCCGTTCCACGGTTAATATCTATCAAACCGCAGTTCACAGAAAATCATCAGTCTGTAAACACAAGATCTCGCCCGCTCTATTGCCCTTCCGACCCTTTCTCCTTTGTGGCGTCATCCTTGCCGTCGTATAAATCGAGATGTATTCGGTAATGATGTCATGGCCCTATCAGCGCGTCGCCCGTATTGCCCGTGCTACCCGTGTCCGTGTGTTTCTCATCAGATCACAGTAGTTGCTTGATATTGTCCCTCTGCACTAAGCAAGTCTCACAGCGTAATCATACAAAACGTGTGGTAAAGCCCTATGTGTGTGTCCGCGCAGTGCCCAGGCGTATCTTACTGGGCGGTGTCTCTGCTGTCGCATAAGCGTCTGGGCCGTACCGTGGAGAATGATAGAAGATCCTTGTAAGTGGCCCCGAGGTGGCCACATGTGCGTGCCCGTCTGTCCCCAGGTTTTCTACAGCCAAGATACCCGTCTGTCCCCGAGCTCCAAGTCAGCTCTTCAACCACGATATAGCAAATGTATATAGTACAGTTATGGGGTTGGAGAATTTCCCCTCTCTTTGTATGTAGTAGACCGCTCGTGTGATCCTTCACCTATCCTACCGTATAACGTTCACATGAAACTGCACTCGATTTCACAGTATCATTCGTGAAATCATGATATATAGCGCTGTCCCCAGCCCCTCTGTCCCCGAGCTTGTCTCCCCCACCAACCTCCCAAGCGCTGTCCCCAGCTCTTAGCCAACTTCCCCAGCCTCACCATAGCAGTCGTAGACGCGTAGAAACAAGCTTCGATAGCCCTACTGTGTGTCCCCAAGTCTTGGTACTCCTCCTGCCTGTGCCGTACCCTATAAATATCCCAGTTCCAACGTCCCATTTTCAAACCACTCATCACGCAGTACACGCACGGTCCGTCTCCTTCCGACCCCTTCAGTACCCCTGACCCCATAAATCTAACATCCCACAGATGAAGAACATTTTCAAATCCCTCAAGGATAAATTCTCGCGCCCGGCCGCGCCCTCCCAAGCGCCACCCTTCTCCAGCCCCCCAGGGGTAATCGAAAAGCTCGCCCTGCTCCTGCAGGCCATGAGCCCGGCCGAACGCGCCTGGGCCATGGTGAACATGTCCGCGGGCCTGCAGCACGAGCTGCAGGTCGCGCTTATCGAAGCGCAGGAGGCGCGTGGGGGCAACCCCTTGATTCTCAACGGTGTCGGGCCCGGCCACGAGGCCGAGGCAGCGCTCGAGGCGATTCGCCGCAAGGCGATCGCCAAAAACATCGAGCACCAGAGGGAGGACGCGCGTCTCAAGCGCGAGGCGGACCTGTTGCTGGCGGCGGAGGGGCGGATCGTGGCGGAGAAGAAGTGGTTGCGTGAGAAGGAGGCCGCGCTGGCCAGGCGGGAGGCGGCGCTGGCGGAGAGGGAGGCGGCGGCGGGTGTTGTTGTTGGTGGTGGTCCTGTTGGTGGTGGTGCCGGGGAGGAGGGCACGGACGGGGAGGTCGCGGAGAAGGTGCTGGTCGGGAGGAGGATCAGCATCTTCGGGAGAGCCGCGAGCAAGAGGAGGAGAGCGGGGGGCGTGCACCGGCGGCAGGGCAGCGGGGTCAGTGTATTCTCCCACACTGATCCCAATGCGGGTGGAGGGGGGGCTCAGGGGGCGAAAGGTTTTTAGGTGTCCGGGGGGCGGTGGAGGGGCGGGGAGTTTATTCTGTGGGTGGGGCGGGGGCGGGGCGGGCAAGATTGTACTGTGGGCCGGGCGCGGGAGCGCCGGCTCATTTGTATGCCCAGTTTATTGCGGGTGCGAAAAGTGCTTTTTGAAAATAAAAAAACCAAAAAAAACTGTTCGTGGCAAGATGAAAGACTTTGACGATCGTGGTGTGAAATATGTGCTTTCGACCCATTTGCTGGATACCAGCTATTGAGTCTGATGAATTGGACACTCGTCGTGATCACTGCTGAACTTGACTGACCCAATATACGTGAGAAGAATACTTTATGTGTTAGCTTTCTTCAACTGTGAGATACCTATGAAAAAGTACCCATGATATCGACGTCTAATGGTTTTCCAACAACTGTTGTTAATTGGTCTCCAGATACAATGTTGCAACCGTCCATTCGTCACCGAGACGCCAATCCTAAGACAAGTCACAGAACAGGACTAAGGATTCACCCATTAGTTATCGTCATCCATACGCCGTTAGGGTAGTGAACGTTGTACGTAGGTAACTATTATTTCGTGTAGAAATCGGGTTCTGCACGTTCTTCGCCAAAGTCTAGCCGCCTTTGTTGTTTAACCTATGCACCTCATATTTGCCATCAGGTCAGGCATCACCATAAACCGTTGAACACGGTGACCACTTCACAATCACAGCAGACATTTACGGCATCGTGAGAGGACTGCGGAAATGCTAGTACTGTACCAGCGGAGATTTCCGTCTTCAAATGTGAGAAAACAGTATCCGCTTTCACAACGTTTCGACCCATGTGCTTATTCACAGGGACGGAAACCAAGCGAACTGACGAATCCGGGACTTTCGTTGACTGAACGTAGAAGCTAGACATGATGAAAAGTTCTAGGGATATGAGACGCACGATACCCGCATTGAAAAGCATGCCTTGTTATTGCACTTAAGTGAAAATTCAAAATACGTCATCACGGATTAACGTCTGGAAGGTAGTGTCCGGTAGTGGGGTAGTGATCGAAAAGTCGAAACCCATCATGGCAACCTCCCGGGCCCCAACCAATTCCACCACAACACAACCAAACATAATAGTAGAAGGTTCATAATTTTTAGAGAACGTCTGCACTATAGTTGAAAGCTGGATCTCGCATTATTGTTTTAAAAGGAATTGTAGATTCTTATTTTGTAGTCTAAAACATTGTGAATACTCTGCAAGGCCTCGAGGTGTGAGAACAAAGCATGTAGCCAACCCGGAACCTAGCGGGATTGCATTCATACCATTTGGGCTAACTACTGTCCAAGCTAGGAGTTCAGAGATAGGCTGAATGTTCACTTAGCGTAGTCATTTGTTCTTCATCTTTGTACACCTAAATTAGTTCTCTCCCTACTGTGGAATTGTTACAGTATTTGTTGTTGCTAACCCTCCTAATCGAAGCTGTAGATCCAGTACCAGGTTTGGTATATTATCTTGTAGCTAAACCTTGAAGTTTTTTATCCTTTCCAATTTGTTCCCGGTATTTCATCGGTCCTGAATTTGCCGGGCACGTTGCGAGAACAAACGGTGTTTGTAACACATTTCTCGCGCATAGGAAAGAGATCTACGCCCCGTAGAGCTGATTTTTGCCAATTTTAACCAATTTGAGTTGTGCATTCTTGAAAAAAACAAGGTAGAGATCAAGTAAAACGTAGAGATCGATCTCAAGTTGCACTAGGTCTCAACAATTCTAGATATAGATTGTTTTCTAAGGGCATAGCAGAACATATTCTCTGGTTTTTTTGGTCTCTAATGGTACTTTGCTTATACAGGATGTTTTGGTCGCCGTGTCGCGAAAATACCAAAATATAACCAGTGACATAGAAATACGTTAACAATTCGGCAGCAGATATAATAACTCATGATTATTTACATCAAGATTACTTAATCAACAAATTTCGGCAATTTTGGGCTCGACAGCTGCTGATTCGGGTCGGTTGTGGTGGTGATTGCCATCAGAATTTTGATTTCTACCCCACGACTGGTCACTACCTCATAGACGTTATTTCCCACAAGGCCTATATAACGTTGCATCACTGTTGCTGCTGCGTCATGCAGCAGCCTCCGTCGTCCTGAGTATCGTGGAACATCGATCGACTGCGTGCTGCACATACTCCTGTGGTCAACAGTGCTCCCCGGCACACCTTCCTGCAACCAAGCTCCACAATTCGGGATAGCCGTTCCAAGGTACTCTCTCGACGTTTAGAGCGAAGATAAAACCAAGACTTGTAAAGAAATTACTGAATTTTTCCATCTGGGTTCGTTAGGTGTGGCGAAGAAAAGTGTTAAGAAAGAAGTACAAGAGTAGGTCGGGCTATTTCCGCACCACAAGGAGTTTGCGTTCGTGTCAGATATGGAACTGTATATCTGATACGGAAATGTACATGAAATCGTTACGCAGAACTGCATGATTGCATGCCTGGCGCTACCCCGAGCCTTTAGTCTATACACACCTTGCGACAATGGTTTTCCTCCGAAGTTGCACGGGTTTGATCTTGACCCACCGGTTGTCAGCATCAAAACAACAACCGTTATGACGCTGATGCAGATTGTTGTTCAACTTCGACAGGTACGGTTCTCAGGGTATTTCTTACCGGAGTGGAGTACTTACGTCCCCTAATTGGTAACTATGTACGCCATTCGGCCGAAAGTACATTCCTGCTTCCTGCCACTCTGGTAATCAAGTTGGCAGTGATTTGTTCACAAACACGATGCATCGGACTTGGCCTGTTGGTCATATAGATGTCAGATCGGCAATATACGATGCGCAACCCGTAGGGAGTGCAGATTACCGCTGTGCGGAATCCAGACGACTATACCACGTGTGATTGATTATCCACGATGAGGAATATCTCGGAGTATGTTTGGTATTAACGTCATGTTCGCATTGTCTCGCACCGTCCAAAAGGGCGACATCGACATGTGCACAGCAAAGTTACCGACAAACCCCTTAGACTTGAAGGAAGGTGATGCAAAGACGTTCTGTGAAGAAGCAGGATAGTATTAGGATTCACCGCTGACATTTGTTTCTCGAGCGACGGGAAGGATGGAAGACTTTTTAAATCGGCGACTGCATTACAAAAATTATGATGCTGAACTTGTCTGGTCACGATTTGCACATGTTCACGATTGATAGTGTGTAAAGTATGTAGCAACTCAAGATACTCACGCCTGGAATTCCTAGTTCTTCGTTAACGCCATGCTACTTACAGAAACTGATCCACGAAGAAACTCCGGATCTCCTCATCCAGTAGGTGTACTGCAAGTCCAGCACAGTCTGCAAAGCCAAAGAATATGAAGACCACCAGCAAAGCTAGCATCGTCCCTCCCAGCGTACAAAAGAACCTGCGTTGCATTGACTTGTCATCCGCAATTGCGACGTCTCGAACTCGTATGGCTTCCTCTTCGCGTAGTTTTTCCTGTTTCAACATTTCTGTTTCCTCGGCAGATCGACTCGCAACGAGTAATGGATGTTCGCCACCATAGGGGTCGTCCAGAGGTAAGTAGAAGCCGCCGATATGTTTCCTTGGTTGCGTGGCGACAGTGCGACGGCTCGGTCTGTGTGCCTGCCCGGCCTGTATGGAGTCTGGAAGAGTTGGCATACTCTTTTCCCGCAGTGTCTTTGTCGTTCCTGTCGATGTTCGCTCCTTGGTATGGTCAATGTACTGAATTTGGCAGTATTGATGATTCTGTCACAATGTTGGAGTGCTGTGCGAAAGAGCGTCTCTGTGAGGCACTAGGCTCACGGTGGCTCGATGGTCAGCCCATCTTGAAATACATCGGTTTGGCTGGTCTGCTGTTTTAGTACTGATGAAGCCATGATGTAAAAACTTAATCCTAACCATGAAATTCTCTGTCCTAGTTGCTCTCGATCTATCGTGCGTTGGCCTACTGTTTTACAGTTGCGCTATCAATGCGCGGTAGGAAGAAGGCATGCCAGTGCCGTGCGGCATGGTTGTACAGGTTTTCTGTGGTGTTGAAGCAATGAGGTGCTGGCGACAGAGATTTCAAGGAATACAGATCTCGGCAGATAGAATATAGAATCCAGTGCATGAGCGAAGAAATAATCGTTGCGAGTTCCGTAGTGGTAGTGGTTCCTGTCGATGTTCGCTCCTTGGTATGGTCCATGTACTGAATTTGCCCGTATCGATGATTCTGATCGCAATGTTTGAATGCCGTGCAGAAGAGCGTCTCTGTGAGGCAGCAGACTCACGGTGGCTAGATGGCCAGCCCATCTTGAAATACATTAGTTTGGCTGGTCTGCTGTTTTAGTACTGATAAAGCCATGATGGAAAATCTTAATACACATTGTCAAATTCTTTGTGCAAACAGTATAGGGACATGGGGGTTTGGATGCGGTATTGATAGCGTGTCCGGAACCGATACGTATCAAAACAAAATATGGTAGGTACTACAGTAGTCGTGCGGGATACGTAACTGGTGAGGATGTGTATTTTGGCTAAAATACGTATTTTGTCGGATATGCACATCAGCGCAGGATACACATTGCGCCATGTAGATACGCATATTGAAACGCATAGGATTCACGAAACAATACTGTATTGTGTCCATGTAATGTGTGTAATATCATTGTATTCTAAAGTACATCCACAACCTATTCCCACTTGGACCTCATCGCCCAGCGCCTCCCATTATGTAGTCTTTAACTTCCATTGGTTTCTTGTAGTAGTATAGTATTGTGCGATGATGAAGCTAGGGCTGCCATGATCTTTGCGTCAGTAGCTGTAGCTGTCGTAGGAGTAGTACTAGTAAGGCAGCTTTACATACCAGTAATGCATCGGAACACAAAGAAAGACAAAGCTGCCGAGGTGTTGGTTGTGGAAGAAAGGTTTGTTACCAGCGGAATAAACACACTGTTAAATAATGCAACATCCGATTTTTGGTTTCTAAATTCAGGGTACGGTCGAAGAACGTATATTCTTCTGTATAGGTGTATTGGTGTCATATTCAGGCAAGATGTGTATTTTGGTCCAAATTCACATCCTGTTAAGATACGCACAAGATACGCATTTGCGCAAACTTTGTATTCTGAAAGGATGCACATCCACAAATGGTTACGTGTTTTGGCTGAATACAGCATCAATTCCGCATCATGCCTAATACGCATGAGATATGCGTATCGTACACACATCAAGAATGGTTATCGCATCAATATCGCATCCCAGAAACCCCATTTCCCTATACAGTACTTGTGGGTTAGAATATTGCGTGATCATGATTAAGATCGAGCTGTCATGTTCTTTGCGTCCGTAGATGTGATGGTAGTAGTAGCAATCAAGCATTGTTATGTACCAGTAATCAATCCGCACACAAAGCCAAAGCTGCAAAAGGTGTTGAATGGTTCCCGCATCGATACCGCAATCTAGAAGCCCCATTTTCGTATACAGAACTTTCGTCGTGTCATCGTGCGTTGGCTCACTGTGTTAGATGAATCGTCAGTACCTATAGTAGGATCGCAAACCCGCTCTCGGATTATTTCATACTGTGATCTCGGTAGATGCCTATTTTGTGCATGTGCACTTCGACGCATTGCGTTTTTTCTTCTTGCGCTGCTCCCGCTTAATCGCTCGCTCGTCGAGCTTTCGCTCAAAATCCACCCACTTGCGTTCCAGTTTCCAAAAATTTTCAATTTCATCTCGGTATTTCGATTGCTCCGCGAGCGGCAGTTGTAATATTGCTATAATTCGTTGACTGAACTTCATTAGTTGTGGAGGTGTGTACATTGCGACTGGGTTGCGCTATCGATGAGCGGTAGGACGAGGGCATGACAGTGCCGTGCGGCATGGTTGTACAGGTATTCTCTGGTGTTGAAGCAATGAGGTGCTGGCGACAGAGATTTCAAGGAATACCGATCGCGGCGGATAGAATATAGAATCCAGTGAATGAGCGAAGAAATAATCGTTGCGAGTGCCGTGGTAGTGTGATGGTTGTTTTACAGTGATATTGGCATCTGCAATAAGGGTTGATCCATATTGCTCAATTCCTGCATTTCGGACGTCTCATCATACTCACACAAGTGATAGAGGTACAACGCACCGACGATAGTGACTTGAGGCACACGAAGCACATTTCGCCTTGACAGGGTTCATATAACGTACTCTGGGAACACGTTGTGCTACTAATGTTCCGGATATCTCATCATTAGTTGCCTAGAAAGTCTGGAGATCTGATACAAGACTGCAATGACTCTACCAGAACTATTAATAGGACAAGAGTCCTTTGCTCCATACTAAATTGACCGAAAATCAGGAGCGCTCTCTTTACCCCATACAACGTTCAACATTGATGAGAGCTCATCCCTTTGACACATCCTTTGCTCCACACAATTGTTCTAAAAAAAATCCAAAATTGTTTCCAAGTCCATTCTCTCCCTTTACCTTAACAAAAGAGCGAATTCTATCCCTTAAAAAACGTTACCGGTCGTGTTTTTAGGTAAACCTGTCCATAAGCCATGCCATTGACCGGCTACAGAGCTAAACCTGTCCATAAACAATGTCATTGACCGCGTATACAGATAAATCTGTCCATAAACGATGCCATTGACCGTGCACATACAGAGCGAAACCTGTGCATAAATACCACGTCTGGACTGATTTTCCGCTTTCTTTCTCCATCTCCCGTTCATGCCACACACACCTCGCTTAAACAATATTCTGTAAGGTTTTCTTGTAAGTGTCTTTATCTACAGCTTCAAACATGCTAACGACCAGCTAGCTACCCACAAAGCGGTTGTTTATGATGGTAAGTGCTGCCCTTAGTCTATTAGTTCCCTCATAGAGTGGTAGTACGTAGCTAATCAATAGGGGGTACTAGCAGCGGCAAAGCGATGGGGAGGGTGATGGCGGGGGCGACGGTAGGGAAGGGGGCGGCAGCTGGTCCGGTGCGGCGATCGCAACGGCTGCGGCAGCAGATAGTGGCTTTATGGATAGTTTAATACATAAATAAAACGATAACTTAAGACATGAGCAAACGACGCCTTATGGCATGCCCGGTCTCATGCTTGTATAAAGGATGAGTTATGCCGTGCGCACTATTGCATGGTCAATTGGAACTTTTCCCTATCAAACATTTGTTTATCCCTCAGACACACCAAAATTAGTATGGGAACCCAACGCTTATTTCATGTACTTTATTTGTCCTATTAACATTTCTAGTAGAGTGAAGAGTGTGCTTGTCCGAAAGTACTTTATCTTTGCCTCACGAAAGATATTACTTGGATGACCTCTTCCATGCAATGATTGTTTCGACGTCACATGAAAGCTTTCTTTGGAAGACACCCGCGCCACCAGGTATATTATCACCAACGATCGACCACTGATTTCAACTCTGACCTCAATATACAAATGTGCGACGCTTGACTAAATACAACACGTTTGACGTGGCTTGATATTTCATCGTATCAACCGTCGAACATTTCAAGGCATCACTGCGAAATGAGATCAACACAACATGTGTTCCGGCCAGTGAGCCAATCGTTCGATTCGGACAACTGACCAGTCAGTACGGCTAGCTGTGGACTCGTACTCTGGCTGGCTGATTTGATCATGGGGCGCGGACAGTACCTGGTCAGTTAGATGATGCACTTCTGCCAGCCACAATGCTGAGGTTTTACGAATGTGACACAATACAGACGTAGTCTTTGAAGAATCACTGAACACATGATGTATGAAGATACCAGAAATATCATTGGGTAATCTATAAGAAATCTCAATGAACTTCAAATCGAAATAATCTCCACTCAACAGCTTTTGCAAAGGCTGCGGCGCACCACATTGCATAAGTGGGCCTTCCATCTCCTGATGTTGATCATACTGAGCAAGTACAATGCTGGGTTTGTGGTGTGACTAGATACGGGATCAATCGACTGCTGTCGATACATTCTGCTTCTGACAAATCCTCAACTTCCGATGTCACCTTGATGCCCTCCGATTTGATGATGGACATGACTTCCTGAGCGTATTCCGGCGAGCCGTCGTCAATGGCGACGGAGAGACTGCTGGGGCGCTTGTCGGCGAGTACCCGCGGCGCGGTCGGGACGTTGGCGGGGTTTATGACGGCGGCGGGGATGATCTTGACCATCTCTTCGACGGCGTAATTTTTATCGTTCGTATCATCTACTGTAGGTTAGACTTTGAACATCTGTGGCAGACTTGAAGAATACCCATGGACGTACCTGAAATTGCGTTAGAACATGAAACGTTTCGATCTGATGATTGCTGACAAGTTTGGGGTACGATGTCGATTCCTGTGCTGTTGCTGATGATTTCAAGACCGATATGAGAAACATCCATGCCCCTCGCGTGACGCTCTCGCTCCTCACGTCTGATCAGTCGCGCCTCTAGCTTTCGGTCGAAATCGGCATTTTTTCTTTCGCGCTTGAAACGCTGTTCCAACTTGCGTTCGGATACTGGTTTTGGTCTGCGGAGTTTGAGGTACTCTCTGTACCGCATTGTAGGTGTCTTCATGCTTGTGTTGAACGGGCGTTGTTTAGGTATCCTTCAAGGCTGCTGTAAGCGTTGGTAATCAAGGGTAGGATCTTGGGTGGGCCGGTAGGTGCATGTAGTGGAGCAACAACGCCAAGACTACTGAATCCTGATTGCAACATATAAAAGTCCATACCTGCCAACGTGGGCTATTTCTGACGTCATGAATATCGATGACGTGGCTATATTCATTAATACAGTGACATCACATGCCAGACATTCATGTTTGAATTCATTTTGGTGACCCGCTAATCGATTTGTGCCATCTGCGGCCGGCGAGATAGATTTATGTAAGAAACAGTGAAAAGAACTAGAACAAAGATTTTGTTGAATGACAGATCAAATATAGTCTATTCTACCTGGGTGATGAATTGTCGCGTGGCAGTGTCTGTCCTCTCTTACATACGGGTTCCGTATGCAGTTGGCAAGTGAAGCAAGATTCTTAAAACGATTGAGATGAAGCGATATGGACTACATGAATGGCCTACATTAACCTCTTGATACGGCTGCTTAGCCAAAACTCGAGTGTACATCAAAAGTATGATTTCAGCTCACTTGCGTAAGAAATGCCCAATTCCGAGGTTGACGGGGGATACCTGCAACGACTATGCGCTCGTCGTCACCTTCATCAGACACTAAGACAGGATAATCAAAAACACTACGGCGATCATCAAGGTTCAATGTTTTATTCAGATGATGATGGAGTGTAAATACTCAATAGTTGCGTCTGCTTCGTTCTAGCTTATCTTCCTGACCCATGTTATATTCCTAGAGCATTGCAATCCGGCTTTCCACATCAATGTCAAACAAGCTTGTGTTGTGAATGCAATCGCGCAATGAAATTACTGTAGCTATAGGAATCCGGTATCTTCAGGTCGTACTGTGACTGGACTTTACACGACAGTGTCTTCCTCTTCGTGTTCTGCTTCCCCACGATTGGCTCGTTATTGCGTGTTTTCAGCGCTCTCATTCAAGTGAAACGCTTGATGTTCCCATGACGCTTGGTCTTCATCAGGAGTACTAGTCGTCTACGTATCGACTAACGTCACAATGGTGTTCAGAAACAGACGTAGCGGTCTGTAACGATGTTTCCGCGCGGAATGGCTTCGCAGGTACTCGCTGTTGTATCAGACGTATCAGACGTTGACAACAGAGATATACATGAGCTAGGGATCCATAGAATATACTGCAGATCTCGGGAATTGGCGGTCGTCGATTGCACCACCTTCGAGTTGCGGATAGTTGCTATTGCAGGATATATTCGCGAACCACATAACGTTGACAGTTTCACATCTTCTTCCCACAGAGCTCAAACAGCCCCTTTCAAGAGTTATGGAATCGTGAACTACTGAAGGGCCAATCCGGCTCGACACCGGGCTGGAGGATTTGATTGGTGATAGCGGGACGTCGCATTTGAGCAAACTGCAGAATATCATTCAGCAACAGTCGAAGAGTAGTGTCCGTCGGCAGCTCTTCAGGAGTGCCGAATGTGGAATGCGAGATTTCTATGATTTGAGTAGGTTCCGACGTAGTGCACAGTGTCAATGTAATAACCCCAATGTAAGCGGTACTGCAAGATTCGGTTGTGATTCTAAGCAACCAGAGCGAACGGCAATTCTCATGCGTAGTACATACGTATAATTGGCAAGCCCAACCCTGTTGAAAATTGTCCAATCTAGGTTCCGGATAAGAAACCAGAACCCACAAAGTTTGCTGTTGAAATATTATTGCGTCAGCTCTTTACCCTCCTACAGAGTTCCGCTCATCTCACCGGTTCATATAGGCTTTTGGCGTGGCTGGAAAAGCCTGGCCAAAATCATCTTCAATCGATTGCGTTGCTCAGCTTCGCTAGTGACCCTCATAATCATAATGTCACATAAAGTAAAGGACTGTGGGAGGTACTATGACTGTGCCGTCAACATCCACTTCGGATTGTCACGGTGGCTGCCTCAGACACCTGGTAGCAAGATATTCTCAGCCATTGATGTTCCTGCATTGTCAGGTCTGTGGTTTGCTCAGGAGTGAGTCACCCACAGAGAATTTATCAAAAACTTAGAAGATGTTGATACTAGACTTCCTTTGTATCAATCCTAATTACACGAGGTGCTCGCTGACTATACTCGATGGGTATTCATGCCTGGCTGATCGCGGAGGTTCTTTCTGAAATCAAATAAAACAACTTCGACCAAAGAGCTTCTCGCCATTGAACAGAGTGTCGTCCGGCATTGACGACTGCTTGAAAAAAACATAAGAGATCAATCTCTAGGCAACCTTCCTTCCGCAAGAACAGTGTGTTCTCCACAGAAGTGCAAGCCAACATCCGCCGTTTCGTTGAAGTCGATTTCACAGAATGGATACATCGATTGGGTAGGTCTGCGGGGTTAGTACCCAGAGCCATGATGTAAAACCCGATTACTAACCATGAAATTCTCCGTCTTGGTTGGTCTCGTCGGATCGTGCGTTGGCTTACTGTTTTAGATGAATCCTCAGTACCAATACCATGATTGGAAAACCGCTCTTGGATCGCATCATACTGTATTCTGGGTCTGTACCTAGTTTTTGCAACTGCATCCTGGAACGTGCTCCTTTGACGATTTCTTCTTTTTTTTCTGCCTCTCCCGCTTGATAGCCCGCTCGTCGAGCTTTCGCTCGAAATCATTCCATTTTCGTTCTTGTTTCCAAAACCTCTCCAGTAGTTCTGCATACTTCCTCTGCCCGTACAGAGGCGTTGTATTGTCGCTTCCTGGGCTGTTGGTGAAACTTTCAAGACCGACAAGAATAACATCCATGCCCCACCCGTGGCGTTCTCGCTGCTCACGCCTGATCAGTCGTGCCTCTAATTTCCGGTCAAAATCGGCGTTTTTTCTCTCGCGCTTGAAGCGCTGTTCCATCTTGCGAACGGATTCTGGTTTTCTTCTGCGTGAAAGTTTGAGGTACTCTCTGTACCGCTTTGTAGATGTCTTCATCGTTAGCGTGAAAGGGCGTTTGTTAAATATCGTTGAGGAGACCGGCTAGATGTATAAAGTTACTGTGCCCTGCGGCATGGTTAGCAGTTATTTGTTGGTGTGTCCAATCTATCAGCTGCTACTGACAGAGATTTAAGGAAAACACAGTTACCGGCGATAGAATATCAATCTCGGTGAATGAGTGATCGACGGTTTTGCATTCTACTTCGTTTGGGAATCCCCACGTATAGGTGCCCGTCATGAAGTTCAGACACCGGCAGCTTCCAGCTAGCAAATGCAGTAATATCAAGACAAATGTCATACGTGGCGATGAGGCTTCCGTAGCCTCTTTTAATAGGGTGTTTAGAATCAGCCTTGGTAAGCTTCGAACGTATGATCGCAGTTCGTCTTATTACATATGCCCGGAAAACTGGAAAATAAATATGGTTGTCGAAGGCACATTCGATCTTTGAATGAGTTTTTCTGGTCAACTGTCCCATCAAGGCCATGCAGTTCCTCTTCCGTCTGTCACTTTCGTACTGAGTGCTCGATCTTCAGCTTCGAGCTTCAATTCCACAAACTCGGCATTCAATGGATAACTTCCGGTACGATGTAGAGGATCTCAAGTCTCAACCTAAACGGATGCAACCGAAGAATACCTCAGTAAAACAATAGCAAATTTATATCAAAGCTGATACTGCAGACACTACGCATCTCCGGTATGGATGATGAAATTCTTTGTCCATGTCTCCTCATGAACGCCACCTTGCGTTGGCTTACTGTGTTAGATGAATCGTCAGTACCTGTACTAGGATTGCAAACCCGCTCTCGGATTATCTCATACTGTGTTCTCGGTATATGCCTAATTTCTGCATGTGCACCCGGACGCGTTGCGTTTCTCCTTCTTGCGCTGCTCCCGCCTGATTGCCCTCTCTTCGAGCTTTCTCTGGAAGCCAATCCACTTGCGCTCCCGTTTCCAACCCTTTTCGAGTACATCTGCGTACTCTGTCTCTTCCGCCTCTCCCGCTTGATGGCCCGCTCTTCCAGCTTTCGCTCGAAATCGATCCACTTTTGTTCCTGTCGCCAGAACATTTCCAGTAGGTCTGCATACTTCGTCTGCTCGTGCAGTAGCAATTGTAAGATTTCATGGTATGCGACTGGGTTGCGCTAAGAATGAGCAGTAGGAAGAGGGCATGCCGGTGCCGTGCGGCATGGTTGTACAGATATCCTCTGGTGTTGAAGCAATGAGGTATTGGCGACAGAGATTTCAAGGAATACAGATCGCGGCAGATAGAATATAGACTCCGGTGAATGAGCGAAGAAATAATCGTTGCGAGTTCCGTAGTGGTAGTGGTTATTCCACAGTGATATTGGCATCTGACAATTGCGGAGTTTCAATGCTCGACCAGTCCATCATGCCCTCCCCAATTCCAAATGCTTTCCCTCATCTTCTTCCTGATGAATTAAAATCAAAATTTCCCCCTTCAATTTCGGAATATTTGTACTTCGGTTTCAATAACGCTATACAGTGTCTGTCGCCATACCTTTCGTTGATCTCCGAGCTGCTACGTATCTCATCGTTGAACAGTACTATCGTCCGCGTGGTGTTCGTCTTACCCACTGCTAGCTGGTTAGTCCCAATTTCAAGCTCTCCCAGCCTCGTCGGACGCCTCATATTCTCGGAACGATTGCTTTCATTAGGAGTCCATGTAGTCGGGGAATCCGTCAATGCTGTAATAGTCTAGGCAGAATGGATAGTTGATGCGCTCTGATTCCGACCGGTGTGTTCCATGAATGCTTCTAGTACTCTCTGCGGTATTGTGTTGAGTAGGTGTTGAGACGTGGTACGTGAGAAAGTCGCGGACGTGCTAGTGGTATTGTCCGGTAGCTCCCTTGCGCGCGATCTCACCGTGGCGAAGCTTCCGCTCTCGCCTCATGACCCTAACCTCTATCTTCTTGGCGAAAACATAGCTATTCCGCGGTTGTTTAACCAAATCATCCAGGCTAGAAAGTCTGATTTGTTCTTGTTTGGTTCAATTGCCGCAGAATCGCACTCCGCCGTACTGCATCTGACCAGCCTTTCGCCAGCTTGATTGTCGGGGTCGTTGTGAGCGACGATCAGACTGCGAAACGATGACGCGCGGCACGGTTTCTCAGCTATCTGTGATAGTATTAAACCTAGAAGCTATCGGATGCTGTCAACATAGATACAAAGGCAGAAGCGTTGCCAGTGATAAAATGCAGAGGGCGATCGACGGATTCACTGACTAAGTACGTGCAGCATATTTCTGGCTGTGATGAGATGTGTTCACGAAGCACTATCAGATCACCGTTTGATGCAGGCCATGACCGAACCCCACGAGTCCTGGTTTACCAACAAATTAATCTTTAGTAGCTGTCCGATCCTGTATTCATAGCCTTGCTTGGGGGAACGGGTTGAGGGGCCATGCCGTATAGCTGATATTCATCGCATGTATGTTCATCGTTAGTTCGAAAATAGTTCACGACAGCGAAAACATCTCTGACATATGTACTGACAAGTCCTTCTGTAACGACCACTAGGATGTTTGGGTTTGAGCGTTTATAATTCCAAAACCAAACTGCCGGCGTAAAATCTAGATTTGCTGAAATGTACGTTGTCCATTAGATTTATAAAGTGAGGAAAACCCCAATACAAACTGAATGTTACATGTACTGCAACCAGTCATCATAACCTTACACCAAATGATCACCGCTTTTGAACTATCGACAGATGGGTCTCGGCGAGCCTTAAATCGTACAGCGTTGTCTATGTCTCTCTCGTCAGCTTTCTCTCGATGCATAGTTCCAGCACAACATTACCGATCAATAAACCAAATTCGAAAAGCATGCCCAGTATTTTTTCCTTGCGGAAGTTCCAAGTTAAGTATCCCTGGTAGTATTCCGTTGGAAAGAAATGTCCTCGTGGGTGATGCGTCTGCTTCGTTTACATGATTGCTACATCGATCTCCGTTTCGTCATACCAGTAAGCCCTTCCAGAGAACCGTATTTCAGAACATGGTCATGTTCCTTGCGCATGGACTCGGGCTCCTTGCGCCTCATTGCCCGGTCTCCAACTTTCGCAGGAAATCGATGCGATTATGGTGACTGTCTTTCGAACTGACATTCCACTTGACGGAACATATATCCATGGAAGGCGCGCAACTACTATCAAATTCAATATTCCGCCGCGCTTGACCGGAATATGGCCACCTTCGGGCTATACCAAGAATACCAAGTGCCATTGTGTTTGCGGTGAATATAACAACTGCACATATGAAAACAACGATCGAAAGGACCATATGAGTCGTGCAGCCCGCGTAGAAGCTTCAATCGGATGTGAAGAATTCCTGACTAAGAACACGGGGACTCAACAAACACCTCTGCATGTACTTCCCAAAAGACGGTATCGGAGTTTTCATTAGTAACAACACAGCGTGCGATTTCTGCAGTCCATATCTCGGCATCCTGCCGGATGACGTAACTGCGTGACTGCGGTCAATGATTTGTCGCCCGAGAAGTAATTTTGTCAATAGAGAGTGCTTTCACACTCAGCCCTGAAAGACAATTTGATCGCCTAGCACATAGGCTGGCATACCACATAAAACTTCGCCATCGTCTGATTCCAAGGCTACATTATGGATTTACCACCAGCACCGCGCGCATCATTTTTCGACCCCATCCACCTTTCGCAACAAAGCAATGCCGCAGACAATGCTCGAAACGTTCATCGCTCACGCGGACATCGTCGGACGCCGAATCACACATCTGATGTCTTTACCCCGGTCCGCGCAATACGCAGCCTATCTAAGTCTCGTGATCGTCACCAACCGTCTCGACTACATTCTTCCCAACGGACTCACAGCGTCCGATATTGTCGACAAACAGCTATCCGTGATTGAGCAGAAGAGAAACGATAAGATACCCTTGTCGAACGTGGATATAGAATGGAGTTTGATTATAGAAGAAATGCATTTCAATCGTAGGTACATGGCGTTTTTGCACGATGAGTTTCGGGATTACAAGATGGAGGATTACAAAGCAGATTCCGGGACCGAAGGGGAGGTAGAACCAGAGGGATGGCCTTGAACCAACACTCGATAACACACGGTAAAATTCAGTTGGCTATAATTATCAAGTTCCTTGCTTGTGAGTCCTTCATGTTGGTAAGACACCTGAAAAAGCTTCCGAGAATTCATTACATCTCGAACAACCCTGTACAGTATCATCTTATCAAATGAATCAGTGTTCGAAAGTCTTCATCTTATCTCGTGTTCTGGGTGCATTCATAGTATACAACGTCTTCATGAGAATCCCTTCAGTCAACTCGCGATTTCACAACCAAAGATTTATTCAAGATGTAGTGCAACTATACCGTCACTGAATTTAGTCGTCGCAGCGGTTCGTTGTCTATCTGAGCTTGAACACCAAACCAGGGAGGAGTCCCAGAACCGTGCGTTGATGATCTCCTGTGTCTACCTAGAATCCTGCTTCTTTGCAAATCTTCTGCGGGAGTCACTACCTCAGTCTGAAGATTAACTTGTATAAAAAAGTATTTATGTATCTAGATTGATTATTGTAGTAGCTCCTCGCTACTCGGCGAACAACGACGTGAGTATACCATTTATTGTGTTTCAACCTCACGATTTTCATCTATGACGACACATTCCCGGCAAAAGCCATTGTCATGTGCCGATCGTATACATATCTACCACGCTGCGCGTGAGCTCCTTCGAAGATGTAACACGATTCGCACATCACGATATCTCTGGCTTCTGTTTACGAACGGCTGCTTTCGAAAAATTAAAGTTGGAATAGTTTGGTCGAGGCCGAACAATGCACGAATACATTGTGAGATTAACTGAATATTGAACTACTCTAACAGGGTATACGACACCTAGCAGCATGATCTCGCATGATCCTACGATTGATGGACCGATTCTCAATGCACGAAGGACGTCGAAGAATGGACGAAGTGCTAGATGCTACGCGAAGCAGCAGGAGTCGTCGATCACTCATCAACCGAGATCAGAATTGCATTCTCTGAAAAGCTTGTTCCTTTATATCTCTGTTTTCAGCACTCGATAGCTCTGAAACAACAAGTAGTACATGCAAAACCATGCCACCGGGCACTAGCATGACATTGGCCAAAAAGAAGACTATATGCTACTAAAGTTGATCATTATGCGTCTGCAGAAAACCAAGCGTCCCACCAGACTGTGAGCGCTTGATATTGGCAATAACCAGCTAGTCTTCGCCAAGCGGAACACGATGGACAAGATACCGTTATGCAAAGATGAGGAAGCATAGGGCGCAGCGCTCCAGGACTGGTATGCGGGCAATGATCTCATCGCGCTATTGCATGCGGAGGCCAACATTTGGGATATAGCTGTTGACAGCTGGGTTCCAATGCTTTTGGAAGAAAGCGTGGACGAAGATGAACTAGATGAGGATGACGAAACAGATGAAGATGAGGATGAGGATAAGGTCTCTTTGGGAGGGGAAAGGACAAACCATTTTTGTTATTTGGCAGGTGGCATCTCTGCTGTGACATGAGAAGATTTATTCTTTGTGCTCTGGTATACGGAATGTTTCTCCTCAGAAAACACTAGCAAAAGAACAAGGTTTCATTGAGCAAGTGCCGCTCCCTATCGAAATCGCATTTGTTGCTTATTAAGTTGTTACTACACCGGTATCTCACTTACTACGTGACTCCGTATATCTGAACCCTCAGCGGAAACCTCGACTCATCGAGGAACAGACGGACAATCTGAAGAACAGAAAGAAAATAAGTTCACAGCATGGAGTAGCCAACTAGAAGCGCCACTTTCAACCTGCTTGTCTTTTTATTTCATTGTTGTGTAAGAGCCGGCTTTGTATCATCACTGCACTGTCTGCATTTCAAGTATCTGATACTGGCCTTTTTCTTGATTGTCTTCGAGTTTTCGGTTATGTTTAAACAGGCTGGAATCAAGACGAAATTGCGGCCGAGTCCATTCAGAGAGAGGAACTACAACGTCTCCCACGGAATTGCTGCTGAGGTACCCTGTTCAGTAATGTACAGACCCTGTTGAGAAATCATGCTGAACAAACAGTTGTATTCATATACAGTCGGAAGTTATTCAACAATGACAGAGACGCAGAACAACCTGAAGTAACACCTATGAAAATGATCATTCTATAACCAAAACGAGTCAGCAACCCGAACGGTGACTTACCGAGCATGATTTTAAGCCAACCATACTACGGTATCTGTGGCACATAACTGGTGACGTCATCCAATCCGGATGGATGTAGCTTGCGTCATCGAAACCCCCGACGTCATCGACAGCTGGCTCTGTGACATACCAACATTCTATGTTGCCATCGCCATTCAATCGTCTTGGCATCTTCGCAGCCACTTTATATAACCTCCGTCCCTCCCACACCTAAACCCACCATTCCTTCATACCGCCATACAGAACCCACAACATATTCAACAACCACCACCAGCAAACATACACAAATTGAAATGCGGTACTCTAGACATCAGTTTTTCGACAATCGCAGCGAAGAAGACAGATTCGCCGATTCTAAGCTAGATAAGCTGGGGAAACGTGCGCGCAAAAATTATAATTTCGCCTATAAGAAAGCAGTCCGAGCCATAAACCAGGATCGAAAGGACAGGCACGAAGCGAAACTTCGCCATCGCAAGCTCGCAGGAGCGCTCTCTGACAGTGCTACCAGCACGTCGGAAACGCTCTCACGTACCACGTCTCTCCGCCGAATCAACGCAACACCCCTGAGAGTTCTACAAGGATTCATAGAACACATCTCTTTGGTGTCGGAGCGCATCAAACATCTCTTCTGTCGAGGCTATTGCAACGTTGACCAATACCGGAACTGGACGTTTTTCCTCATAAAATTTGGACTTATTGAGAAAACGAAGCTTCCTACCAGGCTAAGAGCGCTCGATATTGGCGATAACCAGTTAGCGTTCGCCAAGCGGAGCACGATGCACAAGATACCACTATGCAAAGATGGGGAAGCATGGAGCGCCGAGATTCAGCAAACATATGGCGACAATGATTTCATCACATTGTTGCATGAGGAGGCGAATATTTGGGGCATTGAAATTGAAAGCTGGGTACCAATGCCCTTAGAAGAATGCGGAGATGGCGATGAAGTAAATGAGGATGATGAACCAGATGAAGATCAGGATGAGGTATCCTTGAGAGCGGAAAGGGCGAACCGTTTTGTATATTCTGACATCTTTGCTGTACCATAAGTTGTATTTTCTTTGTACACATGTATTCGGGATGTTTCTCCAAACGATGGAAACTTCCATAGTGATAATTCATTGTTTCAAATTTATCGTTATAATATTTGTGATCACCAGGATTGTTGGTGGTATACCGGCATCTTTCTCGAAAGGCGTATCTACATGAGCCAGAGTACAACAGGCGTCTGACCCGCTTCGAAGACGCCATTGAACCGTGATTCTATTCGATCCATCGATAACGCCATACCCATGATCATTCTTGTCTCGGAAATACGGTTTGAATTGAACTGGAGCGGACGTATCTTCAGTCGAGGTGGTTTCATATACTGACCAAGAAAGGTTAAATTCATATGCTTGGACCGATTTCATAGACTGAGGTGAGGGGACGCTCACAGTGCTCACTAAAGGTTTCATTTCCCAATCATCGAAACGTTTTTGTAGACTTGTAATGAAAGAGCTCAATGAGTCATTTGTGAGGCACACCATCTTCCTTCATCATCATGAGAACGAAAGCTGAACATGACGTTGGACCTTCGGTGTGCCAAACGGACCGGCCAACCTCATGAGATGACCAACTCGAGGGGGTGGGCCGAACAGAAGACACATTGATTGAACACTGCAAACTGACTTCCCCATGACCGTGCTGATGTTCGCGGTCGAAACATCATCTAAAGATCGTGTTTCAAGTCTATCGAGCATGGCCTTTGATTATAAGTACAAGGAGACGATACACGATGAACGATGGCCGACAAAGGGTAGATGGTGAACGTTTTTGCAGTCTATGGTATTTTGTCACTGGGACGTCGTCACAGCAGCTGGAATGAGTCTCTAGCAGATTAAAAAAACGATAGAATCTTGTAACATGATGATCTTGTATTATGATACTGATATGAACATGTTTTGTGGTCTCCGGCGCTCACCAGGAACGAGAAACGCCAAACACATGGAACCACCAGTGTCGAATCAACCCCCGTATAAGTCAGAACACATTGTCATCATCCTTATTGAAAACCCCCGAAGAACCGGATAAGAGATTGGACACCAGTCTCTACAACGAAACCCAACATTTTCGGCTCAAGAGCGTAAAGCTCAGTAAGCACAGTGTGTCATGCAGCGGATGAGCGCACTTCACTGTTGGAATGGAATCTCCATTTAAGACACATCATCGTCCACACGCAGCGTCAAACTCCGTCAGACAGTCAGTGTCAGGTAGTGTAAAGTGCAGTGCACTTTCGCAATGGGATATCCACCTGGTTAAGAGAAGGTAAAAAGATCCTCTACACCGAAACCCAACATCTTCGGCTTCATGCAGCGTACAAGCGCAGTCAGCACAGTCTGTGTCGTGCAGCGGGGAGCGCACTTCACCTGTCGGTACCCTGTGACAGCGGGGTGGCTGGAGAGTCAAAGACGTCTGAGAAAGGAAGAGAAAAGAGGTGAACGGCAGCGTAGTATATATAGCCGTACTACCGGGTCTCTACTAGAAAAAACAATAGGACATTTAATAGACATGAACAAAGGGAGGGGTTTCCACGCTTATTTTTTGCCTGTGGATAAAGGGAACTTATCGACAAGTTCCAATTAACCATTCGCCATTTGAGCGGAGTGGACACGGCATAACCCATCCATTATACAAGCAAGAGACCGGACATGTCATAAGTCATCCATTTACGAGCCACAGCCGGACATGCCATAAACTGTCCATTATCTATGCCTTAAACTATCCTTTATTCATGTTCTACACTATCACTATAGATATACCTCAAACCAACCATAAAGCCACTGTCTGTTGCCGTCGCCCCCGCCATCGCCCCCGCCATCGCCCCCGCCATCGCCCTCGTCGTTGCGCTCTTCGTTGTGGCCCCGCTACTACTAGACTGCATTGGTTAGCTACTAACACTATGTTAGGGAACAGATTAGGAGCAGCACTTACCGTCATCACACGACCACTGTGAGGGTGGTTAGCTAGTAGTTAGCATAGTTTGAAGCTGTAGATAAAGACACTTACGAGAAAACCTTACAGAATATGGTGTTTAAGCGAGGTGTGTGTGGGATGAACGGGAGATGGAGAAAGAAAGCGGAAAATCCGTCCCGAAGGGCGTGTTTATGGACAAGTTTAGCTGTATACGCGGTCAATGGCATGGCTTATGGACAAGTTTAGCTATTTATGGCTCAAAACTTGACCAGTAATGGTGTTTAAGGGATAGAATTCGCTTTTTTCTTAGGTTAAAGGGAGAGAATGGACTTAGAGAAAATTTCGGAAAATTTACAAAATTTAGTATGGAGCAAAGGATGTGTCAAAGGGATGACCCGGCACCAATGTTGAACGTTGTATGGGGTAAAGGGATGGCACCGGATTTTCGGTCAATGTAGTATGGAGCAAAGGACTCTTGTCCTATTAATATTTCTAGTAGAGGGTGCCAAGCTTCTAGAATGCCACTTTCTAGAAGGTCTGACATACAAATATTGTTCAACGCTTTCAATGGTGCTTTACAAAATTATACTTCTCGCACGGCTGGAGGCCGCCCCATCTGCGGCGTCCTACAAAGAGTAAAATTTATTACGACATGAGGTACTGCCGCGTAATAGATTCGAAGCTCAACTTTGCGTCGATGGATGTCACTTGAAAAGCTACCTTGTGTCTTCGGCAGATCGTTCGATGCTATTCCAAAGGCAGGAAGTATTAGTACTCCAATGACATTATCCCCGTACGTTATCACTGCGATGAGGACAAAGCAAGCGAGAGAAGGCCGACAGTTTCAATATGGAACTCTCCGCTTTTGGCCACGATTGGCCGAAAGTAATTTAATCTTTCCATTCATTTCGAGCGTCGTATGATTCAGGTGACCCGTTTGTAGCACCTGTACTACAGTCATGTAGGAACCCTTCTGTCACAGTACAAACAGGACACTTATCGTTTTTGTAGCCGTTTCTAAATGTTACTATCCTTGTGCCAGCTTGCCTACTAAACACGTCGGTCTTAAATTTGAGTCACGGTTTCAGTTACTCGGAAGCTTGCTTTGCTGAGTCGCTTTCAATTTGTAACAGTAAAATTGTGCAATACATGTCCGAAATGCCGTGAAGTTTGATACTTTGGAGCGATGTACTTTCGCTCGGTAAAAACCTTTGTATTTAAACTTCCAACCCTCACGATTTATGGACTGTCTTCCTTGATCATGCGGCAGTTCCCAAAATACCCGCTGTTGCCCAAACTTGCATCGGTACCTGAGTACTGCTCTAAGGCCTGCTGAATTTCCTCATGCTTGATCATCTTCTCAATAATCTCGCGATTGATCTCGTATTTGGTGGCCACCATTTCAAACCCCTCGACAATTTTCTCCGCTTCCTCGGAATCGATGTTTCGAGCGCGAAACAACGCAACTTCGCGCGAATTGGGCAGTGGGTGGCGGTTGAAGCAGCCTTCCTGCAGATCAGAAAGGTTCCAAAGCTGGGCGACTTTGTCGCGGTGGTTATAGTTGGCTTTTTCGATGTGGCCGATGCAGCGCTGCGTGGTGTCGACTGCAAGCGTGAGTTTGTCGAGGAGGGCCTGCTGGGTTTCGATGGAGCTGGACATGTTGACGTTTTTGATGTCCGTTGAACTTTGTGGCTGTCGTTGATTGACTGACTATGTCCATCTCAACTGAGTTTTTCATATCGCACAAATATCACCCGGGCCGGTTCAATCATCAGCATATTGTATGGATTGCCAAGCTTGGGCTGTTCCACGTCTAATCCTTCGAGTCGCCGCAAGTCACTGTAGAGTCGGTCTCGAGGAAGCATATCGCAGCTTCCGAGCTCAAATCATCTTTCGTTTTCCCACTATATCAGATAGGCATGTCGGGCAAGGAATTGACCTGGCCGCTTTGAGACTATTATTCGTAGTTTCCATGGAGACGTGGTCCACGGGGGACAACACGCGGACACAGCACAGGCGTATCATCACAAAGTTCAGTAGTCACCTTTAACGGCCGCATACACCTATCTCTTTGATTGAACCCGAGTAGATGTACCAATGGTTCATGCTCCATCATCCCCTCAGTCAAATCTGATATATTGAGCCTATCACAGTTGAAGATGCGTCTGGTTTCCAATACCCAATCGACAAGCCTTTATCATATACTTGATCAAAATCCATGAGCTGTTCCATTTTGCAAACTTTTTGTTCAAGACGATTGCCTCACGTCATTAAAGCCACGTACTTGTGGCGACACCAAAATCTCATTGTTGGTCACGTTGTCTGACCTGGTAGGTATGATATGTGCAAGCGTGTGAGCTAATTTTAGAAAAAATAGAACGACGTTTGGCTATGTACTTTTGCCGTTAGAAGTGTCAGCTTCACAGGATTTCTGGATACAAAGGTAAGCTGTTCCTGAAACTCTGACGATAACATTTCAATGGATGTGGCCAAAGAAGTATACGATGGAACCATTATCCGCTTCAAAGATTCGACATTATCGAAATTTACCTTCGTTGGGGTTATGGCGCCGGTTCAAACATTTGTACAAAGTTATGCTGTGCTGATGTTCAGGCGCGCCGTGACGAAGTTTAAACAGTCCTGCGACTTGTGTGCCGTCCTAGGCTCGACTTGGCTTCACTGATGGTCGTGTACTATCGCGTCCACACGTTTTCGCCTTCTTTATCTATGGCAGGACATTTCCAGCTTTCATGGGATCGGCGCATCTCCAAGGAGTCGTTTCCAGCCACGTCTCAGCGGCTTACGGGCGTCTTGTAGTATGTTGTTAGGACGGTGATACCGACCATCCGGTACATCTTTGGCACGCGTAGAGCTTGCTAGTACTTCCATGGATCTCAAACGAGTAGGACGTACATTTGTGGCTTGAAAATTCAGGACTCAGATTGATGAATCATTTATTCTTCCGATAAAGACCCACCTGGACGAGTATAGGAACGTCGCTTAACGCCAATATCAAACTCAGAGGTTTACTATCATGGGTTCGCCTTTGACGGTTTCTGAGCGATCCTTGGTAAGGTTTCCATGAAACTCTACCACATTTGGCAATATGCATGTCTGCTGAAGTCGTACACAAACCGGTCGCGCATGGGCGAGCGTGTGGAATGTTAGAACTGATGTCCTGTTAAAATAGTAAGATCCGTATAGTCTCCGTCTTTCAGAATCATAATTGGAGGACCTTTGCCAGTTAAAAACGGTTGGGTTTCTCTTCTTTTGTCCTTCATGATTCACACTCAAGTAACTGTACTTCATATGCTTCTCCTTTTTGGTAAGTATGCAAGTTTTCACATGCGTCACTACGTCCACCATGTATTCTGAGAGTGCTCAGTAGATGACCGATGAAAAAGACATTAGCTTGCCTTAGCGGGTTGAAAGATCTCAATACAGTCAAGCATGCCCAAGTTTCTTTTGTGGATTTTATCATCGGCGTGATAATCATCGATCGTTTGCGTTCTGTGATTGCGGCAGTTCAAATAAATTTTAATAAAGAAACCTATGTCTACAGGACATTCGCTCGTCGAAATTCTGCATTCCGAAGTTGTTAAGCCCGGAACCCTTGAATTATCGCCGGCGAAATTTCTATATTCTGTTCGATGCCGTTGAGATCTGAATTACGCGGATTAATCGCTACAACGGAGGAAAGGACACCTGGGGGCCATACAACTAATTAAACGACCGCGTATAGCCGTACTACCGAAGCAAAAGTGTGTGACGCGGAGACGAATGAGAATTAAGCATCCCAGAGTGTGTTCAAAACTTGAAAACTGCGGACTTGTTGTTCAAACTAATGCCAGGTCGGTATCTGGAAAGGTGGTATACATCGAGAGCCGCATGTGGTAGATATTAGTCTGCTCAGCCGTACCAACCTATGCGCGCCTCTCGTTGGTGTGCTTTATTTGCCCGGTTACGCGGCGAGACAGACTAATTACATATCGGAGGTTGGTTCTACCACATTTCGATAAATGTAGATTACTGCGACTCAAACGAGGGGGGGCTATTGTGCGCTAAGAGAAGTGTACCGGAGGCGATACCAGCAGCCCATGCCGGAGCGACACCTTTGCTTGATTAAGTCCACATGAAGCGATCGTCAGATACTGCCGCTTGACTTGTCTTCGGAAGACCGCATTGGGCCTCAGTTCGATCTCAAATCCGAAACATTCTTTCAGCACCTGTCATAAGACAAATTTGGTTGATGCTTTTGTAACTACATGGCGCAAATCAACATGCGGTTTGTTTTGCATCGTGCAAAGCACCCAGCCAAAGTAAAGGACATTTCTGTCGCAGCGACATGACAGCCCTTTCGACTGAAGTTCAATAGTCAGATGGCAGCAGTCCTGCGTAACTTTGACGGCATGTTCTATGGTAGCTTAGCTTTTGAACGCTTTACGGATCTACTTGGAGAACTTCGCCAGTCTACAGTGGTGCAGCCACGGATATTGCAACGAGCGTTCCAAAAGGCGAATGCGCAAGTACTTGAAAAAACGAACGTGGGAACGATTTAGCCTAATACCAGACGAGGTATACTGTTGAAAGAGCGGTTCGTACATTCTAGCTCAGAAAAAAGTGAAGCAAAAGCATCACCCGAAGGTGACCGAAACCCACTCTGAAATGTAGTTTACTCCGACTCGATTCGAACTCGGGTGCAGTCGTGTAGCACTGTAATTGTACCGGAGGCGATACCGGTAGCCCAATGCTGGGGCGAAAGCTCAGCATGATTCGACCTCTATGAGGCAATGTTTCAACACCACCGCTTGGCTGGTCATCCCAATTCGTACATCAGGGCTAAGCTCGATGATGGCATTTCGATCTTGGCATACAACATGTAGATCACAAACTGACCAAATCGCATGTGGAGAACAGAGGTCAGATCTATACGATGCAACAGAACCTGATCAATGCTCATCCCGATAGGTGCATGGCATCGATGAAAAGTAACTGACGCGGATAAAAAAGAAACAAAAGCATCACCCAAAGGTGACCGAAACCCACTCTGAAATGTAGTTTACTCCGACTCGATTCGAACTCGGGTGCAGTCGTGTAGCACTGTAATCGTACCGGAGGCGATACCGGTAGCCCAATGCTGGGGCGAAAGCTCAGCATGATTCGACCTGTATGAGGCAATCTCTGCACACCATCGCTTGGCTCGTCATCCGCATTGGTACATCAGGACTCTGCTCGGTAATTGTTTTCCGACCGTCGCACAAAACTTGCCATCTGTCATCCGCGAATATATGTAATCATGCACAAAATCAGCTGAATTGAGAGAAATGTTGTTCCAATCCATCCTTGACCACTTCTATTCCGACAGCAAACACACTTCGGCAAAACAACGTTCGCCACAACTATGAATGAAACGTCCATCATGATTCACCGTTATTTTGTCGATAAGCAATGTGTAGCAGATATTCTAGACAGATTTGCATTGTGGACTAGTATCTTCAGCCGTATCACCCTGTGCGCGCCACTCGTCGGTGTACCACTTAAGATCTTATTTGCTCGGTGAAGCAGCGAGATAGACTAATTGTGGATATGATCCATCGTTGTTCAAACTGGCTACTATCGCGTCAAGTTTGGAAGCGACGTTCAGTTGAACTGAAAGTCTACTGCATCCGGTCATCAGACTCATCGGATGACCGAAACAGTTATACTACAACTACACCGTGGCAAATGCCACGCAGCATGTAAAGGTAGAGATTACGGTATCTATACCGAACATCCTTGCCTGAGCTCTCGCCGACGCTGCTCATTGTTGCCATTATATCCGCGGAGTCAACTGTCATACACCCAGTGAGAAAGACGTGATTCATACTAGAATATGCACACTGTGTTTTTCTGCAGCCGTTTTTCAATTTGATTTCTGTGCAAGTTGGCCTAGTAAGCATGTCGATCTTCTAGTTCAGCTGGTTTTTCATTGTATCAGCAGCTTGCTTCAACAGATTGCTTTCAAGTAGTATCCAATACTTCTAACGATACATGCTGAAAAGGCGGAGTGAATTGAGCACAAATAAAAGTGAGGATGCGATTTTCTTCTGTCAACACTCCTCTATTTCATCTTTTCCCTGTCACGATCTATGGAGTACTCTCTCCCATCATGCGTCAGCTCAGAAATTGCCCACTGTTTCCCAAATTTGCATCAGTCCCCGAACTCTGCTGCATCCACTGTTCGATTTCCTCATGGTTGATTATCTCCTCTATCATCGGGCGATTAATCTGATACATGCTTTTCACGATTTCAAACCCCCCGACGATCTTCTCAGCTTCCTCGGGATCGGTGTTGCGAGATCGGAATAAAGCAGTCTCGTGCGCAGTGGGCAGTTGGTGACGATTGAAGCAGCCGTCCTGCAGATTGGAGATATTCCAAAGCTGGGCGACCTTGTTGCGGGGGTTGTCATTTGCTTTCTCGATACAGTCTATAGAGCGATGGGCCATGTTGACAGCGAGCATGAGTTTGTCGAGGAGGGCGCGTTGGGTTTCGATGGACGTCGACATGTTGACCTTCTGTAGATAATTGGATAGTGTGACTTTGGTCGTTGGAATAGCTAAGACGAAGTCAACTCAATACTAACATTGCACAGGTATCCAATATTCCAATTTCACGTTCCATATATAGCATGGTTAGCCAAGCTTGAGCGCTACCACAGGTAGTGGCGGACAGTCGTCGCAATTCACTTCCAACATGGTTTTGTGGAAGCATCGAACCGTTTCTCTACCAATGACCTTAGGTTTACACCACTATACTTATAACCTAAACGAAGCAATGAATAGAAAATCTTATAACAATTCCCTTGAAAGTTTTCCGCAAAAGACACAATAAACAGATCTAAGATGATTAGAGAGCTCGATATCGTCCAGCATAAGTTCGCAAAATACTTATTGTTGGTTTGGACTTCTGTCTGAACTTACCCTAGTTGGATATCAAATCTTCGAGTTCTTTTATCTTTATCATTCAGGTCTTCAATTAGTTCACTTTCGTGGTTGCCAAATCCGCCGTTGTCCACTTCGTCATTCACCTATAGATATTCAAGACTTGTGCAGACTAACGAGCATGTTTGTTTCGAAACTGATGTGAGGAAGAGCGATATCAAACTGCGCCGTGTTAGCCACGTTCGAGAGGCGACGATAAATCATGATAGTTGTCCAAGCGTCCAGTACGAGCTGTTATGACACGTGCAAGCGTGAACACTTGATTTCAAAATAACAACTGTGTATGGTTACGTTTCCAGTCCTACTGACAAGCTTTGTTTCTAGGTTCGTTCCGCATAATAGGATAAAATATTTTGTAGAGTATCAGTACAACATTGGAATATTCAACTATGATGGAGTAAACCTCGGGAAAAGTGATATGTTCGTAGTTTGTGCAATATCAAGATCGGATTCACACAGATCTCGCCACTGGTTAAAGTATTCTTAAAGTTTTGTTGAATTGAATAGTCAGATACATGGTCATTTCTGAGTGGAATACCGGAGTATGTCGACGACGAAGCCAGCGTCGCTGTATGTGTTCATCACATGCAGAGCTGTTGTACCATGAGATACCACGCTTAGACCTTATTAATCAGATTTTCATCAAACTCTACCACATTCGGTAATTTTGAAAATCCACAAAACCATCGGATAATCCCTTCACGCACGGATCAACCTGTGAAATGATAAATTACAACGTCTATCATAGTTTTAGGAGTCATTGGGTCTGAGTCTTTCTGATGATGAACATCAGTTCCTGTACATAGCATTTCTTCGTTGACATTCGACATTTCTTTCCTGAAATTAAGAAAGTATAGCAGCTAGACACCCTGGATCTCAGTCTGTAGGGCATCACAGTTTGATAATCGACATTCATAGTTTCTGATCATGTGAGCAGAGAGCAAGTTCATAGCTGGAGCGGAGGAACGCAGTACGGGGCGCGATAAAAGTTTTCTAGTCGCTGTGGAAGTTTAGCCCATGCGTATGCAAACGAAAATGAGATGATACTCCAAAAAAGCTAGCCAGGCAAGCGGATAAATGAGAAGCAAAAGCATCACCCGAAGGTGACCGAAACCCACTCTGAAATGTAGTTTACTCTGACTCGATTCGAACTCGGGTGCAGTCGTGTAGCACAGGTAATCGTACCGGAGGCGATACCGGTAGCCCAATGCCGGGGCGAAAGCTTAGCTTGATTCGACCTGTATGAGGCGATCTCTGCACACCGTCGCTTGGCTGGTCACCCTGATTCGTCGATTAGGAATGAGCTTGGTGATACATTTGAGCCGCAAACACAACAACGCAAGTGATGAATGAAGTCGTGTATCGATCATGATCAGTTCGAAGTGACGTATTCAAAGGGTGGCTGTGGGCGACGGCATCATTTCAAGAGCACAGGCTAGATCTTTGAGATTTGACAAAAATGAAGCAAAAGCATCACCCAAAGGTGACCGAAACCCACTCTGAAATGTAGTTTACTCTGACTCGATTCGAACTCGGGTGCAGTCGTGCAGCACAGTAGTTGTACCGAAGGCGATACCGGTAGCCCAATGCTGGGGCGAAAGCTTAGCAGGATTTGACATGTATGACGCAATCTCTTCACACCGCTGCTTGGCTGGTCATCCGCATTCGTACAGCAGGGCTACGCTCGGTGATGGCATTTCGATCTGGGAATATGACACGCAGTCTGCAGTCTGTCACTCGTGAATACACAAGCGACCTCGGTGAATTTGCCAGCATACGCAAATCTAGTTCGACAATTCGAATGATTCAACAAAATAAAAGCAGAAACATCACCCCGAAAGATTTGATTGACGTGGATAAAAAAGAAACAAAAGCATCACCCGAAGGTGACCGAAACCCACTCTGAAATGTAGTTTACTCTGACTCGATTCGAACTCGGGTGCAGTCGTGTAGCACAGTAGTCGTACCGGAGGCGATACCGGTAGCCCAATGCCGGGGCGAAAGCTTAGCATGATTTGACCTGTATGAGGCAATCTTTGCACACCACCGCTTGGCTGGTCTACAATTTCCCAGAACTGGAAGCAGCGCCGAAGCTATGATGCAACCACCTATCTCTCAAGTACGTACTTCGTCTTTGTTGTATCTGACAACGTTATCCTTGTACCACATTCTTACTCTCTCTTATCGCCCGCTATTAAATACAGCTTGAAAGCGACGTAGGGTTTGAACGAAAGTCTACTACATCGGCACAAAAGTCAATGCAGGTCAAATACCGAAAAAGATACAGTTGAACGAAACCAAGGCCAGCACGTATTCACTGAGCTCTGATACCCAACAAAGAAGGACACGAAAAGAAATCAGGGTGTCAAACTTCGAACGTCGTTTCCATTTTGACTGCGACGGTAACTTCTCGTTTGCTTCTTCTGATTTGTTGAACAATCATCATGCCGACAAATCATTATCCAACAAACAGATATTAATTATATATCGGGATGCACATCACGATATGGGCAGTCCTCGCTGTTTTCTGCTTCCCTCCGGCGAATCTGGGTATCACTCAAACAGTGGTAGATCTGCAAGTTTCGCGATAACCGAATCCAACTTACGTTGAAATTAATATTCAGGAGAGGGAAGATACCCAGTGTGCTCGCCCTCCGCTGTCCTGAGAGTGCTACTAGGTTGGCCCCACCGATTTTCTCGTCACGCACTGGATACCAAGACATCTCGGACCCACTTAGGTCCTTTATAGCTCGCTACCTCTGTAGACTTGACATGAGATAGTACACATCGGCGCATTATTTACCGAATCATGGATTAGACGTAGATATCCCCTTCGTCGACACCTACTCTCACAGCTTTGATAAGCCTCGGAAGATTACGCTTCAACTTGTAACTTTACTACATCGAGAGGTGGCACGCAGAACGGAAGGGAAAATCGAACGTATCAGAAAAATGCCGCGTCGATTGACAAAGCTCAAATAATACAATGAGACCTTGATGCAGAGGATCATGCTACCCTGAGGCACTTTACTGTGAAGTGGATCCGTTTATATTTGGTCACGCAATTACCAAAGTTCTTTGTGATGGGAAACTGAGAATTCATCCACAGCGTCTATGCTGAGCCGCAGAGCACACAAAACAAACACGCGATTCTCCGCCCTCGTCAGCGGCAGTCAATGCGGTTAACCAATATCGCGCAATGATATGACAACTAGACTTTCTCAGCGTCAACCTCTGCCATAAAGCGGGATCATTACCATGAAAAGGATAAAAAACAGACGTAACGTAGCTGTATTCTTGCTTACCTTCATAGGATCGAGGCTTCATCCCGAACTGAATTCCGCCGATTGCTTATTATTGAACCAAGGCGATCACGGTGATATGTGCCAGATATGCGATTGTGGCGAAGCAGTTCTAACCTGAAGATGCTGGATGTTACGAGTACCGGTCAATGATATTCATTGGTGGCACGATTCTAAATCGCGACATACAGTTCAACTGTGTTCACTGGAGAAAGTGGATCTAAGCGATAGGTTCCGGGATCAATCGAATGGAAATACCGTTGCTGCACCCACGAAGTCGATGTCGATGTATTCCGACGTCGCCATTCGATGATTCTTAAAGTGTATCTCGGTGCTGATCCGGGTATTCAGATCAAGAAAGTCACCAGGTAATTATGAGAGATGCAGCTGCCAGAATGTGGGGGGCATGATGAGCCTGGACAGCGTCAATGCGGACCTGTGTGGAACCTACTGCCTGATTGCCGAACAGCACGGAAGAACCTCGAAATCAACCAAAATTGCGCTGCCTGAAGATCACTGGGATAGAGCAAGTGAGGTACTGTTGGATCGCTGGAAATATTAGAACTCGTGATGATGGGACGTAAAGAGAATTTTACATATTCCAAAATTCGTGGGTTGGACAGACAAAGGACAAAGCAGATTATTTCATGCCGCGACAATGTGCTCTCCCATCGCGCAATGACAAACACCTGGCGCACCAGCCACGCGACCGCTGGAACAAAACAAAACAGGCTTTGTTGAATCAGTTCAACCAGCGGAGCTGCCCAAGCAGCATGTAGGGCAGATCCAATTTGTTCGGGATCCACGGTGTTGCGAGGTCGAGAAGAGGACGATTTAAGATAAGAAGATAGGAACAGAAAAAGGGAAGGGGATGATGGGGCGAGCGGAGACTGGGGAGCCAGCGGAACGAGGGGGACGAGAGGAACGAGAGGAACGAAGGGTACGTGATGAAGGAGAATAAAAAACTTTTTGGGGTTTGATTTAAAGACGCGGATAACATCCTAAGCTGAAGCCAAGACCGCGTGATCCCATAACCTGACCCCGATCTAGAGCTCGAGATCCCGGGAATAGGAGCGTGGATGAAGATTACCGCGAAGTCGTTTACATCTCGTACACAAGTGATGTGTGTGTGGAATTCAGTGTACAGGTAGGTGACGTTGGAAGACACAAGTATTCGCAAAGTATTCAACTGTGGTACCTCAGAACGATATTTACAGAAAATCTGATACATCGGGAAAAGATTATACGTAATTGAAGAATTTGAAGGTGAAGGTGAAGGTCATTGCGGAATTTGTCACAACGTAAGCTAGATAATAATGATGGAATTTACAGAAGAAAGTAAAAGATGATATTCCTATGAAAAACCCATCCTGCATGCCACTCAAAATGGCTCAAGCATTGTCTCTTCCCTCCAGGTCGACCTCGATGGGCCCCTATCTGTACAAACCGCACACTCAACAAAAACACGAATTTATAACCTGCCGTCATCAACCTCATCAATGCGGCTGTCCTTTTTTTTTGTCGTTTCAAATCTAGCTATAAGGGTGCACATACCATTAACTCCTATTCCCTTCTTGAACTAAGTCGGGAAGAGTTCATACCTTTTATATCTCATCGTTTTCTTGGGCTATCGCTTCTCCGTAGACTGTTGCATTTGCGAGCGCATGCTATCTGCTTATAACCCTTCGTCAGATGATGTGTTCTCTTTGACGTTGTCTCCAGGTCGAGTACGATGGCCCCATGTCGATTATTCTCAGAACCTCATAATGCATGCTACAAATTGTGAACCAAGCATTCTCTCGTCTCTGCAGATCGACCACATGGGTAACCCGCCGTCGTCAACCGAAGTCAATTTGGCTTTCCTTTTGGTTCCTGTTATCAATTGTATCTAGAAATCTGCACCTATTGGCATCTCCATTACCCAGTATCGATGACGTTGAACAACATTATACGAACTGTATTCCAAAGTGATGTTAGGCCATAGCTTGCTCTCTGAGCACATGCCATTATCTTCTCAAAACCCTTCTCCGATGACGTTTTCTCTTTGAATTTCTTTCCAGGTCGACTTCGACGGGCCTTAGGTATCAAAGCCTGATTATGCATGCCACTAAGAATGGCCCAAGCATTCTCTTTTCTCTGTATATCGACCACGCCGGATCGTTTTCTGTACGAACGACCCACGCAACAAGAAAAACACGAACTCATAACCTCGCCGTTGAGAATGGTCGTCAATGCGACTTTCCTTTTGTTGTCGGTTCATCAAATTCATCTAGAAGGGTGCACGTATCAGCATCTCAGTAGTCCTTGCTCAACAGTGTCTGACGTAGGGAGTTCATACCGTTCTTATGTCATCGTGTTCTTAAGGCATGGCTTCTCCTTAGACTATTGCATCTGCAAGCACTTGCTATTCCTTGGTCAAAACCTTTCGTCCGATGATATCTTCTCTTCCACTTTATTTCCAGGTAGACCACGATGGGCCCATGTCGTTTGTTATCAGAAACTCATCATGGATGACACAGACTGTGTACCAAGCATTCTATCGTCTTTGTAGGTCGACCACTTGGGTTAACCCGTCCTCATCCACCGGAGTCGATGCGGCTTTCCTTTTTTTTACTTTTCCTTTTATCTGATTCATCTAGAACAGTGCACGTATCAGCATCTTAATCATGCTTCCTCAACAGTGTTCGACGTAGCGAGTTCATACCTTTCCTGTCCTATCGTGTTCTTAAGCCATGGCTTCTCCGTAGACTATTGCATCTGCGAGCACATGCTATTCCATGGCCAAATCCTTTCGTCCGATGATATCTTCTCCTCCCCGTTATTTCCAGGTCGACCACGATGGGCCCCTCTCCTCTATTATCATAACCTGATCGAGCATGCCACTCAAAATGGACCAAGAATCATTTCGTCTCTGTAGGTCGACCACTTGGGTTCAACCGCCGTCGTCAACCGTAGTCCATCTGGCATTCCTTTTTTTTTTCCTTTTCCTGTTATCAAACTCATCTAAACAGTTGCATATATTAGCATCTCAATCACTGTTGATGCACTTTGTTCGAAGGGGGAAGTTCATACCAACTGTATCCACAGTGTTCTCGAGCAATGTCTTCCTCTCCAAGCACATGCTATCCTCCCCCAATCCCTTCGTCCGATGACGTCTTCTCTTGTCTTCTGCGTTCCACTTAGGTCGACCACGATGAGCCCCTCTCCATTCCAACGCCCAAACCCAAACCAACAAAAAAAGATTCACACCCAGATCCTCGTCAGCCACCAAAAGGCAGCCTGTCCATTAAAATAACCGGTTCGACACAACACCTATAAGTTTCCCACATCAGCACCTGCCAAATCCAACGAGAGGGGGTAGAAGAGATAACTCACTCATGAAAAGTGTTTATTCCATTCCCATCCCACGTGCAAAGTATCCTGGCGCAAGTTTCGTAGACATATTAAATCTACTTCTTCTCCTTCGACGCGATGCGTACAGAGCGCCTTGGTGGTGCCTGCCCGTTGTTGGCCGTTGCCTACAGACGTTAGCAATCCTCCATCTCAAGGACTTGGAATATTTCATACCCTTGTTCGTCCATGCGGCATGACAATTGCACCGTTACTCGGTACCACACTGAGAGGGTGCGGCACGGGGGCGACAGATGGGACGTGTGGGGCGGGTGCGACGGGTGCAGCGGGAGGCGCAGGAGGCGGCGGGATAGCAGCGCGCCCAGTCTCCCTCCATTCATTGCAGCGCCTCTTATTTCCCCTGCGTGGGCCCGGGAGCTCCTCCTCCGCCTTCCTCTTCAACGGGCTCGACGGCCCGGGAACGACCGGCGGCGGCAGCAGAACCGGAGCTTCGGTGCGCGCGAAGGCCGCGCAGTGCCTCTTGCGAGGGCTTGGGTCTGCCTCGAAGTCTTGCGAGGCTTTGCGCTTTGTGCCGGAGGGGCCGGCGGCAGGGACGGAGGGGGGGAGCAGGACAGGAGCGGGAGGTGTGGCGGGGAGGGCACTCTCGACGGACCCCTCGGCCACCGCTGGCCGTTCTCCATCGACATCGCTGTCGAAGGAGAACTCGTAGTCCAGCGGTGGCCACGCCGCGTCGTCGTCGTCGACAGCCTCGGGACCGGCGTCCCCGCCCGGTCCGTCATCGGCTCCGCCCGACAGCTCATCGGGGATGGTTTCCCACGAATCATCGCTGTCGGAGCGGTTGTCGTACTCCAAGACCAATGGGTCTTGGGGGGGGGTCGGCTTGAAGTCGAGGTCCGCAGGCGCCACGAGGTATTCTGGGAGGTTGGGCGCGTCTGAGATCCCGAAGAAGTGCAGGATCTTGAAGACCTGCAATTGCTCGTCGTCTTGGGCGTGCTGGGTCAGCAGCCCAAGACGCAGCAGGGAGGTCTATCACTTCATCAGTTTACTCAGCTATCCGTAGAAGAACAAGTTCACTCACCGCATGGTCAAAAGACCCTTTCGGCAACCTCGGCACAATCTCGCACATGGTGGTGACCGGCGTGAACCAGGCCACCACCATGTCGAGCCACGTGCTCTCGTCTGCCATCTCCACATCGCTGCTGGCATCCAGCATGCACGCGTCCTCGACGGAACTGGGCGCGCAGTCGACTGCCAGGTCGACATCCGTCATCTCCACGTTCTGTGGAGAAGAAGCCATCATCGGCTCCGGGCTGCCCTGGTTCACCGGGGTGCTCATCACCATCGCGTCCGGATCGTGGGAGAGATTGTCGTCCATCGGCAGATCAATCTCCATATCGTCACCCGCCTCTGAGGTTTCCCCCAGCGGCGGTGATCCCAGATCCATCGGCGACGGCATGTCCGGGGGCGAGCTCGGAACCTCGGCGTGTTGTTTCGTCATTTGTCGCCTGGCAGTCTTCTTCAGAGCTCTGATTGGTCTTGTCATTGCTGCTGTGGTGTAAGTATTCGTTAGTTGTATTCGTCAAGGGATGTCTGGGTGGTCGGATGCGTGCTTGCGAATACTTGGGGGGTGAAAATAATTGGGGGAAGAACTGACGGATATATACACCTGTGCATGCTGGCCTAGAATTTCGTTAGCAGTCAATCGTCGGCGAAATCACAGCTAGGGGAAAACCCTCAAAGGACGTAGACGCACATACCGTAAAGGAGGCTATTAGAGTCAGTTTTAAGAACTTTGTGGATACGGCGTTCTCATCTTAAAAATGTATAGGTATACTGTTTTTTATGATAAGTCGATGAGTGTAGCTATATCTGAATCATCATGCGTTGCAGAACCAATTCATATGTTGACCAAGCTACAAACATGATGCTTTTTCGCACAAGCATGATAGTAATGAGACAACCAATATTGGTTCGAGAATCTTTGTTAACGTTTCTTGCGTTTAAACGGTTAAATGGTGCCTTCGTTGAACGACATGTATCTAGCGCGACGCTAACAGTCTGTTCGTTCAATCGCTCACATTCAACGTCATTGCCAGCTGTGTTGCAGTGGCCGTTAGTTGATGAAAAACAATTTGTATCCTCACTTCTTGTATCGCAGTCCCAACGCTCTACGACCCGCATATATCTATCTCGCAATGCCAGATGTTTCTTCGTTGTACCGTCTTCCCGTCAATGTTCTCAGGTTTTCTAAAATAGTCTTGTGGTCTGTTTCGCCACGTCGTCAAATCCGACCCCTGACAGAAGGAATGTTCAGAAAGATGAGTGTATGACTGCAGTTGATCCCACGATGCGCTTGTCTGTGGATTCGTTTGTTTGTCAGAGCTGCAGTTGACCACCGGAATGAGCTTGTAGCAGTTGACCGACAGAATTACTACTTTTGGCAACAGTGAATGTTTCTTAGCACAAGGTAATCGTAGCACATCGCCGGTGAAGCGATCATCACCTTTCAAAAGCTTCCAGGTAGTGTTCTGCTCTATCGCTCTGCCAGCTCAGTGTAGGTTTAAATTTTCGACTGTGTCTCTCGAAATCGTGCAAACTCTGATCTGTCGTACTTATTTTGTTTATTCCAAGACGTATTGTAGAGAATAGAAATGAAAACCGCGGCACTCCGGTAAGATTGGTTAAGCTGTTGCGAGATCACTAAAGCGGGCTAGTCGAATATCACAAATACAGATACCGTGCACGAAGATTCACAAGCGACTGAACTTCGGAGAAGAATCCTACATTGCAGTGCACGCGCCGGTTATTCCCCAGCTCCACCGTAGTCTGCAATGAATCCCGACAGCTATTCACCAGGTGCATCGTTCCACCGAATGGGGAACACCACTTAGCTTCGACACTGCTATTTTCAGGATATTGCAGTCTTCACAAATCAATTAAACTGATGGTGGCGATGGGTTACGGGTAGAAACGAACAGATATGCCGATCAAACATGGCAAGCACGTTTGATTACCACATCTATCACAGAACAGACCCTTGAAAGTACCGTTGCAAGATTCGTTATATTGACTGTCGTTCCAGAAAAAACTCAGGGTTTGTATTGGAAGCTCAGAATGGGGACACTCCATTGCTATTGGACCAGTGGTTTATCAATAGAAAATGAACTACCGATGTTCCCAGGCTTACCTTTGCATCGTAAAACTATCTTCGTATCACTACTTTCCATCCTGGTATGAAATATGGTGAACTCCAGCCTTACCACAGTCGGCCGCATGTACACGGCTTACATCGTCAAATCGCCATTTATACTTCTCAGGTTGTATACACACCTTAGCATGGTTCTATTGAGCAATGTTTTCTCGATTTTCCACGTTATGCGTAACTACGCCTCGGTACGTATTTCAGACGAGTGGAGTACTTCCCTGCCGCCTAAACATCCGCCAGATCGCCGAATATGGAGCATTGAATTCATAAAAATTACCTTTTTGACAATTGAGGACACCATCTTAGTAGATCCGGGCATCAGGCTCCACTCTATCTGTGTTGGTCATGAACTGTCTGTGTGGCTGTGGCGGACTATTTGATAACGCTTCAAAATTCCAGGACTTCGAGGGTCTCCACGTGTAAGGCAATTACTCCGTTACACCGTCAGACATGAAGCTCAGCGGTCCGCTCGAAGCATCAAGAATATCATGTGTCAACTGGTAACCATAGCGTGTAAAAAAAATCATACTCAATAAAAAGCGAACAAAAGCATCACCCGAAGGTGACCGAAACCCACTCTGAAATGTAGTTTACTCCGACTCGATTCGAACTCGGGTGCAGTCGTGCAGCACTGTACTCGTACCGGAGGCGATACCGGTAGCCCAATGCTGGGGCGAAAGCTTAGCTGCTATTACTCTATACGAAGGAATCGTCGAAGTGGAAAGCCGCTACTTTCGACGCTACAGAGTGCTCAACAAGCCTTTATCGCTTTTCAGCCAAAGGTTTCCAACAAATTTTCTTCCAAAACACGTTTTGATAGAAAACCCAGTAAAGCTGCATTGTTTGACGTGCACCATGGATTCAGCGTATTGAATTGCTTCTTGCATGCAGTATTGAGATACTCTGATTGAAACATGTCTCGGCATGGACCGCGCGGTCAGTGCACCGCCAACTACAGAGGCTTTCAACGCTTTACACGTCCGATACGTAAGTTTACAAAGACACTAGAGCCGTATCCGATTCTTGACACGATTTTTGTAAATCAAAAACCTTTAAGTATCTCTGACTCTGCTACTCCCATACTTGCTGTCTCAGACGGTCATAGTAGACCCTTACAACGCTGACGTCAACAGGACGACCAGAATACTCATACAAAATAGTCCACTCAATACAGCTTTACGCTTCATGGCCACCGATCGTTCAGCCATCCGTCACGGTAGTTACTCCTAGAACTCACCAAGCAAACAGTCTGCTGGTGGTATAGAACCAGGCTTGGTGGGTGTTGTACAGTTCTCCTCATTGACTTTCACCCAGGTGACACGATTTTCCTCTTTCCTGAAATCATCGCCATTTTGGAAAAACAACATCCCTCGAACTCCTGCAAAATACCGATCTGACGCAAGGGGACCTGATCGTGCGCCTGAGAATAGACCAGCGCTGTCTTCAATATCGGTGATCATTGTCCAAGGCCAGCTTGAGATTGTCATCATCTGATTGATATGCAGCTGCTCTGATGGTTGCAAGCGATTGTGACGCCGGATAATATAGGAGGAGTGGCAGCGGTGCATGTCCAAGGGAGTCTTGAAGGTATAATGCATTTGGGGTGAGGGGTCCTCGCTGACTGGTGTTGCAGGCGGTGAGACCCTGAATCCCGGTGTGCGAGGTGGCGACACGAGGCGGACCGGTTTCCACGGCATGCTATCGTCGGTGTCTTCCGGGATCGAAATTGGAGGAGGCGAAGAATCAGTGCCGTTGTCTCGGACGAGGGAAGGGCATGAGTGCAAACTATCGGAAATACCCTCTGAATCGGCATTGTAGCTCTCGTCGCTGTCAGCCAGAGATGGAGCAGAATTGGACACCGGCAAAGCATTCTCGGTCGGCATCTCTGAGCCTGCCGCGCAGTCGGGGGAAAGCGAAGAATGAGGCAATAGCGTCTCAGTGTGATCTTCGCACTCGACAAGCGACGATGGGTCGACAGACGGAATCTCGACGCTTTCCTCCTTGGGGACTACTACTGCGACCGGTCGCAAAGAATCGAAAGGTGGCGTCTCACTCTGTTCCCTCTGCCGAACTGTAGTCGCATCATCGATGGGCAGCGCCGGAATGTTCCCCTCTAGCTCGTCGAGCGACAGTGAGTCGACAGGCGGTATCTCCATGTCAGTACTCTGCAAGTGTAACTGAGGCGGCAAGTAAGATGCCGCCGCTCGCCACGGCCGCCTGTCTTCAGCCTGCAAGAAACAATCTCCTGTCGGCGTCTCAACATCTGGCTCAGGATGGACTGGCAGCTCATTCTCAAGATTCGGTATCTCGATGTCGTCCTCGGGCCCGTCCAGCGTCATTGAGTCGACAGACGGCAGGCCATCGTTGTCTTCCTGTAGGACTAACGGAGGCGTAAAGTAAGATGCTGCCGCTCGCCATGTCCGTCTGCGTTTGGAGGTTTGCAAAGTTTCGACTGTCGAGATCCCCAAATATTCTGGTTGCTCGACAAGTGGCTCAGATAGGGTAGTCGGCCTCTCGATATTCTCCTCTGGCTCGACCAGTGTTGGAAGGTTCATAGGCGTTATCCCATTACTCTCTTCATTCTGGTGAAGCGACAACGATTCCATCGACATTGTATCAGTGTCAACCTCTTGAGCGAACATCACAGGCGTAAAATATGAAGCTGCTGTCCGCCATGGTCGTCTGCGTCTCGCCGGCTGCCAAACATCGGCCGATGGCGTCTCGAAGTACGATTTCCGCGCAACTGATTGCTCATATACAGTACCCGGCGTCTCGATTTCGTTCTCGAGCGCAGCCGTCTGATTTGTGCAATTGCAGTCTACCGTTTCCACTCTCTGTCGACTAGACGTATTAACCGGTGTCTTCTCCGCCATCACTTCAAGCGTTGCGAGGTGTTCGCGTGATGAAGCGATCTTGAATGGGGTAAAATGTTCGCAGTTTTGTGTGACACATACTTACTGCATGAATTGCAATTGGTGTAACTTCAGCCATGCACTTCCCCAAAGATTATCCTTGAAGAGTTGATCGGTTGATGCGAATGAGTGAGATACATTCGTGATTGATACTCACCGCTGGCACAAAAGAAAGTGCCCATCTGGTTTCTGGGATGTACCTGAAACTAGCGCCCGCAGTTGAATCTCGAAAAAGGAATCCTTCAGCATGCGACCTGACACAAACTTCCGAAACACGTTTGCGGCATACTTCACGTTTCAATTTTGCCGTTTATTTCATCGCGATCCATGGATGGCAAATCTCTTGAAACTTGATGTCATTGGCCGAATGCTAGCGAAATTGGATTGTGCTCTGTAAGAAAGATCAAAGAGAGGTTCGGACGTCTTACCGACCAAAAGAACGATTGATAAAGATTTCGAAATCGATGACCCGACATAAGAATCCAATCGACGAAGCAATACTTGTCAGTCATTGAATCATACACTACCTGCGCATACACAATTAAAAGACTCTGATTCTACACACTTGTCAACTACTCAAAGTATCTTCGTTCGGGTGCACCAGCATATGGCAGGATAGCTTTGTAACTCCGGGGTGCCGTCTGATAGCCTGATAGCGTTTACACCATAATACTTGAGGGTGGTCTTCCAGATTCACCGGTTCTGCGTGGAATGAGAGCCCGATCGATATACCCAGGAGGAAATTGCACATACCAGGCCGTAATGTCACGAGAGCGCATCCTCTAGAGGTGATTGAGCAAGAGATTGCATCATCGTTGGATGATGATCATCAGCCCAAAGTGGAAGCAGAAGTCCAAGACGTGGTCATGCAAGACGTGGCAGACCACCATGAACACCTTTCGGTCGGGGTGACTAGCTGCGTCGTGCGTTTACAAGGACTCTCCACACGACATCTCGGGAGCGTGTAAGCCAGGAACACTCCCCCGACGAGGCCGAAGATTCCAACGATTCAGGAGATTCCGACGAGCCCAGCTGCTTTGATTCCGAGAATCACAGCTCGGTGCGCTGGACCCCATTGGCCAGTGTCGGCGCCCCTCCGTTTGTTCCGCCCGGCCACGGTCGTGGCACCGAACCGGCGCGGACGCCCAATTCGAATCCTTCCCTCGTACCACCCCTCTCGGTGTATGGACGAAAGCAAAAGGCACACACAGTTGGCGAAATGGACGAGTCAGATTTTGTAAGGTTGACGAAAGCAGGATTTGTGTAGGACCTTGATAAACTATTCCATCAGTAATATTCAAATCAATGTGAATGAGTAAAAAGATTTTCTTCGTTGGTCCTATCATGATTGATGGGAGTACATGCGACCTGCAACGGTACAACTTCGCACAGTCTTCGTCGCAAGTTATTTCTTGGGCCTTCGTTGGCGGTGAGGGAATACGCAACACGCAACAAGTGTCGCAGGGTTTTGCGCGTTTTGATAGCATCATTAGGATAGTATAGTTAAATACCTCAGTTCTGTACCAACCAGTCGTCAATACTTCTCACAACGGATGCATTCATGCTATGATGGCCTCCAAAATGACGGAGCAACAATAATCTGGTCAATATTGCCAAGAATCGGTCAACCTGAATATGGTTTACATGGTCGCCATGGTTGTTGTTATTCCATACATCTAGCCACAGATATGGTCGAGAATTCCATGAAGATACTATGACGTTTTTCACGACTCTATGTCAGCCTCAACATCATTAAAGCACAAGGAGTTATAGACACCCCTGATGAATGGTGCATAGTAGAGTTTTCTGAACATCACAGAACGGACGAGAGATGCAGCTTATCTAGTAAAGCCACCGCACTCTTTGCTGACAATCTTCGAGGTTGAATGTTGATTTCAACTCCAGACATCGTCATCTCCTCCGGGCAGTCGGAGCTTATTTACATGTGATGCTAAAAGCTGGAAGATTCACGACGTCACATTGAACAACAGGGATCTTGATAACAATAGGAAATTTTATTCATTAATTAATCTGCCCTGGTAGTTGATGCCATCTGATAGTAACCGTTTGATCATGTAAGAACTTTGTTCAATGTCTCAAAGACCCATAATCACCCAATCTTGGCAGGCGGCGTCTCCTCAAAGTCTCGGCCTGGAAAGAATCGGTCTGCACATCCGCCGATCGTGTGTGTCTCTGCATTCCAGCTGCAGCGGCAACAATATTGTCATTGTTTGCCTGTGGTACACCAACTCTCCAGAGGGACGTCGCAGGGTCTTTGTATAGCTCTTGACGCGCATTCTCCTTGTTCTTGATCTTGCGATCCTGCGCAATTTGTCAGCTTTCTATACTTTTTCTCTACGCAAGAGAGAGCTTACACCCAAGAACTCTTTACGTATGTAATCCCCACAGTGAACACAGCCATCGGTACCCCAAGAGTATAATCCTGGATGCTTGTCGCACTGGACCAGCCCCTCGTGGATAGGTCGACTATTTGGTTTGAGCCGCTTGCTCATACGAGAGACATCATGGTAAACGATCCCTGGAGACTCTGGTTCCGCTTTGGCCTTTCTCTTGGTAATACCCGTCGGAATGTTCGGATGCGTGCCGATATCTGCTAGTGGGTTCTTTGGCACGACAGGCATCGGCATGATGGTAACTGGACGGCTTCGCTTGGTACTCTTGACGTAACGAGTGATGCATTTGTCGCGGCCGTCCGCTACATCGATGATGATTGGCGGGTAGGTCGTGTCAGAGAAAGGTCCGGGGGGTTTCTTAACTGGCGCGTCAGGCACCTTAGGATCTTGTTCTGTCATCTGGTAAGCTTTCTGGGTCATCTTCGAATGTTGGTTGACCATTTTGCAAGGTGGAGTAGTAGTTTCGTCGGTGATTGAGAAAACTACGGTCTTGCATTCTGATTTATGCGAATACTCACGCTCGGCCGCACTCAGGCTGAAGGTGATAGGCTCAAGATTGCACAGATGATTTGTGGGCTGTTCATTGAAGTTTGGCACCATGGCGAAGAAGGTGAAGGGCTGAACGCAAAATATGCTTCGACGAAACTACACGTCCGCTCGTGTGATATTTGGTTAATAATAAAAACAGTGATGCAGATTTGCAGACTTTTGTGGGCTCGGAGTGCTCTGTATCAGAAGCTCTGCCTATTCGAAGAGTCACTCAGTGGGGTATCGGGCTTCGTACTGGTAGTTATTTGGCGTAATCCGGAGATGGCAGCGCCTTGGCCAAGTTTCTGGAAAATGGGGATCTAATTGAATGTCGCTCCTTGAATGGCGCCTTCACTAACTCCCCATAGTCGGAAGAGAATTCAAGCATAGCAAACATGATCAGTCAAGAAGAAGCCGATACACCGTATGTTAATAGAAGCTGTTGGACATTGATTAGTTCAAGCTGTGCAAGAAACTATTGCTGCATTTTCAGCAAGAACCGGCCTTTACAGACTGTATGAGAGCCAGGTCAGCAGTTAATCATTACTCTCTGCAGTATCTTTCCTTTATACTCAATGACGGCGTTTTACTCTTTATCTCGTCATTCGTCCTCGCTCATCGTGCTAATTAAAAATTCCTTGAAAAGCGAGGTTCGTATCGTGTACCACTTTTTCCGGATTGAGGAATCGTATCGTCGTGTGATACTATAGGACCCCTCCTCAAAAACATATATGAGCCATGTTCTAGATTAAATGCCAAGCATCCAAGTGAGACATAAATTCTCGTTCGTTTGCTGAGTGCATGGCAACCACAACCCCTCGAGTAATAAATCAAGAACTCTACAACCAGAGGTTCGAAATTTGCGAAACATGAAAGGGAGTATCTTCATACACAGATACTAATCACTGCCAGTTTAAATTAAAGAATTGTAGTGTTTCTGAAGGTAGGGAACCTCGGTTGCTATTCCACCTGTGAACGAGGATATGTGTCAACGTGCAGTAATTTTCGAAAAACAGATTCTTGGCAAAATTTTAGCATTATTCACACTTTATCAAAAACATACGGCACATGGCTGCCGATCGCACCCAAGAGCCCAGAGCGTGAAAAAATTCGTGTATCGTCTAAGGATATTGATTTTGAAGGGTCATAACGTCTACTGCGGAATGACGTAATATGCATATCCCGAAAATTGAAAATATTCTCGCTAACATAATGGACCCCGTGGTTAGAGTTCTGTCACTCTCTGCAGAGTTCCGGGAAATGCCATTCATGTTCAAGTTGCCCCAAATCGAAATAGCATCTTGCATGTCTGACACGAAAGTCAAAATAACATTTCCACTGCCACAGTGTGTCGCCCTATTCAAAATACTATCATGTCCTCGTCTTCGAACAGTACCATGCGCGAGCTCTTTGCGGAAGCCAGATCCAAGGATGAGATACTCAAAGAACAGCTCAAGGCAGCTGGTTTTGAGCCCAGAGAGCAGAAACTGAATGAAGAAGAACCAACGTGGAAAGAAAAGTACGAGTCAGCTCAGAAAGAACTGTCTGCTATGCACACTCTTTGGCAGGACCTTTATGCCAAATACGAGAACTTGAAGATCGAGTTGGAAGCAAGAACCCGGAATCAGCGATAGCTTTTACAGCGTGGAACGTCGACCATAGCGGTATTTGAATCCGTGCATTGCGCAGCGCAGTATATAGATGTTACAAAAGAATCACCTGAAAAATCTCGCCCAAAGACGCGTTGATTGTACTCTATTCCTTCGTAAGATCTTGAAATGGAGACGTTTCTAAGCCAGCCAAACCGTGACAGAATCAGTTATCGCTCGTAACAAACTGTAGCTACCTTCCGATTTTTCATTGTCAGCAAACGAACGTCAAAGCTCACTGCCGTCATAGCACTGGCCTGTGATTGACTTCTGGACTAGCCTGACTCTACATCACGGACCAGACCTGAGGCTCTTGCCTCAGTTTCACAACGAAGATGACCATCCACGACTTTCCTGATAGAATGGAACGACGTGCATTCTTACAAAACTTCCTCTCGGCGGACGACGGCATCCACAATACGAGTCCCTGGCACAAATATAGAACACATGCCGACTATGAAGCAGCCAGGTTCCGTGAAATCTTGGAAGAAATCAAGAAAGCCGAAGACAGGCTAGTTCAGCAAGGGCCTCAGACCGCCGCCACCGAAGCCGCTATGCGAGACCTGAAACAGCACGTCATCGACGAAATTTCGAAACTTGAAGCCAAGGCCGAAGGACAGATGAAAGAAGGCTACTGGAAGCATGTCAACACAACCACGAAGCAACAGACTCGCAAGATGGATATGGGTTATAGAATGCTCGACGTCCTTCTGGAGAGAGTCTGGGCGGAAACGGGCGATGAGGAAAGCTGTATCGACGCAGAATGTAAAGCAATAGATGAGCTTATCTAAAGATACGTAGCCTTCTTACAATCTCATGGATGTTGAGAACACAAACACGAACGTCTCTTGTAAAATTCTTTTCACTTCTGGGATATTTATAACTCAACTTCAATGACTTCTATCAATACTCAAAGTATGGGTCACGTGCTTGAGCGCTTTTCAGAATCCTTCTTAGGCATAAGTTCTGATGTCGGGAGCTTTTGTGGAAACACGGGTACCAAAATGTCACCTTGAGATAACAACTCTGGTACACAAAGAAGGTAAAAACCATGGAGGAGCTGATGAAATCGAATCACCTTGTCTGTCACACTACTTTGAAGCTTCTGTACATGGCTTCATGTCCTGGCGTTTTTGCCGTGAATATTTGCGAGCAATCGGCGAATAGATACCTTGATGCTGAGATAATAGAACACCGCCAATTTCTGAGATTAGGCATAGAAATGTTGCGTCAGCTCTAGGGACAGATTCTTGTTTTGATTCTCATTTCTACTGTGAGTTTATCTGTAGACGATGCCCTCATTAATGGTATAGCCTAAGTCATTCGGTATCAGCTATATCAGTCAATCAGATTGACAAGATCACATTGGCTCTTCCAAAACAAGTCAAGATCAGAATACGTAGTGTTCGCGGCCAAGTCAATGTGGATCAGAAGGGTAGTGGTGCCGTGCCTCGACTAGCACTCACCTATTGTACTTCTATAACATTGAATAGTGATACAGCACACCTCGAAACACGATTTGCACGTTCCAGTTTTCTTTCACACCACACGCATCCGAGCTGTAAAACGAAACCTCTACGTCTGCATCTATAGTACATATATCATGAATACTAACAAGGTACATCCGACTCCGGAAGACAAGTGTGGAGTGCACATCGATGAGTGGGCAACCGCGTGTGACCCAACTCCCACACTCCACGCAGTTGGGCCAACCGTGCGATGCACCTCTCCGTCTGCTCAATTTCCGGTACCTAGTTCACGTTCAAAACTTCTGCTGTCTTCTAATCGTCATCAGGGAATGTTTCAGTTTCAACTGGCGTTAGGAGGAAAATTCAATAACTTTCAACCCTCCGAACTTGACGGAAGAGCCATACCGCTACGAGCGGAACGAAAATTTGATACACGAAAGAATGCGTTTCCAAAACCAAAAAGAGCGTTTCCAAAAGCAAGAGTGAAAGAGAACCCAGACGTTTTGGGGTCGGTCAACCATCTGGCTAATATGACGACCGAAACGACACTGGTACAAGGGGAAAAGCCAGCAGCTATCCGTCCTCCGGCACCTAGACGTAGGTCCATAGTAGGCTTCATGGTTCCGTCAGAAAACATCCCTGGTCTCTGGACAGCCGGTCCATATCCAGGTGACAGGATGATTTGTCCCCTAACGTTAATTCTGACACGACGCACGCAAGCAGGGAATTTGGTAATATCGTTCACTCTGGCATGTGAATATAACTAAGTGATTCCAGGAACGATGGTGCAATCGAACAAGAACATATCGTCCCGCTCATGAGTTCAAAGGGCTGAATAAGAACTGTGATGTATGTCTGGGATACTACCGCGTAAACGCAAGAAACAAGCGAAATGGTGTCTCAACGTGCAATGATTCCCAGTCAGGCGTTGGCGGATCGTCTTGACTGTTTTCGCTTAGATGCTGCGGGAACCTACATCAGAGCTCAATGTTTGCAGATCGGGTCTACAATTCTAGTGTTTGAAGTTTGTATCACACATTCCTCTACAATGTGACCTCAACTACCTGTGGGCCTGTCGGTCAATCTTATGTCAATCAAAGCGCTTCCCTCTTCTTCTGATGCACTGACCTAAGTGGTCAGTTAATTGATTTCACTAGCCTCGATGTAATTTGTGAATCTCGTCCTAGCCACCATAGATCCAATGACACTTAGACGAGGTTTGAAGCGCTTGTTCCACTTTCAACCCATGTTTTGCATTGGGGATGGTCCACGGGGTCAACCGTGATAATCATGCACGAAAATGTTGTATCAGATTCGAAATATCAGTATACCCAGCAGCACGTACAGAAGCTAGCCTTGATCGCGTGTGTAAGGGTCTTTAGACTGGGACTGACGACATTTCATTTCACGTTTGCACGAGCTTACACTAATGGCTGTAAGTGCCATCCAAAACGTGGCAAACCGTCCAAAGTGTTCCTATCGCAGCGCCATCTTCACACATGTTTTCCCGCGGAGACAACCAATCAAACATTGTATCGTGGGCTTCCGTTGACACGCACACAAGCTTGACCAATATCACCAGATCAGGTGCCACTTCCTACAAATCGATTAACAGATACTTGGTGTCTCTGTCGGAAGAACCGTTGGATCAATGAAGCGACGTGGTTTTATTTAGTTAAATGCTGTGGTCTCCTCTTGCGATGAGCAGTAGCCAGCCTTCCATTAACTTCAATTTTGACATTATTTCCATGTTATATTTTCCATGTCACAGCCTATGGAACTTTAACACAGTCTGTATCCGAGAAACACAGACATACAGACAGGGGCAGAAGATTTCTCCACAGCCCACCGGACTTGCTAATCGCTTTTCATCGTTTCTCACTTTCACCAGTATGACTACACCATAGCCTCACCACTGCACAAGCCCTGGATCGTTCAATTGGGCACGTTGTATACTTTCATAATATTATCATCTTTGTGTCAATAGAAAACCAGAAATAGAACGAACCAGAACGTGAATGATAATTGAAACCGGCAACCAAAGCCAAAAAGCCGCCTATGTAGATGCACGGCTAGCGTCCATGCCCCGCCGAACATAGAAAGATCGTCACCACGGCCGAATATTTTACATTGCAAACCGCCTCCACATAATTCCACTGACATTGCAAACCACCTCGGAAGGCACTTCACCCGTTTTCTCCAATGGCGTCTCACAAGATGAATGGACCGTCCTTGTATCAATTCCTCAACGCGCCACCGTCAAATCTGAACATTATACGCATAGTCGACCGACAGGGTGTAGCGGTATATTTATTTTCCATCTTTTGGACCCTCCTTTACTCTTTGCTTTCTCGCTGACCACTTTTTCCACAGTGGAGATGGTGTCGACGACACTTCTCGTTTCTTGAACCGCACCGCTTTGACGGCCTCGGCGTGGAATCGGAAATTCGAGCAATGTGCAGAACCTGCGATTCGCAAATCACAAATGGCGGTTCACGGACGGAAGTATCGGGTCCGCGAGGCAGAGAACTAAGAATCAGCGCTGAGCTATTCACCGAAGAAGAACTCCACACTATAATTGAAACAGCCAAACAACGTGAAAGGCAGGAGAGGTTGCAAGAAGAACTGGCAATGATGGCCGATGCGGTAAAATCACATAACTCGTTTCTAGAATCTCGCGCAACACCAGAGCAAACAGCGCAAGTTCAGTCGCCGGGTACGACGTCTCCTGTTTCACTAGTTCAAGCTTCGAGTACAGAAGGAGAGACGACAACGGTGTTGCGTCACAACGAACGGGAAAAAGCTGCCAGTAATGAACAGAACGACGACACAGATGTAGTGATGGTCGATCATCCTCCTGCCGTGTCTACCGCTCGCCATCGTGCTAACGTATCTACGGACATAATGTTCATTGAAAGTGCGGTCAATAGTGTCATTGAAGTTCTACAGTCGGAAACCTCGATGGAAGGCGGATCTACACCACAAAGGCAGCCTGGCTGGTGGTTAAGGGAGCGACTACAACTGTATAAATAGAGAAGATATATGGTCAGGTGTTGTTTTTTCAACTTTGCACGCGAGACTTCTGTCGTTAATATTACGGGATCCACTGCTCCTAATACAAAATGAGTGTAAACATAAACATGTCTCGAGTGATTCGCGTGATGGTGATACAATTGCCCATAGTTTGTACACGATCCCCCGACTGTGATGACACTCGCCACGATTTTGCTATCAGTATGATACCTGCTACGCTACACCTCATTATTGACTTCTGAATATTGATGCATTCGTACATAAAGGACGGTCCGACTTTCTCAAAGCTGTCTCGTTGGTATTCTTGGGCGTCTTCACCGCAAGTTCAAGAATATGAGCTCTCCACTTTGCATGTACGGTAGCCTTTTTCAATGCAGAAAAATGTCAGATAGCGGCGATCGGTAAGTAGCAAGAATACCATGCATGTTGAGGGAGTGTCTCGGTTACCCCTTTGAACAAGTATCCAATGGCGATCTGCCACGGCGGTGCAAACAAGCATCAATCCTGCCAACTCCCATACCTCGCCAGACTATTATCGATGGAAATAAAACGTTTTGCGAACCATTGCGAGTATGTCCTCTTCATCCGGCAACATTGGGGCAGTAGCTGATATGTGAGAAATCTGGAATCCCTTCCATGCTGTACATTGATCACGCAAGCTTGATCTGTTATAATCGAATAGCAACAAAGTCTGGACCTTGTCAAGATATTCTCGAATACCAATATGTCAAAGGTGTCTTACACTCAAAAAACTTTGCAAGAAAAAAGATCCTGAGTAGCTCCATGAACGTGCACGACGAATCTTGAGCCTCCCTGGTGTGTAAGCAAAAGGATATCTTACTGCGAGAAAACGACAAACGCCGCTGACCACGAATGCTCATGAAGCGAACGCTCGTAACATACAGAGATTCGAACTTTATTGCTGAAGCAAACTCGTTGAAGTTGGGGACGAAAGAAAGCCGCTTGTCGCGCAGAACACAGACAATCCATGTCTTGCCAGTTTCATGCGAATGAAAAATTAATATTTGACTAGACTCTTCATGTCGAAAGTCTTATCGCGGTTGCGCTCACTCGCGACTGGCAGTCCAAAGGTGTCTCGTTGGGTTTTATCACGACAACCACGTCTGGTATGCCAATGTTGTCGTACACACTGTACGAATGCGGATGACCAGCCAAGCGGTGGTGTGAAGAGATTGCCTCATACAGGTCAAATCATGCTAAGCTGTCGCCCCGGCATTGGGCTACCGGTATCGCCTCCGGTACGATTACAGTGCTACACGACTGCACCCGAGTTCGAATCGAGTCGGAGTAAACTACATTTCAGAGTGGGTTTCGGTCACCTTACGGTGATGCTTTTGCTTCAGTTTTTTTGGACCTCAAAGAGTTAACAAGCAGTATCTAGCTGGGGCTCTCGTTACGAACGCGGCTTCTAAACGCAGACCTGTCTTGAATTGTACAGAAACTGCACAACTTATCATTCTCTGTTGACGGGTGACACATCGCGGACCCCGTGTTCTTATGGAAAGCAATGACTGAGCGTGGTCTTTTTGCACCAATCGGGAAGACCAGCCAAGCGAAGGTGTTGCAAGATCGCCTCATATGGAGTCAATCATGCTAAGCTTTCGCCCCAGCATGGGCTACTGGTATCACCTCCGGTACGATTACCTGTGCTATACGACTGCACCCGAGTTCGAATCGAGTCAGAGTAAACTACATTTCAGAGTGGGTTTCGGTCACCTTCGGGTGATGCTTTTGTTGCTTTTGTATCCGCGTCAATTACCCTTTTCTCGGTGCCATAGTTATGGTTACTCACTTTCGCATCAGTGACCCCTCACAATGGTAAAGAGCGAAACTTCCCTGTACGGATACAGATAGTGGGTTCATAGCATCACTCCAGTGGCACAGGTATTTCAAACTGGGTGCACTCTTTTGACGTCGTTTCTGCGGCTTTGCTGTGTGTCATAACGTCATTCGCTGTCTAGTAGAAATCTACATGAATATTTGCACCTTTGAAAGAATGGCGCAAAATCCCAATAGTAGAATCGCCGTTCTCCACGATAAACGGTTCTTGAAGTGGTTAAATTACCATTTTCTGGATGGTTCCAGGATAGTCCGGTGAGTGAAAAGTAGCTCTTTACTTAAAACACAATCTGTGAATGTGTTTTCTGAGCTTTCTTTGGGGTTTTGGTGGATTCTTAAATTGTACTTCAAATTCATGTGCCTGGACAACCCTCAGTAGTACGCGATGTACTTCACTATCGCTACGTTCGGTCGCATCAGCATGGGCGACACCTCATGCTAGCGAAAAGTGTACAAATGCAGCCACGGGCCCCGCAGCCAAGCCTATTTTTCCAATGTGCGGGTTATAGTTGTCAGATCAGAGAAGCTATCGCCCCGGCATTGGGCTACCGGTATCGCCTCCGGTACGATTACAGTGCTGCACGACTGCACCCGAGTTCGAATCGAGTCAGAGTAAACTACATTTCAGAGTGGGTTTCGGTCACCTTCGGGTGATGCTTTTGCTACTTTTGCATCGGACGTCTAAATTGCAATTATGTCAGTCATCCTTTGGGATTATTATACTTTTACTTGATTCTCAGTTCTCTTATATGACACTCAGCAAGGATTTTGGGTATGAAATGAGCATGCGTACAGAGCGAATTTCCAAAAAGATAAAACATGTTACAAACGCTCATAGAAACCCATCAACACATAACAAGAGAGCAAACAAGAAACTCTGTTCAAAAAACGATGAAACGCCATCCCACTCACATCGTGCAGTCTTGAAATCGTCTGTCCCAACTGCATACTTGCAACAATCGTTCTATGACAGCATGTTGTTCAAACCATCTCCTACCAAAACAAGAATATCCGTAGTTTGCATGATCGTTCTCCTACTTCATTGCCAGTGTTTTCTGCCTGTTCTTCAAATACAGTGTACACCTCGTACATTGGCTCTTACAGTCCATACTGAATCTGTCAAGCGGCAGCCATTTCAAGTCCTTCGAACACCATCGATACACGCCGTCAGTTCGCACCTCAGTACGGAAACCAGTGATAAGATCAATCTCCTTGCGAGATGCTTCGGTCGGTGCGTCGGTCAGGTTCATCGAAGAAGATCCGGTTCCCGTCGACTTGCCAGATTTGTCAGCAGAAGATGGGTTTGAAGGAGGGCCCATGGAACCTTGCTGCGACAGATCCCCAGCTGGAGTTCCCGCACCAAACGGTGTGGCGGAGTTACTCAATGATTTGCGAAGCCCAGGCGGCCGTCCCCGGCGGGTCGCGAGTGGTTTGCCTGGAGTCAGTGCTTCGTCGTGCGTCATACCGGCATCAGACGGAACGACATTTGACACGGACTTTGGCGGGCGTCCCCTACGTCGTGGTGCAGTCGCTACAGCCAAAGTTGAAGGAACAGACGGCAATTGTTCTGCGAGCCGCCTGTCGGTACCCTTCGTTCCATCGTCTATATTCGATTGTGTCGGTCTTGCCGGCCCCGATGTAGATATTTGTCGATCTGCCAGCTTACTTGGCGTACTATCCGGATCACGGTTTTCCACAAGCTTCGATTTTGCCAGGCCATTTTCAGCCGACGCCGCCGTCGCACGTGCAGCATTCAACACTTTCAATATAAGGGCGTTGGGAGAAATGAGTTCGTCGGAGTCACTCTCACTGTCACTGGCACCCGCAGAGCGAATCGGAGTTGACTCCACGGCTACGCTAGATGAGCTGCCCGAGGTTTTTGATGTATGTCCTGTGGCCTGAGCTTTTGTACCTCTGCCTCGGCCTCGGCCACGGCCTCGTCCACGTCCACGATAGGTCCTAGTTCTACCTCCACGATGTATTCCAGCAGGTTCATCATTGATCTTGGATTTCTCGCTCTGGGGTTTGCCGAATAGTGTCCGCCTTGTATCACTTTCGGATGAACTTTCCGAGTCACTGCTGGAGTCCTCTTCTGCCTGCAGCTCATTCTGCCTGGACTTTGATGGTGTAGAAGCAAGATGTGTTTTCATAACTGAAGAAACGGTCATAGATCGCGTTGAGCGCCGTCCAGGTGTAGACAAGACAGGTTTACGTATAATTTCGACTGATGGTGTAACGGTTACTCCGTGGATTCCTGTGGTAACGTCCTCCTGAGAATGCAAGGAAGAATCCAGGAACAGTTTTCTCGGCCGTCCTCGACCCCGCTTGACCCTTCCTCTAGGATTAATCTCTTTTTGATTCATGTGACCCTCCGCACATGGTGGCTCGGTTATGCTTGTTGTTTCCCCTTCATCAGAGATGGCCCTGTTTTTACTCTCAATGACGACCGACAGAGTATCCGCAGATCTATGTATGTCACGGTCATTATCGATTTCAGGAGCCACGCCTAGTTCGATGATGGGTTCTGTTCGCCTGCGCTTCGCATTTCTACTTTCATCCATCAAGCTGTATTGTTCAACGCTCGGAATTATAGAACATCCCACATCTTGAGATCGATGACATGTTCTCGGGGATCTTTGCTCGTTGTGACTTGTCTGTCGGACTTTGCGATTTGAGCTTGAATCAGACTGGTTATTTACGTCGGCATTGAAACTAGAAACACTGATAGGAGATTTCGCCACCCGACTTGGTACACGTTCTGAAGTAGCAGAACTTGGAACGGTCGTACTTTGAGCCGTTCGCCTCGCAGGTGTACATGTTGGACTGTCGTTTATATTCAAGCTGTCGTCAACGTCCAGAATAGTATCAGAGCTGTCCGGCATTTCCTCATCAGAAGTTAACAACGTGAGATCGACTACAGAGATATCCGGACTGTTCGGTTCAGTGGGTGCTTTTGAGACATCAGAAGGAACTTCATTTTCCACAGACCCTGGACTGGTACACCCCAAAATGTCCAAACCGGTTATGCATGTGGATATTATTGGTTGAAAGTCCACGCTTCCAGGGTTACCAGACCGTTCTGCGTTCCTGTGCGGAGAATCGTGCTCATGATTTTCATGGTGCGACGATGCATCCGGTTCTGGCCAGATACTACCAAAGGTTTCATCATCAGAGATGATTATATACTTATCTGTAGTTTGATTTATGTCATCCGCAAGTTCAACCCCGTTGAAAACGCAGGATTGATCTGGTTCGCTATCCTCAATGTGCTCTCTCTCCGCGCGTATTACAAGCCCTGTCAGCTCTGCCTCGTTCGTTTGTGGTTGCCTGGCTGCCACTAATGACACAAAGTCTCCAGTGCTGGCGTCAGACATCTCAATGTCTTGGTCCGATGCATCTTCCAATTCGCTTTCAATCATGATGTTATGTTCATATGTGTATTCCATGCGGTTGTCTGTTGCTTGGTCACCTTGGATGGTATCCTCGACTTCAATATGGGATTTGTTCACAGCCGTAGGATCATTCCACCCCGCCCCTGAGGTCGGATCGAATGCATTGGAAACTGGTAGATCCTCTAGGCTTTCTGTGAATTCTCGCAATGCAGGGCACGCGGCTAGTGATACCGTTGTACACTGTTGCATATTTGGATTATTATCCTCCGTGTATATCGCGTGTTCGCTCTCAGAAAGAACTCTGTTATGGTGTTCAGGTGAACTTTTGACTGAACTATGACCTGGACTCTCGCTAAACTGTGGCACGGGGCCCAGGATTTCGTCAAGCGGTTCCAATTGATGTTCTTCATCACCACTATTTGATGATGTGAAACCAGATGCCACCTATCATCATCAGCACGAGCATTCAGATCCCAGGACACGAAGACTGTACCGGCGCAATATTACCGACGCTCAACGGTGTCGTCGAGATATGTTCAAGACGGTCGGCATTCCCTTCTACTACGGCCGCTGAGGTGATCACTTGATCTATTGACACATGTGCTGAACGTGACACAGCGAGCACACCATCATCACTTTCTTTCTCGCGAAAAGTGTCGGGCGTCTGAAGTTCGTATGTTCCTGTGGCTACAGGTAAAGGGGTCGCATCACGGTTCGGCGCATTTCGACATCTCGCAGGACGAAAAGCGATTTGGGGAGCATCCAGGGCCGCCACCTACGTTAATTAGAATGCACACCAGCTAAAAACGATTCGTACCTACATGTAGGGCGCTTTCTATTGCGGAAATTGCGTGATTGTCACTGCTGCCCTTAATCGACGCTCCAGCAGGGCACCCTCCAGAAGGCAAATGATGAGTATTGTCCACGAGGTTTATTGTGTTCTCATCCTCTCGTATGAGCAAAACTCTGGTAGTTTCCTCTTTCCTGCGAGCGTTTGAATCGTCCGCCTCTCCAGTCCTGGTCAACTGTTCAATGGGTGTACCACGGGCCCAAAAATCCTCGATTCGCGCATTCGATTCAATGATCGCCGGTGTTGGGGGACTGAACAGCGACGCCATCAACGCTTCTAGGTCGAGAGTTCGTTCTTTCTCAGACATGTGAGATACCTGTTTGTCCAATCAATAAAACCATAAAAACGCGAGAGACTCCAGAGCGTGAAGTTCACTACCTCTTTTATGGATATGTAAGGTATATGGCCTGTAGCCGGGTCTGCTGGCGGTATGTGCGCCATAGTGACGGCGAACACTGTATTTTGTCAGAATTGATTGTACGTGAGTGTGAACTGCAGATTTGAGCACTGCGATGAAGACGGCGCGAAAGAGAGACGTTGGATGTGAGAGATGACGTCGTATGGTATTTCTTAGGAGATTGCATTGGCGGGCTGACAAGCAACACCAATATTGGCTGAGAAGAGGCTGCATCAGTCAGCCCGAAAGCGGGTCGGTCTGAGCCCCGCTTTCCATCCAGCTGCCTTGATCAAGCTGCTTAAACGTTGTTCTGACCATTGTCGCATCACAATGCCGTTACACAGACTGTCCGATAATTAAACGATTCGTTCTATACGGAGAGGGTGTGTTTCTCGTGTTCACAACTACGTTTCAAGCGATCTACCGAAATGGTGAAGCTTTTAAGATGTAATGCCTAGCTTTCTACTCTACATTCAAGCAACCGTATGCGATCGCTTGCACGCTGGGATATAATATTATGTTCATATTGAAAGGTCGTTGGAGTGGTCCGTACAGGACTCTGATCTCGCACCCGCATCAGAATTTGCTTCACTCTTTGATCTGTTGAGATCTAGTCGCGATAGTTTTGTCTTCACTGGTGTCGCTGCATACTCTGATAAACTGCAACTCTTACACCACTTGTCGCACCACAGATCAAACCGCTCCAGTGGCACGTATTATTGCTCTCGAGAACAATATCGTACCTACATCAGTTGTCAGAGGCGATAGCATGCTAAAACTGGTTGGACTTACGATGGATCCGTCTTCTAGCTGTTTCCACAAAACAGATGATGAGTACAATCGACCATATGGATAGGGCGGATGGAATATTTCCTCATCATCGTCATTGTCAAACACAGCGAGTGCTGGCGCATTATTGTCCGGCGTTTCATATTTTGGGCGCACCGGTTCCTCGTTAAGATTCTGTAGATGGCTTTGAAGTGCATGTGGTGGCAATTTCAGCACCACGATCAGCGATTTAGTTCGAGGGAAAACTTGCCCGCGGCGGTGTAGAGGAGACTCAAGATAAATAGTGTCATTCGGACAAATCAAATCTTTTGAGGTACGATTGGCACTCCGAAATCGATGGTGTTGCCACCAACCCCGTGCCAGTCGCAATACGACTTCCCGGCTATAGAGTTCAATTCGGTATCTTGCTGTAATCGAGCTTTGTTCGGACGTAGTAAATCTACCGCTGGGATGAGCGGACACTGCACGAGCAGCCTGACGACGGTGCCATTTGGCCATCCATGGCGTTAGCACCATACCAGACGGAAACGGGCGCTGCGGAATCAACATATTCTGAGAGCGCGTCGCGGCAGTCTGTGTGAGATTGTGTGTCAATGTCCAAGCTAAATCCAAACTCGTCGATGTTGCAGAGAAGAACTGGGTTTATCGCTTGCGGGTACTTGAAATACTGACGGAAGTTTAGCGAGGACTCCTGTTCAAGTTCTAATCTTTTGGACCAAACATATAACAAGGTTGTCTGACGTTAGGCTTGACGACGTTATTGAAGGAGTAATATGTGCATGACTAGTCACTCGGCTCCTCATCGATTACTCATCATTGCATGTACTGTCCTTGCTGTACTCGTACCCCTGTACCTCTGTCCATGTGCAGCTCTCTCCTCATCACTCTCAAGCTGCACACATCCTGGAATAAAATAACAACACCAACTTTATAACTCCTCTGACTCAATAACTACCGTGATACGTGCCTTTATTTCAAACAGACATACCTTCCCCACAGCCGAACGACTTAATAACATTCGCCAACAACCTGTCGAGATCATCATAATAATCGGTATCATCGTCACCAGTGACTTCCGTACGGCGTACTTTGAATGGTGTCATTGTTCCAAATCAACCAGTAGCACTTGAAACGTCAGCGATTTCCACAGCTTTGCCACAGAAGCATGGCCGTTGGTCACCATGAACATCCTGCGGAGGGAGTTTTCAACGAGGCCAGCACGAGCTGCGTACCTTCGTCACGGCGGCTAGCGAGCCCACTGCCTCGCCGGGGATGTCATCACGGATGTTCCTGAGTGGCGCCCCGATATACCGCCATTGTCGGCGCTTTTGCTTGAACAAATACCGCGTGCCCGACAGCTCGATGTGCTGAGTGTTGCCGAGATTGACACCGACCTCGCTCGCCGTGTCGTGGAGATACTGGCAGGTTTGCATGCCGCCGGTGTAATGCACGACGACGTGGCTCCCCGCAACGTGCTCATCGGCGAAAATGGGAACGTTTGGTGGGTGGATTTAGATTTGGCCCTGACCAGCTGGCAGCTGAAGTTCCAAAGGGGACATTATGTGCACGAGGATAACGAAGCTGGAGAGTTGTGGATGAGCTAGTGAGTAGTGAGATGTGCGAGGGAACCTATGAACAGGCGCTACTCCGGGACGTCCGTCCCGAAACTACGACACCGAGCACTGTGCCCACGACAGAGGTATTGTAGAGCTACAAGAAAGTGTCTTACAGTCCCACAAATGAAGGGCCCAGGTGCTTTTTTATCATAACTCCGAAGTGACGTGAAAACCGGTGCTACGGCGTGTCACTCGATTGTTTGGTGTTAGCATGACGGCGGCCGATTCTTATCAAAACATTTCGTCGAACTGTCCCACCAGTGCTATACGAGCAACAGAATGGACCTCTGAGCCTCCTCATCCCCATGAACCGCCGCATAACCGTGCTTTGCCTATAGATGTCTACGCCAAGCGAATTCAGCAATCAGTCCTAGTCCGGCAATAATCTTCCTCAAGCGTGCTTTTGTCCGCGCTGCGGAGGTGTATACCGTCAAATTGATCCGCACGGACATCTCACGCTGGATAATGCATTTATTGGATGTCAACCGGTGGCATGTGCAAGTCCGCCCGTCTGGACATTTACACTACTTTGCCACTCCAGGATGGATACTAGCTAAGCGGCCTCGAATAATTTGCTAAACTGGTTTTCCTGGAGGTGTTAACAGAGGGGTAGCACTTGGGGGCGGCCGGCGGGTAGGGAGGTTCGGGAAAGTAGGCAGGAACTTTCTGGGGCGGGCGGTAGGAGTTGCTCGGAGATTATACGGTACAGTCGGATTTTGGGGCGGCACGGTGAGGGCACATATTTCATAGCAGGGCCATTTTGTGCATTTTGTCTTTAGCAGGGTCCTTCTGTGCATTACTGCCTCCAGCGGGGTCATTCTGTGCATAACCCGTATCTATGAATCCAGGACCTTCCAGGCTATGCCCACGAATGAATTCTCATCTTCATTTGGTTTTCTTCCAGACAGAAACACTGGGTAAGTGGCTTCCATGATATCACGATCGAGGTGCAAATATGTGAACCGTAAGCTGCAGGAAACTCGCCAGGACGGCATGGTGATTTTCAATCTATAGTTTGACAGGAGCAACGCATATTCAAGATCGATTCTCAACGGTATCATCATGGATAGTAATCATAGCCACCAGTTCCTGGCCCGCAACTATAGGGGTCTCGTCAAGGTTAACTCCAAGGTCTGATACTTGAACAGTGCAATGGTCACACAGCACTTGTCGGTTCCGGCCGGGTGGAGAAAACCTGATGAACCGATCTTTTGACAACCACGATCCATGACGAGGACAGAACTTCCACTGTGATGAGTCAGCATGAAAAGGCAAAAACTACTATTCAGGGAAAACAATAGTATGCTACATACAACTTCTTCATTTGTGTCGATAAGGCGAAATACGTTGCAGTCGTAGCTGCCTGGGTTGCTGGCAGGCGTAGTTCCTGTCGTCGCGACCGCTGGGTTGGAAGGCTTTGGACTGGTGCGGTTGGTAGAAAACGAAGTTATTGTCGTCGCTACCTCTGAGTCAGACGTCTGCATCCTGCTGGCTGCCGCAATGCCGGGGGTAGTAGACGGTCGTGTTGCTGCCGTCCCGACCGCTCGGTTGCAAGGTTGTTGACCGCCGCGATTCTTCAGTTCCGGATGGCAATTTCGTAACTTGTTTGGTTCTTGTCTCCTGGTTTTGGTGGAAGCCGCAGTCGAAGTCGAACCAGGCGCTGAGTTGGAAGGTCGTTGAACGCCGGCGTTTGTATAAGGCTGAAGTGCCGTAGTCTTAACCGCTCGGTTGGAGGTGCCTTGACCGCGGTGATTGGAAGTAGGCCGAGATATTGTCGTCTCCGCCGAAGGTATTTGACTGCCGTCAAGGATAGAAGGCCGAGTTGCCGTCGTTCCCACCGCTGGGTTGGACCCGCGCAACCTGTTGGATTCCTCTCGCCCGGAGTTGCTAGGAGGGGGAGTTTCGGTCGTCGCAACAACTGGCCTAGACGGCTCCTGACCCATTTGAAATAAAGCTGAGATGAGTTGAGAGTATCTTGGAAGGTCAGGAAATGACTTTGTGACTCATGAGGAAAGGAAAAGTCAATGTAAAAAGCGGCTGCAGGTTTGCCGTAGGCACTCGGCACAGCTGAAACGCTAACGTTCTCAAGCGTGTGGCCGAGACTTCCCCATTGCTTCTCGGCGAGCCTAACATATTCTTATTGTGAGAGACAGTAACCGATATTTCCTGATTTCGACGTTCGATATTTGAACTACTTTATTTAGTTGATGCAAGGTGGTCTTGAGGCCTTCATCAGGTTGAGATAGCACGACTGACATGTAGAACCTCTTGAAGTCACCATTAGCAGAGGTACACAGTTTTCAATCGTAACATAGTCACGGTATCCGGCGGCGACATAGTGTCTCAGTTAGTTACTGTTTTCAAAAGTATGAATTTACTATCACATAACTACACAGTGTCACGTTCTATCTCCATGTGAAAGATGCGTATCACGCGAAAATCACGTGAAGATCATCCTTCACACGTGATATAACAGTGACAGCCTTCGGCTGTCCAAGATTACGGGCTCAGCCCAGTGTACCAGAAATTAACAACATACATCATGTATGCTCCTACGTATATCCATTGCAGCGTTTCTGAGAGACCCAACCAACTATTACGATAATCTACACTTTCAAAAACGATTCTGCTTGACCCAGCTCAACGATGCCATCAAATAAGCAGTACACAAGACATTACGACAATAAATCAAAGCGCAAGTACAGTAGCAGCACTGTTCTGAGCGACATTGGTAAGAGATTCGCAACCGATAATGTGTGTAGTGCCTTTGCTGACCACGATCCATAGATCCACCTCACCAGGCGTCTAAGCGCCATGCCAAGGGCAAGAAACGTAGCGCGACTCCTAGCAGAGGCCGTATAATCTCATTTGTCTACAACGGAAACTCGAATACTGATACATATTGACAGACGAAGAGTACCCCGATGCGGATCTGTTGAGGCGTGCGGCGGCGATTGAAAAGCTTCCGAAGCACGAGTTTAGGGCCCTGGTTCGTGACTTGATGCCCAAAAAGCCGTATCACTCCGACGAGCGCTACGCAGAGATGCTTCAAGAGTTGGAAGACGGTCTAATGACGGAAGAAGAGGCAATCGCTGCAGGATATCCGTTGCGTGAGAAGTCGGCCTGGGAGAAAGACGACTACAACGACAAACACTCTCTCCTGCCAAACGCTGCGCAGATGTATCTGAGCTGGATGCCTGAGGGTCACTTTCCCGCTGCCGAGGTTCCTGATTCCACACTCGAAGATGGACCCGTCGACCTTGATTATTTGCGATCCAATTGGCCTCGTTTGCAGCTCAACGGCCACGAGACAGTGAGATCTGCCCAAGCTAAAGTTGCTGCATACAACGCGCGTTGCGGGCCCAAGTCCAAGCGTGCGCCAATTCGACTGCCTCGCAACTTCTGGATAACGAAGCCCAAGACTCGATCACCGTCCCCGGAGCAGAAGCAGACCACTGCGGAATTGGAAGCAAAGAGACAGCTTCTCAACGCGCAGGTGCGCACTTGGCGCATGAACGCAAAAATTCGGCAAGCGAGGTATCGTGAGAGAAAAGATCGCCACGATTATCAAACGTGTCCTCCTTTTTGTAACTGTGCAGAAACTGCAGAAACCAGGGCAGAGTGGAGACACAAAGCTATCGCATCCGGATATGCGCGTGCCACTGGATGGTCCAAGGAGAAGATTGAGAAAGTGGAGAATGAATGGCGCACTTTCGTCTCGGGTGGGTTGCCGACTCCGGATGAATCTTCTGAATCACTTGAGTTTGCTTCTGATTCAGAGCATGGTGAAACGTCTGTACTCGTGTACGAAGATCCAGGCATGATGGAAGGTGTGGAGTACGACGTGAACGACAACATGCAAACCGAGGAGGATTGATTTCAAGCAATGCAAGTCGAATAATTATTTTCTGACAATTGATGGGCTAGTTCCGTGCGGAGACTGTTTTCAGCTTAAGAGGTTTTTAAGTAATTAAAAACCACAATGAATGACATTTTCTGTTGGTAGACTGTTCATCCAACCCACGATTATCTATTAGACATCATGGAGACTTGCCGCGCGAAGAGACAGATAGTAATCATCTAACCTTGTGTGAGTAAGATCTCGAGTTAGTTTTTACTACCTGCTGTCTTTTGAATTGTGCATTTTATACTGGAATTGTTTCTTTCATGATGTTCGAGTTAGCCGTTATCTATACTATCCATGTTGCTGTGGCTTTTTCTTTCCTGTCGCATGTCGCTAAGTCTTGTACCTAACATGGTAAGGTTTCGAGTCCACGCTCTCGAGACTACAATCTAATTGGTTTTTAACGACGCGGAAACTTCAGTTGTAGAATGAATAACCCCAATGTCAGCTTGCTCAGGATGCTATCATATGGTCACCGCTCTTCATATCTAGCTAAGCATGAGCTGCCCTCCAGGCGTGCGTTGGTGGCAGGCACGAGGTTCAAGCTACTGTTAAACGTAGTCAATATACGAGTGGCATGCGTCTCAAACTACAAGGTCAAACCGGCTTCTTGCCAAGATAAATCACAGCGACAAATAGACAGGTAAGTCGTTCACTCATATCCGGGGTGAGTACACGACGCAAAGACCGAACTTGACGTCGCGATTTAGGTCACAATCGAACCCGTGATACAAACTTGAATACTACAGTATCCGGTAACGAGCATCTTGACTACTTACACAATGGGAGGCACCGGAGCAGCGGCAAGTACCCTGGCGCAGAAGAATATAGCCCCACGAGACATTATCCGCTGTCTTACGGGGTAGAAGCTAGTCGGAAACACGAAACATCTACGATTCAGCCGATTTCCCAATAAAAGATCTTCAACAATCTCCCAGTTGCATCGTGAAGCGCAGTAGGACAAAGGCTACATTGAAACTTGAAAAGTGGTCGAACGACGCTCTCAAATGTCACCAAAAAGACAGACCAGTTGTTCAACAGAATGTGTACGTGTACCATTTTCGTCATGTATTTCTTTTTCCAGCTTAGGCTACAAACTGTGCGAGGGTAATGTCTGAATCTTAACGATGAACTATAAGGTTTGGAAAGTAGCACAAGTAAGGCAACCTGATTAATTCACGTAATCATCGTATTCGCAGTGACCATCTGGATCGACGCATTAAATTTTAGTCTACCGTTCATTAGCAGACGTCAGTGTGGGTAGGACTCTTCCAGGTGTGACTTACTAGGTTTTCTTGTCATTCGAGTTTCCAACCTCGTTTAAGCCGTCCTTTGCCTTCGTACTGTCACTATTTGGCGGTGGGCCATCCGACAAAGTCAGCGTTTCAATGTTTTCTTCCAATTCATACGGCGGGCTATCCCATTCCCAGTGCCCATTTGGATCGACTCGGTAAATTTTGTTTTCTTTCGTTCATTAGCAGACAGCAATGTGAGCATTATACGCCAGGTGTTGACTTACGACGTTTCCTTGTGCGTATTTCACCCGAGTTTGCAACCTCCTTTAAGCTTTCCTTTGCCTTCGAACTTTCACTCTTTGCCTTCGAACTTTCACTCTTTACCTTCGAACTTTCACTCTTTGGCGGTGAGCCATCCGACAAACTCAGCTTTTCAATGTCTTCTTCAAATTCATACGGCGGGCTATCCCATTCCCAGTGCCCATTTGGATCGACTCGGTAAATTTTGTTTTCTTTCTTCATTAGCAGACAGAAATGTGAGCATTATACGCCAGGTGCTGACTTACGACGTTTCCTTGTGCGTATTTCACCCGAGTTTGCAACCTCCTTTGAGCTTTCCTTTGCCTTCGAACTTACACTCTTTGCCTTCGAACTTACACTCTTTGCCTTCGAACTTTTACTCTTTGCCTTCGAACTTTCACTCTTTGGCGGTGAGCCATCCGACAAACTCAGCTTTTCAATGTCTTCTTCAAATTCATACGGCGGGCTATCCCATTCCCAGTGCCCATTTGGATCGACTCGGTAAATTTTGTTTTCTTTCTTCATTAGCAGACAGAAATGTGAGAATTATTAACCAGGATTCGACTTACGACGTTTCCTTGGCCGGCTTTCGCCCAGGTTTGGAACTGCCTGTACAGCGCCTTGTGACTTCGAACGTTCTGTCTTTGGCTCTGGTTCTTCCGATAAATCCAGCTTTTCAATCCCGTCTCTGATGGTGTCCTCAGAGCCTGCGACGCTTCGCCCCGGCCTGTCCGAAAACGTAAACTTTGCACTCTCATCTTCGATTATCCAATGCTGACACTCCCACTTACTTTGCTGTTCCTGTGGTCTGTTTGCAGCGGGAACCCGCTTGCGTAAGCTTTTCACTTTATCCATGTAGGTCTTCATGGAGTTTTCGAAGCAAGTTTCGTCATCCCCTGTTCTCGTGATTTTGCGAAGTACTTCTTTGCTGTAGGCTGCAAGGCCTTTGGCGGCGTCTTCGGTCGGAGCAAGGTCTTCTGGAAAGATGACTATCTTCTGGGTGCGTTCCATCGTCTCGCTGAACGTCATATTACACACCGACGGGGGCACCGAGGCCCCAGAACCGCTTGTACAACGCGAAGACATTCTGCAAAGAAAGGGTCGAGTTGGTGGAGAGATGGTTGTACACACAGGGTGGTCGAATAGGTGCAAGATGTGAAACTGAGGACAGGCAGGACAGATATAAGGTGGCACGTCCGAACCATAAATAGTTTTGAAAACATCGCTAGGCACCTTTTGTAAGGGCTCGTTCAGATATGTTTTGCGCTTGGCTACCACCTGACTCCACTTTTCCCGGTTTTTACGAATGCCGCCACATGAACCATGATTTTCGAATATCACAGACCGTGCTATGAATGTGCATGCAGTCTAGTCAGAAATCGAATCGAATTTACACGAGCTTTCCAGCGCCTGTGATGTAGACTATTGAATACATCGGGTGATATACTCCCTGAATATGCCAGCCGCTTCACCAGAATGGAGTGAGTACTATCGGGGCGGAAAGAAATACTCTGTCAATGAGAATGCTTTGCAGGTCCCGGGTGATGACAGATTGAAGACGAATTCTAACAACTATTGAAAAATCTCCATCTTTCAACCGCGTAACTTCCCGAGCACAACACAGGACAAGTGTCGCAGAGATATACACTTTCACACTTTCTGAGATGTGGACGTAACGATCATTTAAACAGCGAGTTCAAATCATGCGCTACACTACTACCGCTTCTAATATCACGTTCCGACTATAGAAACAATGGACCACAGCTGCGATAACTCGTCGGTATGCGTATCAATATTTACTCTCTTGAGTTATCACGAGAAAGCAATTTCAAAATACAAACTTGCTGTCGTCAGTCGATTAAACATAGCGAGTATCATTGAGATCATGTTAGGCCACCTGTGAGTAATGATTACATAGGACTACACTTAATGACTGTGTGACCGATTCCAGAAGATATAAAATACCAGTTTGCCCAGAAGTTAGCTACTCCCACAATTATGAGATATCAATGACCTTTCTCTGTGTCTGATAAGCTAAGATACGTCGTCTTCTGCACGCCCAGGGTCTCACCGAGAATGGAGACGCCTTTTGACACACAGAATATTTTCCCTTTCGTGAAAGTGCGGCATTGCCTGTCTATGTATGGCGCCACACCATTTTACGCAACATGGTGTGAGTAGCACAGAAAAACCGAAGCTACGGAATTTGTGTGGAGTAAGTCGGGATGAGACGATTCCGGCTGTCGTTTTGTGTTTTCCTGTATCCCCGGGACACCGTCGACGTAGGATTATCGGTTTGTTGTTATATTGGAAAAGGTACAGTCACTATGCAGGCGCTGAGACATAAATAGCTGTATGTAGCTGCGCTATGAAGTGATTACTTCTGCTGAATACTCCAACCTCCATCTTTTTCGTGATTCGGAGGTCGTCAGTGCAGCGAGTGAGAATGTGTGCGACGCCGGGATCAGACTGTTACGGTGATTTTCCAGAAACGTTCTGATACACGACGACACTGCCGCTGCTCATGCGGAGCGTGTGCATAGATGACACTCTAGGAGACCCAAGGTTCTCAGAGGTAGGGTGATACAAACTGGTGCTGTCGAACAGATTACGCCTGGGGTCGACGTTTGAATGCTGCACGTACTACAAAGAGTCGTCCGTGCAGTTGGATGCTTTGTAACTATCCATTAATATGTCTGTGACTGATACATTTTGGCTTTCCCGTTGTCTAGTAACTTTGAACACTCGCCGTCAGGAATGCAAATCTTGTTTTTTCTTATTTTCTCTCGTTAGCGACGATGTGGCAGTAGACCAACCAAATAACTTGATGATGATCTTCATGCATTGTCAGCTTTGTAGCACGACGTGGCACAGGTTGCTCTACGATGTTTTATAGGAGTAACTCAGGCCAGAATTCAATCGTTCAGAGCTTGACGGCAACACTGTGGTCTGTGACGCAGGTCGTGCGAGGAGACGGGTATCCTTCCACCGAGCTAAAGCGCAGAGGGGGTATTTTCAAAAATGGCCGACGACTTTCAGGGCTATCGATCTCTCAGAGAAACGATGTTGGCGCATCGCTAGAAACACCGTACAAAGCTAGTCTTTCTGGCTACATTTATCACGGTCGAGTCGTCTTATGCTTTGAGAAGTGCAAAACGATCCGTCGCCGATTTCAGTTTGCTTATTGATATGTAGGTATTGATTGCATGATGCCGATACCAAGGTTGCGTGGAACCACTTTACAGCAAAGGCCGATATCACATTTAAAAAATTCACAGCGATCATTTCGAACACGCAACGCCACTCCAACCAGGACTTGAATGATGAACCGCTGAACATTGTATTACGAGCAGAAATACTTTCCAGCTAACTAAGGTGACTAAGCTCGCACACGGATTAACATAACAGTGCCTCTGTATATCTGGAATCATCGGATGGTCAACCGAAATACAGTCTGCGGCGATTTGAATCATCGGGCCTTACAGTTTGGTAATCCTGAAACTTCGACTCACCAACGAACGAAAATAGATCTGGCGCATGGTTCTCACTAGCTAGCGCGTGGTAGAACTACGACGAGCTGCACGGGCTAAACCTTGTCTGAGCCTCTTTCTTTGACCTTTACTTAGTTTAGCTGTACTGCCTCCCAAGCGTTCAGTATTAGAGCTGTCCGTTGCAATGACCGTTTCAACGGCAGAGCCATCAACAGAAACACCTTGCTGCGATACATCCTCTTCTGTCTCTGTAGACTGTGGCCGCCGTTCGTGATCTTTAGCAGCATCGCGTTGATTGGCTGGGCCATTAGAAAAAACCCTTAGAGGGTCATATATTGCACGAGCCGTGAAACCAGCAGACGCATCTTGATGCAGTACATCCACTTCAGTACCTATGGAGCATGTTGCTGGTACAGAGTCGGTATTCTTATTTGGTTCGTTTTGTTGATTGTTGGAACCGCCACCTCCGGATACATCTTTGCCAACAGCGGAGGTACTGCCAGAAGCCTCTTTTCGTGGTGCAGCTACACCAATTGCCATCAACGCACTTCGTCGTCGGCCATGTGCAGGGGCGTTGGAGTCGTCATCGTCGTTATTACTAATAGTCCCCGGGATAACGGTCTCAGGAAGGATTATCTCGCTGGTATCCCACAAATGTTGCATTCGCCTTCGCTCTAGCAACTCTGACTTTTTAGCGTAATACTTGTCGAAGATGAACTCCACGCGGTCATGGGGATCATCGATTTTGTCGATCTGGTCCTGGTCTGCCATAAAGATCTCGGTGGCCCACTTGTAGCGGTTTGGTTCCTCTTCTCTGTCCTGCCCGTTCCCCAGTTGCGCACTGCCAGACGCGCCTGGCTCGGGAGCAGTCTCTCCTTGGTGCAGCGCTGTTGATTGCGGTGATGCGACTGAATCTTTGGTTAGCGACGTTGTTTCTACAGTTTTGATTCATCTTACCTCGCGTTGGGGAGTTACGCATCGGTGTTGCGATGCCTTTTGCTTTCTCACGCCACTCTTGTACATGTCTCGTATTCCATTGATCCCCGATAGCCGGACATACTACGTCACATAGAGCATCCCGCGCGAGTATACTATTTTGTTGTTGCTGCGATATGATCAGCCGCTTAGTCCCACTACTCATTTTCGTGGATTCCACGTACTAGGTGGGCGTTCATGTGCCGGGTTCTACGATGTTCGAACTCATCCTCACTGACATCAGGCTCCGCGATTTGCGAAACATTCTCATTGACTGGGAAGAATACCCATCGCTGTGTACAGAAGTCAGAAATGCATCGTGAAAATGATGAACAGGACCTACCTGAACTTCCTCTATCGAAGAAATAGGAGTATCATTGTCGTCATAACAGTCTATATTTTTCCTGATTTGACGAAAACACTGATCCATCCAATCACTGTACATACCGACGTGGTTGCTATTGGGCTCCCGATTATCCATTGAGAATAACGTTTTCTCAATTCGATCCCGCTCCAGATCCCAGGCTGCAAAAACCTTGTTTTGAAGTTCAATCGGGAGGTGAAGCTTGGTCATACGGGTTTTTATTTCGGCTTTGTGAAAGTCCAGTTTTCCTGCTACGACGTCTTTAATATCATTCAACTTGAATGATGGCATTGAAGCGAGGTTCTCATGAATGATTTCTTTCAAAGTTTCCATTACATCACGGTAGTGGCCTCGAACGGCCTCCCTGTGGGTTTCAGACTTAAGATCTTGACTTAGATCCAACATGTGGGCGTCCCAGTTAGCCTGAATCACATGACGCTCCGATTGACAGAAGGCGTCGAACGCTTGTGCCTCGGCTTCGCCCAGATTTGCGACCATTTCCAGTTCAACAACTTGAAACTTCAACTGTTCTTCCTCGGTTTCTGTCATCATCAGGGATGCATCAAGAAGCTCGCTAACCCGGATGGGAGCTTTCTGAGCGGCACGACGGACGCCCTTCAAGGTTGATGCACGACCGACGCCATTTGCAATTGGAGCAGGATCGAGAACCTCTGAAGTTGATGATTGCTTGACTTCCATCGCTCTCTGTACATCTGCCATCAATGTAAACAGATCGCCATAATGGTCGAGTAAAGCGCATCGTACTCGTTGTAAGTCCGTCAAATCCATCGTCTCTAGTTTTGACATAATTTCTGGTGAAATCGCGAACTCAGAACATTTGTTTGTCAAGAGCTCGACGATAGTCGGCGGCAATTGGCATTCTTTCATTGTATCTAGTATCATGTTTGTATATCTAGTGACAGCGACTTGAATAAAGATACGCAGGTCCTTCATTCTTCGCTCTATCCTGGCATCCGATACAGTATCTGCTTCGTTCAAACATGATGCCTCGTTTGCGATGTGTTTTTCAAGTTCACTGATGACCGTGTCATAAAACCCGCGGATAATGGTGTCTTTGGCTTCTTTGTTCATGCCCTGACAGTCTATTTCCAGTTGCCTTCGGTCTTGCTCATCTTCTTCAGCCATCAACTTCACTTCGTTGTCATCGAATCGAGCTTCCGTTCGCAGTCGGGACACTTTTCCCATCCAGTACTGCTCGTCTGGTGTGACCTCCCATGTTTCCATTTGTACTGTACCAACATCTGTGATGCCGTTATCAACTGCGAGAGCGTCTTGTGTACTGACAGCGTCTTGTCCGGCTGATTTCGCATTTTCCCCAGACACAAGAGGTTTGGATAAGGCAGTCTCGTCTGCGTACTCTATGTGTTGCGGAGCTAGTGATGGCTCCGCTGTGCTAGACGGTGGCGAGGGCGTATTGATATGTGGTACCACAAATCCAGCTATTGCAATTTCAACTTGAACAGAGTTGTCGCCTTGTAAGTCTTCGTAGAATATGGTCGATTCATCGACTTGTGAAGAACTCAGGGCAACGTCCTGTGCCTTGGTGGTGTCGTCCGGTGCCTTAGGTGCAGCGTCCCGTGTTTGATGGGCAACCACCCGTACTTGACCGGCAGCGTCCCTTATCGTACCGGCGATGTCCTGTACCTTACTGGCAGTTTTAGCAGGATGCACGGATTTCGTGGGATCAACGGCTGCAATAGGTTGAGATGGTTCAACAAGCGGCAGGGGTTCCTGACTTCGAACTCGTTCTTTAACGAGCCTTAGCATGCTGGCCCTGCGGCGCTCAACATCCGGGGGTAGGCTAGACGCCATCAGGGATCTTGCTTATTATTCACTGCTATAACCAGGGTCCGCTACCGTTGTTTGCAGCGTGGGTGTTTGAAGAAAAGACAAACTCTTGATCGGGTCGCCGTTGCCGCAGCCCAGGAGGATGCGACATGCCAAACATCTCGCGTTACGATTTCGACGACTGGGCTCTACATACATTTGGCTGCGCTGAATATGAGGGGCCAACTCTTCACAATATCAAGAATAGTGTACGAGGGTTCCTACGACACGGGATTGTGGTACTTTCTACCAGCCGTTGATTGTATCCTGAATATGCCATTGCGACCACAGCAGCAGAGGATGAACATCGAGAACGTCAGACGGGACACAGCGGAGGCCGATCACATACCAGATACAGCACAGCGTGTGATAGTATGATACATTTGCAATGCCTATATTGGTGGCCGCGTCTACAGCAGCAGTGGTGGCCCATGGATCAACACTGTCCAGCTCTCTAATCTCCGCAATCCTATGCTTGTACATACCTCTTCTAACTAGCTTCGGCGTGTATATCACGGACGTTTTTTTATAAGTGCGACCTATTTTGCCCGTGCCTTGACCAGTCCACTCAGTAAGCTCGGCATATTTCGTAGCAAAAGAACAACTTTCGGCGTCAATTTCACCTTTTTAAGTTGGACGCAAGTGATTATTCACACAGACGTGATTCTCAGGCAATTCAATGTTGAGGGCTTTGTTTCACCTTTACCGAATCCGAGAAAACAACGACGCTGTGTCAGCCAGAAAACACGCATTTTGAACAAAACTACGATATGTCGACTTGTGATGGACCAGCTGCTTGATGCTTGACTTCCGGCAAAGCTTTGAAACGAACTTAGAAAATAAAAGTTAGCGGTTGATGTGAAGTGCTCCGGTTGGGTTTTTGTGAACTCTCGCCATATGATACTGTCCAGGTCTTTGTTTGGACGACGCTATTCGCATTTGAGAGGTCCAGGAAACTATTTGAAGTATAGTTGTCATAAAGAGGGGTACAAATAAGCATAAAAGTAATATACTAATTCTCAAAGGGACTGTGTGGTTGCTCATCTTTAATTGTTTTTGTGCAACATTGAGAAATGAAGAGCGTCGCTTGTTTTTACCAAGGTTTCATGAATCAAGGAACGATGCAGTGGTGGGAGGATTCAATAACAATGAGACTGCAAAAACAAAAAGTACAGGAATCTGTAACAAACTAATCCATGTATTGTGTGACTCCTAAGTACTGAGCAAGTACGAACCGTCTGAGTGCGGAACTCCGAGGGTCAGTACTTTGGACTTTCAACAGTGCCCAGTTGTTACAGGGCACGTTCAGACGAATTATTGAGAATTGACATTGGCTCACGATGTGTATAGTCTTTTATCACCAAGAATCAAAATTGTGATAATAGCTGGGTTTTGGCAGTATAACTCGTCTAGGTAAAGACCACCGGTGTATTGTTTGTAACATAGAGTATGTTGACCAGAGAAGACTTTGCTTCGTGTCTGGTGCGCCTTGTGATACACAACTTTGTGACCCAGTAGCATCACTCCAGTATATATAGAACATGGCAGAGCTTCTGCCTTCTGCAGCAGAACTATATACAAAGGTACCCAGTCTGCATGCGAGTACTTCCAATATGCTGAGGCCCCCTCAGGCTCAGAAGCTTTTGAAGTTCAGTCTAGAATCCCACGGCACCGACAATAAAAGTTTTTGACAGACATCAATAGGCTGAGCATCTGGTTATTTGATGGAGTATGCTACCAATTTATTCGTTGAAAAATGTCATTTTGCGGAAGCAGATCTGAGCGGATCTGAATCATACGGGGAGTTATGCGTTGGCCAGTCTCTGTCAACTATGCCTTGGGTGACGGGCCATCCTCAAAGTCAATTTCGTTTATCCGCATCACATATTGCCATGCAATCAACTAGAACACCTTGGCGGGCTATGCAAACAACAACACATGGACCAACCACGTCGCTATGTGCGTTTTGTGTATCATATGAACTGCTGAATTGATATCCATGATTTTTATATATTCTGGGTGTCACAATCTGCGCTTGAGGTCATGGATCCAAACAGATCAATGCATTCATTCTACATCTTTGGGGCGCGTTCTAGTGTTGCGGGGAGCGTAAGGTGCAATTTGCATTATCTGGTAAGGGTCAGGTGTCTGGTGGTCCTGGTTACTCAATAGTTTGTTGTTTTGGCCGCATGTTATGCTGCCAGTTATCAATACCCAAACCCACGCCGTGTCACGACCAGTTATTCACGGCTAGAGCCAAGCCCCGCTACTATTTTTAGTTTAACTACTAGAGCGAGTATGCCACCGGCAATGAGGAGGGATGAAAAGTACAGGATTTTGTCAAGCTGGCTAATTCAGCTAAGCAACGAAGGAAAAAGAGCGGAGCATGGTGTCCAAGAAAGACGCATCACATAAAGCAAAGATGGAGGTGAATGCTGTGCACAGTACCAAGATGGAAGTTCCTCAAGTAAAGACCAAGTATGCTGCTGTGAATGAACCTTAGTAGCTCCATGTAAATGTTCCTTGATTCTTTTTTCACTAGTTGAAGAACGAGTACACTGTTCTTTACGCTCTCGAAGGATTTTCTGTCATTGGTTGGTATGAATAATCGGGTGTAACAACGGCGCCAGACTCAGTGTAGAAAGACCATGAAGCAAAAAATCTTTGGGCGTCACAGTTTTGGTGTAAAGCATATTTGTACTACGATGTTATGGATGAGATTTGTACTACAGGAACCGCTATCGAGGAGTTTGCTTTATTGGTCGGTAAACGTATTACAAAAAATTCGGAAGAAATAGAAAATTGAATGCATTCTTTTTTACACAAATCATATAGTTCAACCTCACCGCATGTACTTGAGGACTGTGGTGAACAGGCACTACTATAGATTCAGGTGGTCGACATGGTAAGACCTGGTAATTTCAACCAGGTCCACGGAAGAAGATATGTCTACTCAACCATTGGCACGCAACCCAAGAGGTGCACCAACTGCAATTGCAAAAGCTTTAGGGCATGTAAGTACTATAGCTTATCGCCAGACACAGGGCAAGATAGAAAAGAATGTAGTTCATTGGCAACAAATGTATCCATATATACTTTCTGATGCCATGTACATTATGGAAAATGAGGTCAAGGCAAGAATATATTCTGAAACTGAAGATGAATATGCAGATACGTTGGCTACAGTGAGACATTAGAACATTTTGCAATTCAGCAACGGTTAGAATTTGTTTTTTCATGGCTGGCGACGCCGGCCGAGGCTACCAATGTAGTTACCATGGTCTTTTCACATGTTAGTTGCAATTGTATCCTGTAAATATTTCATTGCGTCTGAGACTTTTGTACTGTTTGGCCCTTGTATATCTGTTGATGAACTGTTTCAAAATCTGTCTAGGCAGGTATGTGTTGCCTCGTTTGATGTGAATAATCTTGTGACTAATAATCTTTTGAATATGCACTGCCATTTACTGTTGTAGAATACTACATAGCGCTGTTAAGTCTAATATGACTTTTACCTCGACGCTGAATTTATATTTCATGAGTGTTAAAAAGACCACGAATGTTTGTATTCAAAACATTCAAAATGCGCTTCCCAATATTGCTTGCTTGCACATGTCGCAGGGTAGACAACTCCTCTTCGGCTAGTGGTCAGAAGCTTGCTGTCAGTTGTTGACGCAAATGATAGCGTACGACTCAATAGGGAGTGGGCCAACGATTTGTACAAGAGTACCGGACATGAAAAAGAAGGTATCCGCCTTGTGAAATGTCAAGATGTTTCTGCATTGCACTTGCTATCACTGTGCCATCATGTGCGGATCTTTTCATTCAGCAAGTATATAAAAGAATTCGTAATCAAATATACACACAGCAAAAATATCCAGTGAAATAGCTCTTCTGCGGTTACAAAAGCGAGGCACATTAGAAGCGGCCACTTTTGCACACCCATGAGTACCTATGGCAGGTCAAATGCAATCCCTGAAGTATAAAAACAAGTTTGCATTGAACTGCATTTCAATTGTACAGTTCTACTGAAAGGTAGTCATGGTACAACTTTGCTATGAAGTCTTGGCTGCCCATTCCCCTTTATATGGAAATATAAACAATCGCACATGCACTGCGCCGCAATCTTTCTGCTGACTGTTGAATGGAAGCTTGATTACAAACAATCTGAAGGAAAAAATGCCATGTGATTGTGCCCTCCCATGCGTATGGTAGCTACTATGACGCCCACAAGAACAACATATTGCCGTATCTAAGGCCGGCCGTCTTAGGTACGGGCCGTTCCACTTTATTTGGCGCCTGAGTCGCCTGTGTTGCCAGGGTCTTATGTACGGGTGCAACCGTTGCCAGGACCTAATATAAGGGTGCAACAGTTGCGACGCCTCAGCGAAGGCTCCTACACACCCCGTGTCGCAGCCTAAGGTTGCCACACATGACAGGTCGCCCTCGAAACAGCAGCAGTGCATTGTACGCCTGTAAAGTGGCGATCCTATGTCAGGTCGCCCATGATATAGCAACCAGTGCATTGCGCGCTTGTAAACTGGCGATCCTTTGTCAGGCCGTGTGTACGGGCATATTCACCGGTTTTATGGTTGAATCGCCAGTTTATTTTTTCATCGCCGGTTTGTTCGTTCATCGCACATAGGGAGAGAGTTTCTTTAATCGAGGGTTTTATTATGCTATCTATGACTATGTATGCTATCCATGGCTATGTACGCGATATTCACCGGATTGACGGTGCTAATGACCGTCAGATGGGCTGGCCAGCTACGGATCGTTGAATCTTTAATGATTCGACTCTTCTTTATGGAACGCTGCTTTGTCGACAGATCGTCGAATTTTTAAGCAATCGCCGGTTTGATGGAATGCCGCTGTGACAGAGGATTGGCAGATAATCCAAAGGATTAGGCCTTTTATTATGGAACACTGCTTTGACAGAGGATTGGCCGATAATCTAAGGATTTGACGGATCTTATAGGATTCGGCCTTATATTATGGAATGCTGCTGTGACAGAGGATCGGCAGATACTTTAAAGATTCGACGGATCTTAAAGGACTCGGCCTATTCTATGTAACGCTGCTTACTCGTCGAATTGTCAGATTGTATAGGATTCGACCTATTCTATGGAACGCTGCTTTGTCGTCGAATTGTCAGATCGTATAGGATTTGGCCCGGTATTCTATGGAACGCTGCTTAGTCGTCGAATTGTCAGATCGTATAGGATTCGGCCTATTCTATGGAACGCTGCTTTGTCGTCGAATTTTCAGATCGTATAGGATTTGGCCCGGTATTCTATGGATTGCTGCTTAGTTGTCAATCATCCAAACAATACAGGTGTTTGACGGCGAGATGTCGGTCGCAATCGTGCTAGGGAGCGTCATTGTAAAGGTTGAATTCGCGGTGTTTGATTTTGTTGAGTCTAGGACTCCAAAAATTAACAATTAAACAGTAATCTGAGGGTATTGAACTCACCTTCGAAAGCTTTGGACAAGATGCCTGGGTGCTGTTGTGTGGTTTGCAGCTGTATTTCGACCAAAGTTCGAAACTGCAAAGACAAACATTGTAAAGTTTGCGAAAACTGACATGTTCTCACAAATACACTGGTTTAGCTGCAATCTGCACAGCAAACCACTCTTGCGCGGCGACTTCCGTGACACAAAACATAACTGGGCGGCGTTCTTGGCGTTGGTCTGACCTAATTGCAGGTATTTCACAGACCGGAAATGAACCAAGAAAATGGCGGTGAAAACCCTGCACTCTAATAGTTACCCCGCACGAGCCGTCTGCCTCCTGAGTTTTCAAGGGTGGTTCAATGCCCCCGCTGCTTTGTTCGTTCTTTTTCGCCCTTAGTTGGACGACTCTACCAAAGTGAACAACACAAATGCCAAACTGCACACCAGCGCCCATCAACACAATCGCGACCGACATCTTGCTGTCAAACACCTGTATTCTCTGCTAAAGCCACCTTATCATGACTATATATACTGACCATGAATACAGCTCATACTGCTAGAATAAAGACAAAGCAGCAATCCATAGAATAGGCCGAATCCTATACGATCCGACGAATCCTTTAAGATCTGTCGAATCCTTAGATTATCAGCCAATCCTCTGTCAAAGCAGCATTCCATAAGGGAAGGCCAAATCCTTTAACATTCGACGATCCGTCTACAAAGCAGCAATACATAAGAAGTGGTCGAATCCTTTAAGATCCAACGATCCGGCGACGAAGCAGCGAATCCTTGAAAAGTGGTTGAATCCTTTAAGATCCGACGATCCGGCGACTAAGCAGCAAATCCATAAGAAGTCATCGAATCCTTTAAGATCCGACTATATGGCGACTAAGCAGCTTTCCATAGGATAGGCTAAATCCTTTAAGATCCGTCGCTGGCCAGGCAGCATTCCATAAGAAAGGGTCAAATGCTTTAAGATCCGGCGGCAAAGCAGCTTTCCATAGAATCCGTCTCTGTATATAGTAGTCTAGATATAGATAGCATAATAAAATCGCTGAATAAGCGCTCAAGTTGCACTGAAACAAAGAATCTGTAAACCATCGCGAGATCTAAATCTGTGACTCAGAGGCGACTCTGGATGCCGTCAAGCGCAACCCACCACGCATTGAGCTTGAGGGGTAATGTGGATTCTTAGTCCGCTCGAATGGAAGGCGACTCTGGATGTTGTCGAGCGAGAGACGACTCTGGATGCGGTCGAGCGTAACGCCATTGAGGTGACCATCGAATGGAAGGCGACTCTGGATGCCGTCAAGTGGAGGCCGTGACAGGTTGCGCTCACGATAGCAGATTTAGAAATTTCCGCTCAAGCTTGATGCGTGGTGGGTTGCGCTAAGTGCGGTCAGTGCGCTCACAGTGCTGAGCGCGACCGGGTTTTTTGCTGATAGAGGATTGGCCGATAATCTAAGGATTCGGCCTTTTATTATGGATTCGCTGCTTTGTCGACAGATCTTGGAATCTTGGAGGATTCAACGTTTTGATGGAATGCTGCTGTGACAGGGGATTGGCCGATAACCTAGGGAATCGACGCTTTTATGGAAGGCTGCTGTGACAGAGGATTGGCCGATAATCTAAGGATTCGGCCTTTTATTATGGATTCACTGCTTCGACAGAGCATTGGACGATAATCTAAGGATTAGACGCTTTGATGCATTCGACGCTTCCTTATGGAATGCTGCTTAGTCGTCGATCGTCCAAAGAATACAGGTGTTTGACAGCGAGATGTCGGTCGCAATCGTCCTAGGGAGCGTCATTGTAAAGGATCGAATTCGCGGTGTTTGATTTTATCCAGGTCTAGAACTGTAAAGATCAATTATAAAACAGTAATCTGAGGGTGATGAACTCACCTTCGAGAAGTTTGGACACAATGTTCGGGTGCTGTTGTGTGGTTGGCAGCTGTATTTCGACCAAAGTGCAAAACTGCAAAGACAAACATTGTAAAGTTTGCGAAAACTGACATGTTCTCACCAATACACCGGTTTAGCTGCAATCTACGCAGCAAACCACTCGCGCGCGGCGACTTCCGTGACACAAAATATGACTCGGCGGCGTTCTTGGCGCTGCTTCGACCCCATTGCAGGAGCTGCACACACCGGGGATGCGCAAAGGAAATTGGGGTGACAACTCTGCGCGCTAATAGTCACACCGCCCGAGCCGTCTGCCCCTGAGTTTTGGAGGGTAGTTTAATGCCCCCATTACTTTGTTCAAGTTTTTCGCTCAAAGTTCTACAACTCTGCTGAGGTGAACACCACAAATGCCGACTTGCACACCGACGCTCATCAGCACGATTGCAACTGACAACTCGCCGTCAAACAATCAGTATTCTCTGCTTCCACCACCACATGATGACCATACATACTGACGATGAATACAGGTCATACCGGCATTGTATGAGGTCCGTCGCTAGCCAGCCGATCTGACGGACGGTCATTAGCACCGTCAACATCAGGAAAAAATCCTGCCTTATTTAAGATCGGCCGTCTTAGGTACGGACCGTTCCACTTTATTTGTCGCCTGAGTCGCCTGTGTCGCCAGGGTCTTCTGTACGGGAGCAACCGTTGCCAGGATCTAATATAAGGGTGCAACGGTTGCGACGCTTTAGCGAAGGCTCCTACACTCCCGTGTCGCAGCGTAAGGTTGCCACACATGACAGGTCGCCCTCGATACAGCAGCAGTGCATGGTACGCCTGTGAAGTGGCGATCCTATGTCAGGCCGTATGTACGGTCATATTCACTGGTTTTATGGTTTTTCGCCGGTTTGGTCATTCATCGCCGGTTTAGTCATGCATCGCAGGTTTATTCATTCATCGCCGGTTCATTCATAGATCGCACATATGGGGAAATAGTTTCTTTAATCGAGGGTTTTATTATGCTATCTATGACTATGTATGCTATGACTATATACGCGATATTCACGGTATTCACGGTGCTAATGACCGTCAGATCGGCTGGCCAGCGACGGATCTGACAGTCGAATCTTCAAGGATTCGACGCTTTCTTATGGATTGCTGCTTTGTCGACGGATCGTCGAATCTTTAAGGATTCGACGCTTTTTTATGGAACGCTGCTTTGTCGACGGATCGTCGAATCTTTAAGGATTCGAAGCTTTTATGGAATGCTGCTGTGACAGAGGATTGGCCGATAATCTAAGGATTCGGCCTTTTATGATGGATTCGCTGCTTTGACAGAGGATTGGCCGATAATCTAAGGATTCGGCATTTTATGATGGATTCGCTGCTGTGACAGAGGATTGGCCGATAATCTAAGGATTCGGCCTTTTATGATGGATTCGCTGCTTTGACAGAGGATTGGCCGATAATCTGAGGATTCGACGCTTTTATGGAATGCTGCTGTGACAGAGGATTAGCAGATAATCTAAGGATTCGACGGATATCTATAGAACGCTGCTTTGTCGACGGATCGTCGGATCGTATAGCATTCGGCCATTTCTCATGGATTGCTGCTTTGTCGTAGATCGTCGAATCTTCAAGGATTCGACGCTTTTTTATGGAACGCTGCTTTGTCGACGGATCGTCGGATCGTATAGCATTCGGCCTTTTCTCATGGATTGCTGCTTTGTCGTAGATCGTCGAATCTTCAAGGATTCGACGCTTTTTTATGCAATGCTGCTGTGACAGAGGATTGGCCGATAATCTAAGGATTCGGCCTTTTATTATGGATTGCTGCTTTGTCGACAGATCGTCGAATCTTTAAGGATTCGAAGCTTTTATGGAATGCTGCTGTGACAGAGGATTGGCCGATAATCTAAGGATTCGACGCTTTTAAGGATTCGACGCTTTTTTATGGAACGCTGCTTTGTCGACAGATCGTCGAATCTTTAAGGATTCGACGGTTTTATGGAATGCTGCTGTGACAGAGGATTGGCCGATAATCTAAGGATTCGACGCTTTTAAGGATTCGACGCTTTTTTATGGAATGCTGCTTCGGCGACGGATCGTCCAAAGAATACAGGTGTTTGACCGCGAGATGTCCGTCGCGATGGTGCTGGGGAGCGTCATTGTAAAGGTTCGAATTCGCGGTGTTTGATTGTATCCAGGTCTAGAACTGCAAAGATCAATAATTAAACCGTAATCTGAGGGTGTTGAACTCACCTTCGAAAAGTTTGGACACAATGTTCGGGAGGTGTTGTGTGGTTGGCAGCTGTATTTCGACCAAAGTTCAAAACTGCAAAGACAAACATTGTAAAGTTCGCGAAAACTGACATGTTCTCACAAATACACTCGTTTAGCTGCAATCTACGCAGCAAACCACTCCTGCGCGGCGACCTCCGTGACACAAAACATGACTCGGCGGCGTTCTTGGCGCTGCTTTGACCCCATTGCAGGGGCCGCACACAGTGGAAATGAGCAAAGGAAATTGCGGTGAAAACTCTGCACGCTAATAGTCACACCGCCCGAGCCGTCTGCCCCTGAGTTTTGGAGGGTAGTTCAATGCCCCCATCGCGTTGTTCAATCTTTTTCGCTCTAAGTTCGACAACTCTGCTGAGGTGAACACCACAAATGCCGACCTGCACACCGACGATCATCAGCACGATTGCAACTGACAACTCGCCGTCAAACACCAGTATTCTCTGCTTCAGCCACCTTATCATGACCATATATACTGACGATGAATACAGGTCATACCGGCATTGTATGAGGTCCGTCGCTGGCCAGCCGATCTGACGTTCATCAGCACCGTCAATCCGGTGAATATCGCGACCAAGCAGCGTTCTATAGATATCCGTCGAATCGTCAGACTATGTGCTAATCCTATGTCAAAGCAGCATTCCATAATAAAGCGTCGAATCCTTAAAGGATCGACGATCCGTCGACAAAGCAGCGTTCCATAAAAAAGCGTCGAATCCTCAAAGATTCAACGATCTGTCGACAAAGCAGCGTTCTATAGATATCCGTCGAATCGTCAGATTATCTGCTAATCCTATGTCAAAGCAGCATTCCATAATAAAGCGTCGAATCCTTAAAGGATCGACGATCCGTCGACAAAGCAGCGTTCCATAAAAAAGCGTCGAATCCTCAAAGATTCAACGATCTGTCGACAAAGCAGCGTTCTATAGATATCCGTCGAATCGTCAGATTATCTGCTAATCCTATGTCAAAGCAGCGTTCCATAAAAAAGCGTCGAATCCTTAAAGGATCGACGATCCGTCGACAAAGCAGCATACCATAAGAAAGGTTCGAATCCTATAAGATCCGACGAATCCTTAGACTATCGGCTAATCCTATGTCAAAGCAGCATTCCATAAAAAAGCGTCGAATCCTTAAAGATTCGACGATCTGTCGACCAAGCAGCAATCCATCATAAAAGGCCGAATCCTTAGATTATCGGCCAATCCTCTGTCAAAGCAGCGAATCCATAATAAAAGGCCGAATCCTTAGATTATCGGCCAATCCTCTGTCAAAGCAGCGAATCCATAATAAAAGGCCGAATCCTTAGATTATCGGCCAATCCTCTGTCAAAGCAGCGAATCCATAATAAAAGGCCGAATCCTTAGATTATCGGCCAATCCTATGTCAAAGCAGCCGATCTGACGGTCATTAGCACCGTGAATACCGTGAATATCGCGTACATAGTCATAGATAGCATATAGTCATAGATAGCATAATAAAACCCTCGTTTAAAGAAACTTCTCTGTCTTGCCGCGCAAGCGCGAATAGCCGCTGTGAATAAATCAGAAATCCATCCGAACTGCGGATCTCTTCCATAAAGCCATCCAAACTGCGGATATCTTCCATTAAGCAGCCCGCGCGCAGGCATCTTCCATAAAGCAGCCCGCAGTGCGAGCATCTCCGGTGATTACGCTGCACAGACCGTGAACTTGACCGATAGATGCTGGTGTTTAGACCTCTCCCTGTAACTAGTCGGCAAGCGAGTGTTGTCGCTGACAAGGTCCGGGCGCAGGCTAGTTCAGGGGCGAGTTGTTAACTCAACATGGGTTTGCTGACGAGTCCGGCCTGCAGGCCACTTCGCGACGCGGGCATTTTTGTTCGATATGCTCCGCAGTCGCCCGAGTCGCCTAAGTCGCCAAAGTCGTCCAGACGACTAATAAGGAGACGGATTTTTTCCTGATGAATTCCGGTGAATATCGCGACCAAGCAGCATTCTATAGATATCTGTCGAATCGTCAAAGTATCTGCTAATCCTATGTCAAAGCAGCCTTCCATAATAAAGCGTCGAATCCTCCAAGATTCGACGATCCGTCGACGAAAGCAGCTTTCCATAGAATAGGCCGAATCCTTTAAGATCCGTCGAATCCTTGGATTATCTGCTAATCCTATGTCTAAGCAGCATTCCATAATAAAGCGTTGAATACTCAAAGATTCGACGATCCGTCGACAAAGTAGCGTTCTTTAGATATCCGTCGAATCGTCGGATTATCTGCTAATCATATGCGAGGCCCGAGCTAAAGAAACATCGGGATCTAGCTGGAAGCATAAATTAGAGATGAGACAGAATAATGTCAAAGCAGCATTCCATAATAAAAGGCCAAATCCTTAGATTATGGGCCAATCCTCTGTCACAGCAGCATTCCGTAAAAGCGTCGAATCCTTGGATTATCGGCCAATCCTCTGTCACAGCAGCATTCGATAAAAGCGTCAAATCCTTAGATTATCGGCCAATCCTCTGTCACAGCAGCATTCCATAAAAGCGTCGAATCCTTTGATTATCGGCCAATCCTCTGTCAAAGCAGCGAATCCATAATTAAAGGCCAAATCCTTTGATTATCGGCCAATCCTATGTCACAGCAGCATACCATAAAACTGTCGAATCCTTAAAGATTCGACGATCCGTCGACAAAGCAGCTTTCCATAGAATAGGCCGAATCCTTTAAGATTCGTCAAATCGTCAAATGATCTGCTAATCCCATGTCAAAGCAGCATTCGATAATGAAGCGTCGAATTCTTAGATTATCGCCCAATCCTCTGTCAAAGTATCGAATCCATAATAGAACTGAATCCTTAGATTCTCAGCCAATCATCTGTCACAGCAGCATACCATAAAACCGTCGAATCCTTACAGATTCGACAATCCGTCCACAAAGCAGCTTTCCATAGGATAGGCCGAATCCTTTGAGATCCGTTGAATCCTTAGAATATCTGTTAATCCTATGTCAAAGCAGCATTCCATAATAAAGCGTCGAATACTCAAAGATTCGACGATCCGTCGACAAAGCAGCGTTCTATAGATATCCGTCGAATCATCAGATTATCTGCTAATCATATGTCAAAGCAGCATTCCATAATACAAGGCCGAATCCTTGGATTATCGGCCAATCCTGTGTCACAGCAACATTCCATAAAAGCGTGGAATCCTTAGATTATCGGCCATACCCTGTCACAGCGGCATTCCATAAAAGCGTCGAATCCTTAGATTATCGGCCAATCCTCTGTCAAAGCAGCGAATCCATAATAAAAGGCCGAATCCTTAGATTATCAGCCAATCCTCTCTCACAGCAGCATACCATAAAACAGTCGAATCCTTACAGATTCGACGATCCGTCGACAAAGCAGCTTTCCATAGGATAGGCCGAATCCTTCAAGATCCGTCGAATCATTAGATTATCTGCTAATTCTATGTCAAAGCAGCGTACCATAATAGAGCGTCGAATCCTCAAAGATTCGACGATCCGTCGACAAAGCAGCGTTCTACAGATATCCGTCGAATCGTCAGATTATCTGCTAATAATATGTCACAGCAGCATTCCATAAAAGCGTCGAATCCTCAGATTATCGGCCAATCCTCTGTCGAAGCAGCGAATCCATAATACAAGGCCGAATCTTTAGATTATCGGCGGTCATTAGCACCGTGAATACCGTGAATATCGCGTATATACTCATAGATAGCATATAGTCATAGATAGCATGTAGTCATAGATAGCATAATACAACCCTCGATTGAACCTATCATTCCTCCTTGCCGCGCAAGCGCGAATAACCGCTGTGAACTATATCAGAAATCTATCCAAACTGCGGATATCTTCCATACAGCGGCCCGAAGTGCAAGCATCTTCGGTAATTACGCTGCACAGAAAGTGAACATGACCGATAGATGCTGGTGTTGGAACCTCTCCCTGTGATTAGTCCGCAAGCGAGTGTTGTAGCTGACGAGGCCCAGGCCGCAGGCTAGTTCAGGGGCGAGTTGTCAACTTAACATGGGTTTGCTGCAAGTCCGGCCTGCAGGGTAGTTCACCAAAGCGATGCCCCTGCAGGCCGCTTCCCTACGCCGGCATTTTTGTTCGATATGCTCCGCAGTCGCCCATGGCGCCCAGGTCGCCCAGGTCGTCCAGACGACTAATACGAAAACGGATTTTTTCCTGAAGATGCTCCCTAGCACGATCGCGACCGACATCTCTCCGTCAAACACCTGTATTTTTTGGACAATCTACGAGTAAGCAGCAATCCATAGATTATCGGCCAATCCCCGTTCAAAGCAGCATTCCATAAAAGCGTCGAATCCTTGGATTATCGGCCAATCCTGTGTCACGACAGCATTCCATAAAACCGTCGAATCCTTAGAGTATTGGTGAATCCATTTTCACAGCAGCATTGCATCAAAGCGTCGAATCCTTAGATTATGGGCCAATCCTCTGTCAAAGCAGCGAATCCATTATAAAAGGCCGAATCCTTAGATTGACGGCCAATCCTTTGTCAAAGCAGTGAATCCAGAATAAAAGGCCGAATCCTTAGATTATCGGCCAATCCTCTGTCAAAGCAGCGAATCCATAATAAAAGGCTGAATCGTTGGATTATCAGCCAATCCTCTGTCACAGCAGCATACCATAAAAGCGTCGAATCCTTACAGATTCGACGATCGGTCGACAAAGCAGCTTTCCATAGGATAGGCCGAAACCTTCAAGATCCGTCAAATCCTTAGATTATACGCTAATCCTATGTCAAAGCAGCATTCCATAATAAAGCGTCGAATCCTCAAAGATTTGACGATCCGTCGACAAAGCAGCGTTCTATAGATATCCGTCGAATCATCAGATTATCTGCTAATCATATGTCAAAGCAGCATTCCATAATAAAAGGCTGAATCCTTAGATTATCGGCCAATTCTCCTTCACAGCAGCATTCCACAAAAGCGTCGAATCCTTAGATTATCAGCCAATCCTCTGTCAAAGCAGCGGATCCAGAATAAAAGGCCAAATCCTTAGATTATCGGCCAATCCTCTGTCACAGCAGCATTCCATACAAGCGTCGAATCCTTAGATTATCGGCCAATCCTCTGTCACAGCAGCATTCCATAAAAGCGTCGAATCCTTAGATTATCGGCCAATCCTCTGTCACAGCAGCATACCATAAAACCGTCAAATCCATAAAGATTCGACGATCTGTCGACAAATCAGCTTTCCATAGAATAGGCCGAAACCTTTAAGTTCTGTCGTATCCTTGGATTGCCTGCTAATCCTATGTCAAAGCAGCATTCCATAATAAAGCGTCAAATCCTCAAAGATTCGACGATCCGTCGACAAAGCAGCGTTCTATAGATATCCGTCGAATCGTCAGATTATCGGCCAATCCTCTGTCAAAGCAGCATTCCATGATCAAAGGCCGAATCCTTAGGTTATCGGCCAATCCTCTGTCACAGCAGCATTCCATGAAAGCGTCGAATCCTCAGATTATCGGCCAATTCTCTGTTGAAGCAGCGAATCCATAATAAAAGGCCGAATCCTTAGATTATCGGCCAATTCTCCTTCACAGCAGCATTCCATAGAAGCGTCGAATCCTTAGATTATCAGCCAATCCTCTGTCAAAGCAGCAAATCCATAATAAAAGGCCGAATCCTTAGATTATCGGCCAATCCTCTGTCACAGCAGCATTCCATACAAGCGTCGAATCCTTAGATTATCGGCCAATCCTCTGTCACAGCGGCATTCCATAAAACCGTCGAATCCTTACAAATTCGACGATGCGTCGACAAAGCAGCTTTCCATAGGATAGGCCGAATCCTTTAAGATCCGTTGAATCATCAGATTATCTGCTAATCATATGTCAAAGCAGCCTTCCATAATAAAAGACCGTATCCTTGGATTTTCGGCCAATCTTCTGTCACAGCAGCATTGCATAAAAGCGTCGAATCCTCAGATTATCGGCCAATCCTCTGTCAAAGCAGCGAATCCATAATAAAAGGCCGAACTCTTAGATTATCAACCAATCCTCTCTCACAGCAGCATTCTTTAAAAGCGTCGAATCCTTAGATTATCGGCCATCCTCTGTCACAGCAGCATTCGATAAAAGCGTCGAATCCTTAGATTATTGGCCAATCCTCTGTCACAGCAGCATTCCATAAAAGCGTCGAATCCTTAGAGTATCGGCCAATCCTCTGTCAAAGCAGCGAATCCATAATAAAAGGCTGAATCGTTAGATTATCAGCCAATCCTCTGTCACAGCAGCATACCATAAAAGCGTCGAATCCTTACAGATTCGACGATCGGTCGACAAAGCAGCTTTCCATAGGATAGGCCGAAACCTTCAAGATCCGTCGAATCCTTAGATTATACGCTAATCCTATGTCAAAGCAGCATTCCATAATAAAGCGTCGAATCCTCAAAGATTTGACGATCCGTCGACAAAGCAGCGTTCTATAGATATCCGTCGAATCATCAGATTATCTGCTAATCATATGTCAAAGCAGCATTCCATAATAAAAGGCTGAATCCTTAGATTATCGGCCAATTCTCCTTCACAGCAGCATTCCACAAAAGCGTCGAATCCTTAGATTATCAGCCAATCCTCTGTCAAAGCAGCGGATCCAGAATAAAAGGCCAAATCCTTAGATTATCGGCCAATCCTCTGTCACAGCAGCATTCCATACAAGCGTCGAATCCTTAGATTATCGGCCAATCCTCTGTCACAGCAGCATTCCATAAAAGCGTCGAATCCTTAGATTATCGGCCAATCCTCTGTCACAGCAGCATACCATAAAACCGTCAAATCCATAAAGATTGGACGATCTGTCAACAAAGCAGCTCTCCATAGGATAGGCCGAATCCTTAAAGATCCGTCGAATCCTTAGATTATCTGCTAATACTATGTCAAAGCAGCATTCCATAATAAAGCGTCGAATCCTCAAAGATTCGACGATCCGTCGACAAAGCAGCTTTCCATAGAATAGGCCGAATGGTTTAAGATCCGTCGTATCCTTAGATTATCAGCTAATCCTATGTCAAAGCAGCATTCCATAATAAAGCGTCGAATCCTTAAAGATTCGACGATGCGTCGACAAAGCAGCGTTCTATAGATATCCGTCGAATCGTCAGATTATCTGCTAATCATATGTCAAAGCAGCATTCCATAATCAAAGGCCGAATCCTTAGGTTATCGGCCAATCCTCTGTCACAGCAGCATTCCATACAAGCGTCGAATCCTTAGATTATCGGCCAATCCTCTGTCAAAGCAGCGAATCCATTATAAAAGGCCGAATCCTTAGATTATCGGCCAATCCTCTGTCAAAGCAGCGAATCCATAATAAAAGGCCGAATCCTTAGATTATTGGCCAATCCTCTGTCACAGCAGCATTCCATACAAGCGTCGCATCCTTAGATTGTCGGCCAATCCTCTGTCAAAGCAGCGAATCCATTATAAAAGGCCGAATCCTTAGATTATCGGCCAATCCTCTGTCACAGCAGCATTCCATACAAGCGTCGAATCCTTAGATTATCGGCCAATCCTCTGTCAAAGCAGCGAATCCATTATAAAAGGCCGAATCCTTAGATTATCGGCCAATCCTCTGTCAAAGCAGCGAATCCATAATAAAAGGCCGAATCCTTAGATTATCGGCCAATCCTCTGTCACAGCAGCATTCCATACAAGCGTCGAATCCTTAGATTATCGGCCAATCCTCTGTCACAGCAGCATACCATAAAACCGTCAAATCCATAAAGATTGGACGATCTGTCAACAAAGCAGCTCTCCATAGGATAGGCTGAATCCTTAAAGATCCGTCGAATCCTTAGATTATCTGCTAATCCTATGTCAAAGCAGCATTCCATAATAAAGCGTCGAATCCTCAAAGATTCGACGATCCGTCGACAAAGCAGCTTTCCATAGAATAGGCCGAATGGTTTAAGATCCGTCGTATCCTTAGATTATCAGCTAATCCTATGTCAAAGCAGCATTCCATAATAAAGCGTCGAATCCTTAAAGATTCGACGATGCGTCGACAAAGCAGCGTTCTATAGATATCCGTCGAATCGTCAGATTATCTGCTAATCATATGTCAAAGCAGCATTCCATAATCAAAGGCCGAATCCTTAGGTTATCGGCCAATCCTCTGTCACAGCAGCATTCCATACAAGCGTCGAATCCTTAGATTATCGGCCAATCCTCTGTCAAAGCAGCGAATCCATTATAAAAGGCCGAATCCTTAGATTATCGGCCAATCCTCTGTCAAAGCAGCGAATCCATAATAAAAGGCCGAATCCTTAGATTATTGGCCAATCCTCTGTCACAGCAGCATTCCATACAAGCGTCGCATCCTTAGATTGTCGGCCAATCCTCTGTCAAAGCAGCGAATCCATTATAAAAGGCCGAATCCTTAGATTATCGGCCAATCCTCTGTCACAGCAGCATTCCATACAAGCGTCGAATCCTTAGATTATCGGCCAATCCTCTGTCAAAGCAGCGAATCCATTATAAAAGGCCGAATCCTTAGATTATCGGCCAATCCTCTGTCAAAGCAGCGAATCCATAATAAAAGGCCGAATCCTTAGATTATTGGCCAATCCTCTGTCACAGCAGCATTCCATACAAGCGTCGCATCCTTAGATTATCGGCCAATCCTCTGTCAAAGCAGCATTCCATAATCAAAGGCCGAATCCTTAGGTTATCGGCCAATCATCTGTCACAGCAGCATTCCATACAAGCGTCGAATCCTTAGATTATCGGCCAATCCTCTGTCAAAGCAGCGAATCCATTATAAAAGGCCGAATCCTTAGATTATCGGCCAATCCTCTGTCAAAGCAGCGAATCCATAATAAAAGGCCGAATCCTTAGATTATTGGCCAATCCTCTGTCACAGCAGCATTCCATACAAGCGTAGCATCCTTAGATTATCGGCCAATCCTCTGTCAAAGCAGCGAATCCATTATAAAAGGCCGAATCCTTAGATTATCGGCCAATCCTCTGCCAAAGCAGCGAATCCATAATAAAAGGCCGAATCCTTAGATTATCGGCCAATTCTCTTTCACAGCAGCATTCCATAAAAGCGTCGAATCCCTAGATTATCAGCCATTCCCCTGTCAAAGCAGCAAATCCATAATAAAAGGCTGAATCCTTAGATTATCGGCCAATCCTCTGTCACAGCAGCATACCATAAAACCGTCAAATCCATAAAGATTCCACGATCTGTCAACAAAGCAGCTCTCCATAGGATAGGCCGAATCCTTAAAGATCCGTCGAATCCTTAGATTATCTGCTAATCCTATGTCAAAGCAGCATTCCATAATAAAGCGTCGAATCCTCAAAGATTCAACGATCCGTCGACAAAGCAGCTTTCCATAGAATAGGCCGAATGGTTTAAGATCCGTCGTATCCTTAGATTATCAGCTAATCCTATGTCAAAGCAGCATTCCATAATAAAGCGTCGAATCCTTAAAGATTCGACGATGCGTCGACAAAGCAGCGTTCTATAGATATCCGTCGAATCGTCAGATTATCTGCTAATCATATGTCAAAGCAGCATTCCATAATCAAAGGCCGAATCCTTAGGTTATCGGCCAATCCTCTGTCATAGCAGCATTCCATACAAGCGTCGAATCCTTAGATTATCGGCCAATCCTCTGTCAAAGCAACGAATCCATTATAAAGGCCGAATCCTTAGATTATCGGCCAATCCTCTGTCAAAGCAGCGAATCCATAATAAAAAGCCGAATCCTTAGATTATTGGCCAATCCTCTGTCACAGCAGCATTCCATACAAGCGTCGCATCCTTAGATTATCGGCCAATCCTCTGTCAAAGCAGCGAATCCATTATAAAAGGCCGAATCCTTAGATTATCGGCCAATCCTCTGTCAAAGCAGCGAACTCAGAATGAAAGACCGAATCCTTAGATTATCGGCCAATCTTCGTCGAAGCAGCGAATCCATAATAAAAGGCCGAATCCTTAGATTATCGGCCAATCCTCTGTCACAGCAGCATTGCATCAAAGCGTCAAATCCTTAGATTATCGGCCAATCCTCTGTCAAAGCAGCGAATCCATTATAAAAGGCCAAATCCTTAGATTATCAGCTAATTCTCTGTCAAAGCAGCGAATCCATTATAAAAGGCCGAATCCTTAGATTATCGGCCAATTCTCTTTCACAGCAGCATTCCATGAAAGCGTCGAATCCTCAGATTATCGGCCAATCTTTGTCGAAGCAGCGAATCCATAATAAAAGGCCGAATCCTTAGATTATCGGCCAATTCTCCTTCACAGCAGCATTCCATAAAAGCGTCGAATCCTTAGATTATCAGCCAATCCTCTGTCAAAGCAGCATACCATAAAACCGTCGTATCCTTAAAGATTCGACGATCTGTTGACAAAGCAGCTTTCCATAGAATAGGCCGAATCCTTTAAGTTCCGTCGTATCCTTAGAATATCTGCTAATCGTCTGTCAAAGCAGCATTCCATAATAAAGCGTCGAATCCTCAAAGATTCGACGATCCGTCGACAAAGCAGCGTTCTATAGATATCCGTCGAATTGTCAGATTGTCTGCTAATCATATGTCAAAGCAGCATTACATAATCAAAGGCCGAATCCTTAGGTTATCGGCCAATCCTCTGTCACAGCAGCATTCCATAGAAGCGTCGAATCCTTAGATTATCGGCCAATCCTCTGTCGAAGCAGCGAATCCATAATAAAAGGCCGAATCCTTATATTACCGGCGGTCATTAGCTCCGTGAATACCGTGAATATCGCGTATATGGTCATAGATAGCATATAGTCATAGATAGCATAAAGTCATAGATAGCATAAAAAAACCCTCGATTGAACCTATTATTCCTCCTTGCCGCGCAAGCGTGTATAGCCGCTGTGAACTATATCAGAAATCTATCCAAACTGCGGATATCTTCCATAAAGCAGCCTGCAGTGCAGTCATCTTCCATACAGCAGCCCGAAGTGCGAGCATCTTCGGTAATTACGCTGCACAGACCGTGAACTTGACCGATAGATGCTGGTTTTGGTACCTCTCCCTGTAATTAGTCGGCAAGCGAGTGTTGTAGCTGACGAGGTCCGGGCTGCAGGCTAGTTCAGGGGCGAGTTGTCAACTTAACATGGGTTTGCTGCAAGGCCGGCCTGCAGGGTAGTTTACCGAAGCCATGCCCCTGCAGGCCGCTTCCTACGCCGGCATTTTTGTTCGATATGCTCCACAGTCGCCCAGGTCGCCCAGGTCGCCCAGGTCGCCCAGACGACTAATAACAAAACGGATTTTTTCCTGATGACCCTCCCTAGCACGATCGCGACCGAAATCTCTCCGTCAAACACCTGTATTTTTTTGACAATCCACGACTAAGCTGCAATCCTCAGATTATCGGCCAATCTTTGTCGAAGCAGCGAATCCATAATGAAAGGCCGAATCCTTAGATTATCGGCCAATTCTCCTTCACAGCAGCATTCCATAAAAGCGTCGAATCCTTAGATTATCAGCCAATCCTCTGTCAAAGCAGCGAATCCATAATAAAAGGCCGAATCCTTAGATTATCGGCCAATCCTCTGTCACAGCAGCATTCCACACAAGCGTCGATTCCTTAGATCATCGGCCAATCCTCTGTCAAAGCAGCGAATCCATTATAAAAGGCCGAATCCTTAGATTATCGGCCAATCCTCTGTCAAAGCAGCGAACTCAGAATGAAAGACCGAATCCTTAGATTATCGGCCAATCCTCTGTCAAAGCAGCGAATCCATAATAAAAGGCCGAATCCTTAGATTATCGGCCAATTCTCTTTCACAGCAGCATTCCATAAAAGCGTCGAATTCCTAGATTATCAGCCATTCCCCTGTCAAAGCAGCAAATCCATAATAAAAGGCTGAATCCCTAGATTATCGGCCAATCCTCTGTCACAGCAGCATACCATAAAACCGTCAAATCCATAAAGATTCCACGAGATGTCGACAAAGCAGCTTTCCATAGAATAGGCCGAATCCTTTGAGATCCGTCGAATCGTCAAATTATCTGCTAATCGTATGTCAAAGCAGCATTTTATAATAAAGCGTCGAATCCTTAGATTATTGGCCAATCCTCTGTCAAAGCAGCGAATCCATAATAAGAGGCCGAATCCTTAGATTATCGGCCAATCCTCTGTCACAGCAGCGTACCATAAGACCGTCGAATCCTTACAAATTCCACGATCTGTCGACAAAGCAGCGTTCTATGGATATCCGTCGAATCATCAGATTATCTGCTAGTCATATGTCAAAGCAGCCTTCCATAATAAAAGGCCGAATCCTTGGATTTTCGGCCAATCCTCTGTCACAGCAGCATACCATAAAACCGTCGTATCCTTAAAGATTCGACGATCTGTTGACAAAGCAGCTTTCCATAGAATAGGCCGAATCCTTTAAGTTCCGTCGTATCCTTAGAATATCTGCTAATCCTCTGTCAAAGCAGCATTCCATAATAAAGCGTTGAATCCTCAAAGATTCGACGATCCGTCGACAAAGCAGCGTTCTATAGATATCCGTCGAATTGTCAGATTATCTGCTAATCATATGTCAAAGCAGCATTACATAATCAAAGGCCGAATCCTTAGGTTATCGGCCAATCCTCTGTCACAGCAGCATTCCATAGAAGCGTCGAATCCTTAGATTATCGGCCAATCCTCTGTCGAAGCAGCGAATCCATAATAAAAGGCCGAATCCTTATATTATCGGCGGTCATTAGCTCCGTGAATACCGTGAATATCGCGTATATGGTCATAGATAGCATATAGTCATAGATAGCATAAAGTCATAGATAGCATAAAAAAACCCTCGATTGAACCTATTATTCCTCCTTGCCGCGCAAGCGTGTATAGCCGCTGTGAACTATATCAGAAATCTATCCAAACTGCGGATATCTTCCATAAAGCAGCCTGCAGTGCAGTCATCTTCCATACAGCAGCCCGAAGTGCGAGCATCTTCGGTAATTACGCTGCACAGACCGTGAACTTGACCGATAGATGCTGGTTTTGGTACCTCTCCCTGTAATTAGTCGGCAAGCTAGTGTTGTAGCTGACGAGGTCCGGGCTGCAGGCTAGTTCAGGGGCGAGTTGTCAACTTAACATGGGTTTGCTACAAGTCCGGCCTGCAGGGTAGTTTACCGAAGCCATGCCCCTGCAGGCCGCTTCCCTACGCCGGCATTTTTGTTCGATATGCTCCACAGTCGCCCAGGTCGCCCAGACGACTAATAACAAAACGGATTTTTTCCTGATGACCCTCCCTAGCACGATCGCGACCGAAATCTCTCCGTCAAACACCTGTATTTTTTTGACAATCCACGACTAAGCTGCAATCCATAGATTTTCGGCCAATCACCTGTCAAAGCAGCATTCCATAAAAGCGTCGAATCCTTAGATTATCGATCAATCCTCTGTCACAGCAGCATTCCATAAAACCGTCGAATCCTTAGATTATGGGCCAATCCTGTGTCAAAGCAGCGAATCCATATCATAGGCCGAATCCTTAGATTACCGGCCAATCCTCTGTCAAAGCAGCGTATCCATAATAAAAGGCCGAATCCTTAGATTATCGGCCAATTCTCTTTCACAGCAGCATTCCATAAAAGCGTCGAATCCTTAGATTATCAGCTAATCCTCTGTTAAAGCAGCGAATCCATTATAAAAGGCCGAATCCTTAGATTACCGGCCAATCCTCTGCCAAAGCAGCGAATCCATAATACAAGGCCGAATCCTTGGATTATCGGCCAATCCTTTGTCAAAGCAGCGTTCCATAAAAAAGTGTCGAATCCTCAATAATTTGACTGTCAGATCCGTCGCTGGCCAGCCGATCTGACGATCATTAGCACCGTCAATCCGGTGAATATGGCGTACATAATGTATATAGTCATATATTGCATAATAGCACCGTCAATCCGGTGAATATGGCGTACGTAGTCATGGATAGCACTTCAGACAAATCAGAGTACAAAGGGAACACACCTACGAACCCCACCAAAAATAAAAGTCAACAACCACAACGGCTACGAGAAAAATAAGTCAATGAAATTTCTTACACCTGAAATACCACACCCTCCAATTTTCCAAAAAGAATACCACCTTTTGTGGGTGTTGTTGCAAAAATCGCGATTTTACCCCTTTTCTAGGGGTAAAAATCTCCGAATTTCGGCAGAACTCCACAACCACAACTCCAAACGCTCCGAGAATTTTATCCTGGGCAAAGCAAACGTCCTCGAGCGTATCTACTACTTTTCGAAAGCGTCCGACTTTTGGTTGTGAAGATACAGCAACTTTACCCCTCTTCTAAGCGAATTTTTCGAAATTCTCTACCAGCAGAGCCTCAACACCACCCCCTACACAGGTCTCACCACCTGCTACCAGACCCCTTGAGAATTTTTCAATTCCCACGCTATCCCCTCCATCAAGTCTCCCCCCCTTCAAACAGGGATTTCTGTTCTGCAAGGCATCATTCTTTTTTGCTGTACTCGCAATTCTGAATTTCGGAATTTTTGGTGTGGTATTGTTACTCAGCACACCCCCTGCGCACTACAACTCACACCATCACCAAAGTCTTAGTCAGAACACCTCGCCACAATTTCCTACACCACATATCACTCTGATATTTAAGAAACAACCACCGCAAACAACAGAAACATGTTGCGCAAAATCAAAGACGAAAACAAACCACCCCTTCTAGATGTAGCTATCTAATCTGACCCCATCACCAGCACAAACCACACTATTCACAGCACCCTCAACAACCCTTCTGGCTCCAACAACCCTACTAATCGAAAGAGAAGTGGAAGTGAAAGCATATATTCACTGGAGCCCGACCTTGAGAGCGCCAGGAACCAAGGGTATGCAAACATTTCAAGATTCTCAACAATTGAACAACCAAACCACCGCAGCAGCCCGCCTAGACTACACGCCGAACCTGACTTGATGGAACGACTTGGAGAAGAAGATGAAGAGGAAGAAGAAAAAGGCGCATTCGAAGACAGTTTGCTGGTCACCAACATTGTAGCCAAGGTGTCTCAACTATTCAGAGGCGTCATTGCAAAACAGAACAAAAAGATCAAGGCACTTGAAGACAAAATTGACATTCTACTGAAAAACACCACTCCCACCACCACCGCAGATCCCAACAGCAAGTAAACCTGGAGCCAAGTAGCAAGCTCAACCCCCACTGGCCCCAAAAACGCTTCAAAAACTACACCAACACCAACCGGACCCAGCAAAAAAGCAAGAACTTTCACTATCCTGAGGAACACTTCAACTACAAACAAGACGATCAACTCACTAGAACTGAGGGACACAATGAACACGGCATTTCACCAGGCTCAAGCTCCTCCTCAACTCAAAATCGCAAGTGCCACCCTCAACCCCAGAGGCAATATTGTAGTGATGACAAAAGACGACTGCACTGCACAAGATGTGCTACAATACAGAGACCAGATCCAAAAGGCTATCAATCAGGCGGACAAGGAGACTCAGGAGATAAGAACCAGTGAAGACTGGGCTAAGGTGCTTGTGCACGGAATTCACCAAGAATACTTTCCAGACACACCTGAAGGAATGGAGAAGTTGAAGTCTGAAATCCACGAATTTAACAGCAGAGTCAAGGTGGTAAACACACCAAGATACTGCTTAAATCAGAGAAGCGCATTGGCAAAGTCCACTCGTCAGTAGTACTGGCAGTGGAAAACAGAGAACCCATGAAGCTGATGGTTAAACACGGCCTCCAGATCCTGGGAGACACTCAAAAGGTGGAAGAATTCTATTCGGTGAGACCACACGACCAATGCACTAAGTGCCAGGACTTTGGCCACCCACAGCAGAGATGCAGGAGATCTAAGATGTAGAGTATGTGGTGAGGGGCACCACACTTCAGAACACAAGTGCGAGAGTTGCAATGCAGTAGGGAAACTTTGCCCACACCAGACGCCTTCCTGCTGCAACTGCAAAGAAAAACACAAGGCGAATGACCCCAGCTGCCCCACCATCACTCTCCTACACTCACGGTTTCAACTGAGAGTCAACGCAAACAAAGGCAACACTGTAGACACTATTATGAATGAATAGTGCACCACCTACAGCTCACAAAATCCGAATTCTTGTACACAATTGTGCAAGAAGCACCAACGTAATGCAGTCACTCCTTCAATCAGCTGCCGGCACAGCGGATATTCTACTTCTGCAAGAACCTTTTTCAAGATCAGCCACTGCTATTCCCCATCCCTCTTTTCAGGCGATCTTACCACCACCATCAAATAGAAGGCCCAGGACTATGGCCTTTGTTTCAACCACCAACCCTTTCCTTAAAGTCACACCGCGTCCAGATATCAGCACTGATCCAGATTTGCAAGTGCTTGATATCTCTACACCCACCATTCCAATCGCTCGCCTGTTCAATATATACAATGAGAAAGTTCCAGGCGAACCAGACACAACAAGAACGATTGAGCGAACACTCACTAATATTACATTTCCACCAAGAAGCATTCTAGCTGGCGATATGAATGCACACCACCCATGGTGGAACCAACACAAACAACCAGCCAGAGCAGACGTTCTTGTTCAACTAATGGAGAGTAACAACTTCACTCTAGTTAATGAACCTGACGTCCACACCTACCATGCAAAGACAGGCCTGACCAGCTCCGTCCTTGATCTTGTCTTCTCTTCTGCAGCACTCCACAACAACACCATCAACTGGGCCATTGACGACAACCATACAACTGGGTCTGATCATGAGGTGATCAAGTTTGACTTGATTTCGGACAGCCTAGACACAGTGACTCCACCACTTGAACAACATTACAACTGGAAGCAAGCAGACTGGGAATGCTTCAACAACGCGCTCATTGAATCTGAAGAAGAATCAAAGCGCAGATGGAAAGAGCTGATGGACAATTCACACAACACTGACAACCTGGAAGCGGCTGCCTGTTACCTCAGGGATATCATTGTATCAGCCACCAGAAAGTCAACACCAGTCATGAAGCACTCACCAAGGGCAAAGAGGTGGTGGTGTGAGGAACTGTCTCAGGACAGAAAGAATATGGCCCAGGCGTTAAGAGATTTCAAGGAGGAGAGGACCAGGGCCAACTGGCTGAGATTCACAACCAAGCGAAACCTGTACTTCAGACATATCAGAGTACAGAAACAGAAAAACTGGGTTGAGTACCTTGAACAAGTCAAAGGCACGGATGCATTCAGCCTATTGCGATACACCAAACCCAGAGTTACTGAAAGAACACCAGTATTGCTGGACTATGACAACAACGCGCACATTACGTTTGAAGAAAAGTGCAGCCTTTTTCGAACTGTTATGTTCCCACCACCACCTGACTACCCCCCACAAGCTCAAGACGCACCCAGACAGCAACTGCCTTGGGAACCTGTCACCAAAAGAGAAGTAGAGAAAGCAATTCTCCCATCTCACCCCAACAAAGCCCCAGGCCCAGACGGACTCCCATTCCCCTGCTTGCAGAAAGCCTACCAAGCGATCCCACACATGTTCAACACCATATATGCACAACTAGCCAAACGTGGATACCATCCTGTATGCTGGCGGGAATCAACAACAGCTGTCATCAGAAAGCCAAACAAACCTGACTACTCTACACCAAAGTCATACAGGCCTATCGCCCTGCTCAACTGCTTGGGAAAGATGCTGGAAAAGATCATGGCGACAAGATTAGGCTTCTTGTCTGAGCAGTACAATCTCTTACACAAGGCACAGATGGCGGGGAGGAAACAGAGAAATGCCATTGATGCAGTGATGTGTTTAGCACACGACATTGATGTTGGCAAGAAGGAAAAGAAAGTGGTCTCAACTGTACTTCTGGATGTCAAAGGCGCTTTCGACAATGTCTCCTCCACCCGTCTCAAACACACACTGGCCCAGATGGGACTTCCACCACCTGTGCTATCCTGGGTTTCCGATTTCCTCAACAACAGAACAACAGCACTGGCCTTTGACGGAGACAAAGAGACATTGCGACCAGTACAAACGGGAATCCCTCAATGTTCCCCAATCTCACCAATCCTGTTCCTGCTTTACCTCAAACCACTCTTTGATGAGCTTGAGAAGAAGCATCCTAACATCAACTGCCCTTCATACATTGATGACGTTGCACTCGTGGTATCTGGCAAGAGCACCACTGCCAATTGCAAGCAAATCCAGAAAATAGTGCAAACGCTGTTCACCTGGTCAGACAACAATGCTCTCACATTCGACGGCCCCAAGTCTGAGCTCATCCACTTCTCAACCAAACGAAATCCAGACCAGACTGCAATCACACTCCCTAATGGCACTATCATTGAGCCATCACCTGTTGTCAGATGGTTGGGAGTATGGCTAGATAGCAAACTCAACTTCAGCCACCACATCAAGCTCAAAACCACAGCTGCGACAAAAGCATACTTTGCCTTTAGCAGAATGGCAAACACCCAGTCAGGCATCACTCCGAGCACCATGCGAACACTGTGGACCACAACAGTCCTTCCAGTAATGGACTTTGGAGTCGAAATATGGTGGAAAGGCCAGAAACAGCTGGCGAAAAAGCTACAGATGGTCCAGAATAGCGCATTGAGAGGAATCATGTACGCGTTCAGAACAACACCAACAGCTGCACTTGAAGCGGAAGCAGCAATCCCCCCCACCACAGTCAGACTCAACCACATTGCCAGAAGATATGCCCTCAGAATCGCAACACTTCCTGAATCCCACCCCATCAGAACAAGATGCCCGGTAACCTTTCATCCTTGTTTTGACACCACCACAAGAGATGAAGACCTGGAGTCATCAAACCAGTTGCACTGCGACTCGGACAAACCAAAGTTTCTCAGCAGACTAGATGCCCTACTGTACACTGTCCGGGCATGGCTAAAACCAACCACTGAAATCGAAACCTTCAATGCAACAGACACACCACCATGGCACGAATCCAAAGTTCAATGGATTATTGAGCAAGCAGACAACGAGCAGGCGACTGAGTTGCACTTTCTGCTGCTTAACAAGATCAAAGAAGACAGCGATTACATCTCTTGTCGCCATGATCTTTTCAAGCACCTTTCCCAAGCAGTTGAGCAGGGCGATAGGCCTGTATGACTTTGGTGTAGAGTAGTCAGGTTTGTTTGGCTTTCTGATGACAGCTGTTGTTGATTCCCGCCAGCATACAGGATGGTATCCACGTTTGGCTAGTTGTGCATATATGGTGTTGAACATGTGTGGGATCGCTTGGTAGGCTTTCTGCAAGCAGGGGAATGGGAGTCCGTCTGGGCCTGGGGCTTTGTTGGGGTGAGATGGGAGAATTGCTTTCTCTACTTGTCTTTTGGTGACAGGTTCCCAAGGCAGTTGCTGTCTGGGTGCGTCTTGAGCTTGTGGGGGGTAGTCAGGTGGTGGTGGAAACATAACAGTTCGAAAAAGGCTGCACTTTTCTTCAAACGTAATGTGCGCGTTGTTGTCATAGTCCAGCAATACTGGTGTTCTTTCAGTAACTCTGGGTTTGGTGTATTGCAATAGGCTGAATGCATCCGTGCCTTTGACTTGTTCAAGGTACTCAACCCAGTTTTTCTGTTTCTGTACTCTGATATGTCTGAAGTACAGGTTTCCCTTGGTTGTGAATCTCAGCCAGTTGGCCCTGGTCCTCTCCTCCTTGAAATCTCTTAACGCCTGGGCCATATTCTTTCTGTCCTGAGACAGTTCCTCACACCACCACCTCTTTGCCCTTGGTGAGTGCTTCATGACTGGTGTTGACTTTCTGGTGGCTGATACAATGATATCCCTGAGGTAACAGGCAGCCGCTTCCAGGTTGTCAGTGTTGTGTGAATTGTCCATCAGCTCTTTCCATCTGCGCTTTGATTCTTCTTCAGATTCAATGAGCGCGTTGTTGAAGCATTCCCAGTCTGCTTGCTTCCAGTTGTAATGTTGTTCAAGTGGTGGAGTCACTGTGTCTAGGCTGTCCGAAATCAAGTCAAACTTGATCACCTCATGATCAGACCCAGTTGTATGGTTGTCGTCAATGGCCCAGTTGATGGTGTTGTTGTGGAGTGCTGCAGAAGAGAAGACAAGATCAAGGACGGAGCTGGTCAGGCCTGTCTTTGCATGGTAGGTGTGGACGTCAGGTTCATTAACTAGAGTGAAGTTGTTACTCTCCATTAGTTGAACAAGAACGTCTGCTCTGGCTGGCCGTTTGTGTTGGTTCCACCATGGGTGGTGTGCATTCATATCGCCAGCTAGAATGCTTCTTGGTGGAAATGTAATATTAGTGAGTGTTCGCTCAATCGTTCTTGTTGTGTCTGGTTCGCCTGGAACTTTCTCATTGTATATATTGAACAGGCGAGCGATTGGAATGGTGGGTGTAGAGATATCAAGCACTTGCAAATCTGGATCAGTGCTGATATCTGGACGCGGTGTGACTTTAAGGAAAGGGTTGGTGGTTGAAACAAAGGCCATAGTCCTGGGCCTTCTATTTGATGGTGGTGGTAAGATCGCCTGAAAAGAGGGATGGGGAATAGCAGTGGCTGATCTTGAAAAAGGTTCTTGCAGAAGTAGAATATCCGCTGTGCCGGCAGCTGATTGAAGGAGTGACTGCATTACGTTGGTGCTTCTTGCACAATTGTGTACAAGAATTCGGATTTTGTGAGCTGTAGGTGGTGCACTATTCATTCATAATAGTGTCTACAGTGTTGCCTTTGTTTGCGTTGACTCTCAGTTGAAACCGTGAGTGGAGTAGAGTGATGGTGGGGCAGCTGGGGTCATTCGCCTTGTGTTTTTCTTTGCAGTTGCAGCAGGAAGGCGTCTGGTGTGGGCAAAGTTTCCCTACTGCATCGCAACTCTCGCACTTGTGTTCTGAAGTGTGATGCCCCTCACCACATACTCTACATCTTACATCTCTCCTGCATCTCTGCTGTGGGTGGCCAAAGTCTTGGCACTTAGTGCATTGGTCGTGTGGCCTCACCGAATAGAATTCTTCCACCTTTTGAGTGTCTCCCAGGATCTGGAGGCCGTGTTTAACCATCATCTTCATGGTTTCTCTGTTTTCACTGTCAGTACTACTGACGAGGGACTTTGCCAATGCACTTCTCTGATTTAAGCAGGTATCTTGGTGTGTTTACCACCTTGACTCTGCTGTTAAATTCGTGGATTTCAGACTTGAACTTATCCATGCCTTCAGGTGTGTCTGGAAAGTATTCTTGGTGAATTCCGTGCACAAGCACCTTGGCCCAGTCTTCACTAGTTCTGAACTCCTGAGTCTCCTTGTCCGCCTGATTGATAGCCTTTTGAATCTGGTCTTTGTATTGTAGCACATCTTGTGCAGTGCAGTCGTCTTTGGTCATCACTACAATATTGCCTCTGGGGTTGAGGGTAGCACTTGCGATTTTGAGTTGAGGAGGAGCTTGAGCCTGGTGTAATGCCGTGTTCATTGTGTCCATCAGTTCTAGTGAGTTGATCTTCTTCTTTGTAGTTGAAGTGTTCCTCAGGATAGTGAAAGTTCTTGCCTTTTTGCTGGGTCCGGTTGGTGTTGGTGTAGTTTTTGAAGCGTTTTTGGGGCCAGTGGGGGTTGAGCTTGCTACTTGGCTCCAGGTCTTCTTGCTGTTGGGATCCGCGGTGGTGGGAGGAGTAGTGTTGGTCAGTAGAATGTCAATTTTGTCTTCAAGTGCCTTGATCTTTTTGTTCTGTTTCGCAATGACGCCTCTGAATAGTTGAGACATTTATTTATTTATTTATTTATAGTTCATACAAGCATGCAGCCCTAAGGCTATGGCTAACTAAAACGAAAAAGAAAAACATATGAAAGATAGTATGCGGCTGAACACTCCTTAACCTGTTCGGCCGCGGCCTTAGTGTGTCGCAGTTCTTTTCAATCTGCCCGGTTGTTGTTGTATTTCCAGGTTGCGTTCAACCATGTGTGTGCCTTGGGTCTTTAAATGCCCTCCTCATCTCCTGCCCCCGCCTCTGTTTCCGCGTCTCCGTCATCGCCTGCATCACCATCATCATGTTCCTCACCTTCCTCAACTTCCTGGACTTCTTCAACTTCGTTCAGTGTTCCCCAACCCATGACTGCCCGGCCTTGCCAGTACAAGTCGGTTGGGGAGTTGTCAGACGTAGCTTGTTGTCCAGATGTATACCAGTTGTGGCTGCCGATACCAGTTGTCTTCAAAAACTCCAAAGTTTGTTCAAGATTCTTGTCGTTATACAGCAGGTCCCACCTCTTTGGCCTTAGGTTGTCGATTTCTTTGAGTAGTCTGCGTCTGTGTGTTCTGTAAAGTGAACACTGGAGCAGGACATGTTCGCCAGTTTGTTTTGGGCTTCCACAGTTGCATTTGCCATTGGTGACGTCTTTGGCTTGAATCTTCTTCAGGTAATCTTTGAAGAAGCCATGCCCCGTCTTGAAGGAGAGTAGTTGGAATGTTGCGTGCCTGGTCAAGGTGTTGTAGCACTCTGCCATGTGCATCTTGGGCCAGTGGGTGTTGTTGTTTTGGACGTAGTACTTGCCGTGTTTGGATGTGGTCCACTGTTTTCTCCAGTCAAGCAGCTGTTGTGCTTTGACCTGACGTCTCAGGAAGGAGAGGGTAGTGGTGGTGTGGTGTGGTTGTTCTTTTTGTGTTGCTTTGTTGGCCAGTTCGTCAGACTTTTCGTTTCCAGGTACCCCCGTGTGGCCTGGTACCCAGCAAATCTTCAAACCAACTTCCATCTCTTCTAGTTTTGTGGCCAGTTCGTCCACTGCCAGTGCTATCGCCTGCCCAGGTCCTGGTGCAGTGTGTGCCATTCTTGCGATTGCAGCCTGGTTGTCAAGAAACACATACACGTCTTTTGGTTTGTGCATGTTTCTTTCCACCAGCCGCGTACATCTCTTAACTGCTAGAAGCGCCCCCTCTAGCTCTGCATCATACACTTCTGCCTCTGTTCCAAGAGGCAGTACCAACGAAATGTCTGGAGTACCACTGCCCTGCATGATGTACACACCAGCGCCTGTTACCCCATTGTCTTGTTTTGAGCCATCACTGTATGCAATTATGTAATGGCTGTCTTCTTTAATCTTGTCAAGCAGCAGAAAGTGTAGCTCAGTCGCCTGCTCCTTGTCTGCTTGCTCAATAATCCATTGAACTTTCGATTCGTGCCATGGAGGTGTGTCTGTTGCATTGAAGGTTTCGATTTCAGTGGTTGGTTTGAGCCACGCCCTAACAGTGTGTAGAAGGGCATCTAGCCTGCTGAGGAACTTTGGTTTATCTGAGTCGCAGTGCCACTGAGCTGTTGACTCCAGCTCTCCGTCTCTTGTGGTGGTGTCAAAACAAGGGGGGAAGGTTTCCGGGCATCTTATTCTGATGGGGTGGGATTCAGGAAGTGTTGCAATTCTAAGGGCATATCTTCTGGCAATGTGGTTGAGTCTGACTGTGGTGGGAGGGATTGCTGCTTCCGCTTCAAGTGCAGCTGTTGGTGTTGTTCTGAACGCGCCCATGATTCCTCTCAATGCGCTATTCTGGACCATCTGTAGCTTTTTCGCCAGCTGTTTCTGGCCTTTCCACCATATTTCCACTCCAAAGTCCATTACTGGGAGAACGGTTGTGGTGAACAGTGTTCGCATGGTGCTTGGAGTGATGCCGGACTGGGTGTTTGCCATTCTGCTAAAGGCAAAGTATGCTCTTGTCGCAGCTGTGGTTTTGAGCTTGATGTGGTGGCTGAAGTTGAGTTTGCTATCTAGCCATACTCCCAACCATCTGACAACCGGTGATGGCTCAATGATAGCGCCATTAGGCAGTGTGATTGCAGTCTGGTCTGGATTTCGTTTGGTTGAGAAGTGGATAAGCTCTGACTTGGGGCCGTCGAATGTGAGAGCATTGTTGTCTGACCAGGTGAAGAGTGTTCGCACTATTTTCTGAATTTGCTTGCAATTGGCAGTGGTGCTCTTGCCTGATACCACGATTGCAACGTCATCAATGTATGAAGGGCAGTTGATGTTTGGATGCTTCTTCTCAAGTTCATCAAAGAGTGGTTTGAGGTAAAGCAGGAACAGGATTGGTGAGATTGGGGAACCTTGAGGGATTCCCGTCTGTACTGGTTGCAATGTTTCTTTGTGTCCGTCAAAGGCCAATGCTGTTGTTCTGTTGTTGAGGAAATCGGAAACCCAGGATAGCACAGGTGGTGGAAGTCCCATCTGAGCCAGTGTGTGTTTGAGACGGGTGGAGGAGACATTGTCGAAAGCGCCTTTGACATCCAGAAGTACAGTTGAGACCACTTTCTTTTCCTTCTTGCCAACATCAATGTCGTGTGCTAAACATATCACTGCATCAATGGCATTTCTCTGTTTCCTCCCCCCCATCTGTGCCTTGTGTAAGAGATTGTACTTCTCAGACAAGAATCCTAATCTTGTCGCCATGATCTTTTCAAGCACCTTTCCCAAGCAGTTGAGCAGGGCGATAGGCGTGTATGACTTTGGTGTAGAGTAGTCAGGTTTGTTTGGCTTTCTGATGACAGCTGTTGTTGATTCCCGCCAGCATACAGGATGGTATCCACGTTTGGCTAGTTGTGCATATATGGTGTTGAACATGTGTGGGATCGCTTGGTAGGCTTTCTGCAAGCAGAGGAATGGGAGTCCGTCTGGGCCTGGGGCTTTGTTGGGATGAGATGTGAGGATTGCTTTCTCAACTTCTCTTTTGGTGACCGGTTCCCAAGGCAGTTGAAGCCTGGGTGCGTCTTGAGCTTGTGGGGGGTAGTCAGGTGGTGGTGGGAACATAACAGTTCGAAAAAGGCTGCACTTTTCTTCAAACGTAATGTGCGCGTTGTTGTCAGAGTCCAGCAATACTGGGGTTCTTTCAGTAACTCTGGGTTTGGTGTATCGCAATAGGCTGAATGCATCCGTCCATTTGACTTGTTCAAGGTAATCAACCCAGTTTTTCTGTTTCTGTACTCTGATGTGTCTGAAGTACAGGTTTCGCTTGGTTGTGAATCTCAGCCAGTTGGCCCTGGTCCTCTCCTCCTTAAAATCTCTTAAAGCCTGGGCCATATTCTTTCTGTCCTGAGACAGTTCCTCACACCACCACCTCTTCGCCCTTGGTGAGTGCTTCATGACTGGTGTTGACTTTCTGGAGGCTGATACAATGATATCCCTGAGGTAACAGGCAGCCGCTTCCAGGTTGTCAGTGTTGTGTGAATTGTCCATCAGCTCTTTCCATCTGCGCTTTGATTCTTCTTCAGATTCAATGAGCGCGTTGTTGAAGCATTCCCAGTCTGCTTGCTTCCAGTTGTAATGTTGTGCAAGTGGTGGAGTCACTGTGTCTAGACTGTCCGAAATCAAGTCAAACTTGATCACCTCATGATCAGACCCAGTTGTATGGCTGTCGTCAATGGCCCAGTTGATGGTGTTGTTGTGGAGTGCTGCAGAAGAGAAGACAAGATCAAGGACGGAGCTGGTCAGGCCTGTCTTTGCATGGTAGGTGTGGACGTCAGGTTCATTGACTAGAGTGAAGTTGTTACTCTCCATTAGTTGAACAAGAACGTCTGCTCTGGCTGGCCGTTTGTGTTGGTTCCACCATGGGTGGTGAGCATTCATATCGCCGGCTAGAATGCTTCTTGGTGGAAATGTGATATTAGTGAGTGTTCGCTCAATCGTTCTTGTTGTGTCTGGTTCGCCTGGAACTTTCTCATTGTGTATGTTGAGCAGGCGAGTAATTGGAATGGTGGGTGTGGAAATATCAAGCACTTGCAAATCTGGATCAGTGCTGATATCTGGGCGAGGGGTGACTTTAAGGAAAGGGTTGGTGGTGGGGACAAAGGCCATAGTCCTGGGCCTTCTATTTGATGGTGGTGGTAAGATCGCCTGAAAAGAAGGATGGGGAATATCAGTGGCTGATCTTGAAAAAGGTTCTTGCAGAAGTAGAATATCTGCTGTGCCGGCAGCTGATTGAAGGAGTGACTGCATTACATTGGTGCTTCTTGCACAATTGTGTACAAGAATTCGGATTTTGTGAGTTTTAGGTGGTGCACTATTCATTCATAATAGTGTCTACAGTGTTGCCTTTGTTTGCGTTGGCTCTCAGTTGAAACCGGGAGTGGAGGAGAGTGATGGTGGGGCAGCTTGGGTCATTCGCCTTGTGTTTCCCTTTGCAGTTGCAGCAGGAGGGCGTCTGGTGTGGGCAAAGTTTCCCTACTGCATTGCAACTCTCGCACTTGTGTTCTGAAGTGGAGTGCCCCTCACCGCATACTCTGCATCTTACATCTCTCCTGCATCTCTGCTGTGGGTCGCCAAAGTCCTGGCACTTAGTGCATTGGTCATGTGGCCTGACCGAATAAAACTCTTCCACCTTTTGAGTGTCTCCAAGGATCTGGAGGCCGTGTTTAACCATCATCTTCATGGTTTCTCTGTTTTCCACCGCCAGTACTACTGACGAGTGGATTTTGCCAGTGCGCTTCTCTGATTTGAGCAGGTATCTTGGTGTGTTTACCACCTTGACTCTGCTGTTGAATTCGTGGATTTCAGACTTCAGCTTCTCCATTCCTTCAGGTGTGTCTGGAAAGTATTCTTGGTGGATCCCGTGCACAAGCACCTTGGCCCAGTCTTCACTGGTTCTGATCTCCTGAGTTTCCTTGTCCGCCTGATTGATAGCCTTTTGAATCTGGTCTTTGTATTGTAGCACATCTTGTGCGGTGCAGTCGTCTTTGGTCATCACTACAATGTTGCCTCTGGGGTTCAGAGTAGCACTTGCGATTTTGAGTTGAGGAAGAGCTTGAGCCTGATATAATGCCGTGTTCATTGTGTCCCGCATTTCTAGTGAGTTGATCGTCTTGTTTGTAGTTGAAGTGTTCCTTAGGATAGTGAAAGTTCTTGCCTTTTTGCTGGGTCCGGTTGGTGTTGGTGTAGTTTTTGAAGCGTTTTTGGGGCCAGTGGGGGTTGAGCTTGCTACTTGGCTCCAGGTCTTCTTGCTGTTGGGATCCGCGGTGCTGGTAGGAGTGGTGTTTTTCAGTAGAATGTCAATTTTGTCTTCAAGTGCCTTGATCTTTTTGTTCTGTTTTGCAATGACGCCTCTGAATAGTTGAGACACCTTTGCTACAATGTTGGTGACCAGCAGACTGTCTTCGAATGCGCCTTCTTCTTCTTCCTTTTCATCTTCTTCTCCAAGGCTTTCCATCAAGTCAGGTTCTGCATGTACCCTAGGTGGGCTGCTAGGGTGGTTCGGTTGTTCAATTGTTGAGAATCTTGAAATGTTTGCATACCCTTGGTTCCTGACGCTTTTGAGGTCGGGCTCCATTGAATATATGCTTTCAGTTCCACTTCTCTTTCTATTGGTAGGGTTGTTGGAGCCAGAAGGGTTGTTGAGGGTGCTGTGAATGGTGTGGTTTGTGCTGGTGATGGGGTCACTGGATTAGATAGCTACATCTAGAAGGGGTGGTTTGTTTTCGTCTTTGATTTTGCGCAACATGTTTCTGTTGTTTGCGGTGGTTGTTTCTTAAATATCAGAGTGATATGTGGTGTAGAAAATTGTGGCGAGGTGTTCTGACTAAGACTTTGGTGATGGTGTGTGTTGTGGTGCGCAGGGGGTGTGCTGAGTAACAATACCACAACAAAAATTCCGAAATTCAGAATTGCAAGTACAGCAAAAAAGAATGATGCCTTGCAGAACAGAAATCCCTGTTTGAAGGGGGGGAGACTTGATGGGGGGGATAGCGTGGGAATTGAAAAATTTTCAAGGGGTCTGGTAGCAGGTGGTGAGACCTGTGTAGGGGGTGGTGTTGAGGCTCTGCTGGTAGAAAATTTCGAACATTTCGCTTAGAAGAGGGGTAAAATTGCTGTATCTCCACAACCAAGAGTCGGACGCTTTTGAAAAGTGGTAGATACGCCTCAGGACGTTCGCTTAGCCAAGGAAAAAATTTCGGGAGCGTTCGGAGTTGTTGTTGTGGAGTTCTGCCGACATTCGGAGATTTTTACCCCTGAAAAAGGGGTAAAATCGTGATTTTTGCAACAACACCCACAAAAGGAGTTATTCTTTTTCAAAAATTGGAGGGTGTGGTAGTTGAGGTGTAAGGAATCGATTTATCGACTTATTTTTCTCGTAGCTGCTGTGGTTGTTGACTAGTATTTTTGGTGGAGTGTACTTTGGCTTTAACTGAAGTACGCACCCGTACAGAAGACCCAGACGACACAAGCAACCAAGGCGAAAAATAAAGTGGAACGGTCTGTACCTAAGACGGCTGACCTTAGATACGGCAATATTTTTTCCTGATGTGGTTGTTTCTTAAATATCAGAGTGATGTGTCCACAATACTGTGGTTCAATCATGTTGTTGTCAATTTGAACGATAACAGATGGCGCTGTCCCGAACTACGGTCTTGTGTTACGTTCCAGCTTTCAGACACCAAGATCCGTCTGGTGTACTGATGACTATAGAATTGTGACAGCGGCTGCAGTTCAAACATGGTGTTGACGATTTGAACAAATAACAGATGGCGCTGTCGTGGTCAGTCTTGTGCAATGTTGCAGCTTCCAGACACCAAGATCCGTTTGGTGTACTGATGAGTCTAGAATTGTGACAGCGGCTGCGGTTGAAGCATGGTGTTGACATTTTGAATGAAAACTGATGGCAATGTCGTGGTGAGTCTTGTGCAATGTTAAAGCTTTCAGACACCAAGATCTGTCTGGTGTACTGATGACTATAGAATTGCGACAGCGGCTGCGGTTCAAACATGGTGTTGACATTTTGAATGATAACGGATGGCACTGCCGTGGTGAGTCTTGTGCAATGTTGAAGCTTTCAGACACCAAGATCCGTCTGGTGTACTGATGAATATAACACAGTGACCAAGACTGCGGTTCAATCATCGTGTTGACATTTTGTACGATAACGTATGGCGCTGTCTTTAAGTGCGGTCTGGTGTTACGTTGCAGCTTTCAGACACCAAGATCCGTCTGCTGAAGTGATGACTCTAGAATTGTGAGAGCGGCTGCGGTTGAATCATGGTGTTGACAACTTGAACGATAACGGATGGCGCTGTCGTGGTCAGTCTTGTGCAATGTTGCAGCTTTCAGACACCAAGATCCGTTTGGTGTACTGATGACTATAGAATTGTGACAGCGGCTGCGGTTGAATCATGGTGTTGACAATTTGAACGATAACGGATGGCGCTGTCGTGGTCAGTCTTGTGCAATGTTAGAGCTTTCGGACACCAAGATCCGTCTGGTGTAGTGATGACTATAGAATTGTGACAGCGGCTGCGGTTGAATCATGGTGTTGACAATTTGAACGATAACGGATGGCGCTGTCGTGGTCAGTCTTTTGCAATATTAGAGCTTTCGGACACCAAGATCCGTCTGGTGTAGTGATGACTATAGAATTGTGACAGCGGCTGCGGTTGAATCATGGTGTTGACATTTTGAATGATAACGGATGACACTGCCGTGGTGAGTCTTGTGCAATGTTGAAGCTTCAAGACACCAAGATCCGTCTGGTGTACTGATGAATATAACACAGTGACCAAGATCGCGGTTCAATCATCGTGTTGACATTTTGAACGATAACAGATGGCGCTGTCGTTAAGTGCGGTCTGGTGTTACGTTGCAGCTTTCGGACATCAAGATCCGTCTGCTGTAGTGATGACTCTAGAATTGTGAGAGCGGCTGCGGTTGAATCATGGTGTTGACAACTTGAACGATAACAGATGGCTCTGTCGTGAAGTGCGGTCTTGTGTTACGTTGCAGCTTTCAGACACCAAGATCTGTCTGGTGTACAGATGCATATAGCACAGTGACCAAGAATGCGGTTCAATCATAGTGATGACATTTTGAACGATAATCGATAGCACTGTCGTGAAGTGCGGTCTTGTGTTACGTTGCAGCTTTCAGACAGCAAGATCCGTCTGGTGTACCGATGACTCCAGAATTGTGACAGCGGCTGCGGTTGAATCATGGTGTTGACAACTTGACACAGAACAGATGGCGCTGTCGTGGTCAGTCTTGTGCAATGTTGGAGCTTTCGGACACCAAGATCCGTCTGGTGTAGTGATGACTATAGATTTGTGACAGCGGCTGCGGTTGAATCATGGTGTGGACAACTTGACCGAGAACAGATGGCGCTGTCGTGGTCAGTCTTGTGCAATGTTAGAGCTTTCGGACACCAAGATCCGTCTGGTGTAGTGATGACTATAGAATTGTGACCACGCCTGCGGTTCAATCATGGTGTTGGAATTTTGAACGATAACCAATGGCACGGTCGTGGTGTGCGGTCTTGTCTTACGTTTGAGCTTTCGGACAACCAGATCAGTACGGTGAACGGATGTGCATAGAATTATGATACTGCCTACGGTTCAAACATGTTGTTGACATTGTGTACGATAACCCATGGCACTGGCCTGACGTGCGGTCTTGTGTTATATTGCAGCTTTCAGACAGCAAGACATCAGGAAAAAATCTGTTTACTTATCAGTCGTCTGGACGACTTGGGCGACTTGGGCGACTTGGGCGACTGCGGAGCATATCGAACAAAAATGCCGGCGTAGTGAAGTGGGTTGCAGTGTAAACGCTCCCGTGAACTGGCCTGCACGCCGTTGTGTGCCGTCAAACCCCTTTAACTCACCGTAATGCCGGTGAAATACACCGCATGTGGGTCGGTTACAGGGAGCAACCCGTAATACCGGTAGCTTCATGGATAGCGCCGCACAGGCCTTGCGCTCTCCTGAACAACACCGCATGCGAGTAGATTCCACGGACTACCTCGCCGGCAGGTCTGTGCCGTCAATCCAATTTAACTCACCGTAATTTCCGTAACATTCACCGCCATACCTGTAGTTTCACGGACAGCGCTGCACAGCTCGGCAACTCCCCCTCTTTGGCCTGCCTGACGCGACAGTTCATGGCAGTTAACCGGATAGACGGCGAATATCACCGGAACATCGGTTCGTGCGGGTTATATCGTTGAAGCTACGATACATGCGGGTTCTATCGTTGAAGTTGCGATACATGCGGGTTCTATCGTTGAAGTTGCAATACATGCGGGTTCTATCGTTGAAGTTGCAATACATGCGGGTTCTATCGTTGAAATTGCGATACATGCGGGTTCTATCGTTGAAATTGCGATACATGCAGGTTCTGTCATTGAACTTGCGATACACGTCGTTGTTACTTAATCAAACATTTCCATATTTGCAGTAGTAAAATCCTGTATTACTATTACTATCCACCGAATTTAACTTCTATATGACAACATCGCGGCTGAACAGCACCGTAATTCCTGTAAAAAACACCAGAACGCCTGTATAAAACACCGGAACTCCCGTAGAAAACACCAGAACGCCCGTATGAAATTTCGTGAAAACAAACAAGGAGAAAAACACCCATCTAAATACCCGCCACCTAAAATAATCTAGAACGCCCAAACAAAAAACAAATAGGAAAGGAAAACAAAACACCGTCTACAGTAGTTGCACCTGGCTCGGTTCGCTCGGGTCTTGACTGCCAGAGTCTTCGATTAGACTGGAGTCCTGGCGATTTTCACCGGAACCTCTTCGCCGACTCGGGGGCACAAACGGGTCGTCGTCATCGTCAATCTCTGTAGCAGTACCGTCAAAACTCAGACCTGTAACCTTCACAAGGTCTACAGGTTGCACGGGTCACTATGGTGGTCGAGTGTATGTAGATGTAAAGCTTACTTAGTATTCTAGAGTGCCAAACTATCTATGTATTTAAAGGCTCTGGTCACGTGATGGGCGCGTGTCCAATGCCAAGACAACGTGCTTAGCAAGCATGCGCCAAGCCAAAGGACTGCCAACGCACACACAACCAGGGTTAGGGTTCTTCTCAAACGGTGCACGTGTAGAACCGTCATGCCCGTGCACGCACCATACTGCTAGTGGCGTAGCCACAGCTACGCCACAGGTCCCCCCGACAAAGCAGACCATGGCATACATCATGAACTGCTGTATGACATGGTTACCAAAACATAAACTTTGAAAATATAACCTCTCGTCCATCAACTTTTTACTTTAAAGTTGATCCACCAGCTTATCCTCGACGAACGGCCGCAATCTGTTTCCGTTAATCGGGTTTTTCAGGATACCTACCGTCTTCTTGCCGCTAAAGCGCGGATGAGAGCGCAGACGATATACGTTGTTGTCCCAAACCTCGCAAACCTGGAAAGGGCCATTCCATCTAGGCGTGAAGACTGGTGCGGAATGTCCGTCGAATTGAGTATTCCGCAACCACACCCAGTCACCGACATGGAAGGTGGCGGGGATGTCACCTGACAGTTTGGCGGGCCGACGTTTCCCATCGCGCAGACCAGGAATATAGTCAGTCAGCAACCGCAAACGTTCGGCGACTTGGAGTCGGTGAGTGTCATCATCGCCAGGGACCGCAAGTTCGACCGTGTCGGACGGGACAGACATGTGCCGGCCGTAGACCAAGAAGGCCGGACTTACTTTAGTAGAACTGTGTGGCGTAGAACGGTAGACCCACAGTACAGACGGTAGGAGACCCTCCCAATGGCACAGACCGTTGTCGTCCTTCTCCAATTCGTCGACCGCCAGGCGCAAGTTGTCCTTGAGAGTCTTCAGCATACGCTCCACGCGGCCGTTCGATTGTGGATAGTACGGCGTCGAGCGTCGGTGCTTGATGTTGAGTAACGTAGTCAACATTTCGACAGTCTTGTTGACGAAGTGCGGGCCGTTGTCGGACTGGATGACCGCAGGCAGGCCGAACCTCGCACAGATGTATTCATAGATGAATGTAGCCTCGGACGCGGCGTCTGCCTTTGCGCAAGGCATAGCTTCAGGCCAACGCGTCAGAAAATCGACTCCGAATATGACATACTGGTTACCGGTCATGGAGTCAGCCGGGAAGGGTCCGGCGAAGTCGATAGACCACCAAGAAAAGATATCCGCAACGTCCGGTATATACCCTGGCGAGGACATTTTGACGTTCTTGCTGTACTTTTGGCAAGTCTGGCACGCCAGGACGTAATCCTTTATCAGTTTACCACCGGAAGGCATCCAATACCGCAAGTCGAAATGCTGTTTGATAGATCCCAGTTTTCTATGGCCCATACCATCATGGAGTTCCTTCATGACTTCCACAAAACGGGCCATACTGTCAATCACTTGCCGTGAGATACCAGTGTCGGGCGTCGAGATCATTAAAACATCGTTTTCATCAATGAACATGCCGCGGCATAATCTTCTGGTCAATCGGCCGGTCAGGCCACGTGGTATAGATTTACCAGAGATAAAGTCGCGGCAATGTTGCAGAGCCAATAGAAGATCCTGTTCGTATTTGGAAAGCACGACCGAAGGAAAAGGAGCTGCACCGTCGGACTTCTCCTGCCGCGAAGGTTTGCTGGTATCAACAAAGGCATGCACGGTTGCATGCGTTGTGTGATTGTCGACGGCATGCAAGTTGCCCAAGGCAGGCCGGTCCCCACGTACTGAACCCTTTGTAGTCTCACAAGACAAAGGTCTGGTAGTTCTGCTCAATGAATCATCGTCGGCATATTCGTCGTCCTCCGCATTGTCCAACAGCATTGGTAAGTTATCGACGTCAGACAACTGACTCATTGAAGCGAACATACACAGAGTCAACATATGGCCATTGTCTGTGTCGTCGTCCTCCAGTTCGAATGGTGACAATTCTTTACACAACCAACTATTGCGATATGGTGCATCAGAATTCACGAGAGTTGCGTAATCCTTCGAAGGTTTTGGTCCAGGGCTAGGAGGAAATTTGTCGCGGTTGATCGAACCTCCGATATCAGGTCCAAAGGTCAGTTCAGCAATAGACATTGCCTCCGAGCTGTCTGTCAGCACCACAAGTCTTGATAGTGAATCCGCGCAAAGCTGCAATCCAGGAATCCACTTCACATCATACTTGAACTCCTGGACCGCTAACGAATACCTACACAAAGCTGGATTAGTAGAGAATTGGGTGTCATTCAGGTACTTATTGGCCCGGCTGTCCGTGATCCATGTAAAAGGCTGAGCAATTAGCCAGTCATGGAACTTCCCGCACACCCAAACGAGGGCCAAAGCTTCCAGTCTGGCGATATGGTAATTGCGTTGTGCGGGTGTCAGAGAGGCGCTAGCAAAGGCGCACGCATACTCTTTACCATCCGCAGGGTTGACTTGAGTAACTACAGCGCCAAGGCCGCCAGGAATCTCAGCTGAACCGGCGCTCGCGTCGGTATAGACCGTGGTAACTCTGCCGTATTGGAAGACCATCATAACGTTCGGTGACTCCAAGAGAGCTTTCAACCTGTCGAATTCGATAATACACTCGGACGTAAGGGCGACCTTGCCCTTCTTTCGCGTAAGAGAAGTGAGGTTTCCGACACGGAGAGAAAACCCAGGAATGCAATTCCTGAAGGTATTCGCAAGGCCCAGAAACGACCTCAATTCCGTCACAGTCGTAGGGTACCTCATCTGTTTGAACAGGTCTATTCTCCTATCAGGCACTTTGACAAATCCGTTCTCAAAGATCAAGCCGATCATCTCCAAACGAGTGCCGATCTTTT